>JAJHZJ010000303.1:1254171-1665914 GCA_023548195.1 Bettongia penicillata ogilbyi
GAGATAAGCATCGAAAACAGATTAAAGGTAGTTCCAGGGTAAATGAGGGAAAGATATCTAAAGATCTTAAATAAAATATTCATTCAAAGTCATTCCAATTGAAATTGAAAATAGAGTAAAAGTGATTTCACAGAATATATGAAATCTAAATCATAGTTCTTCAACTTCTGAGCATTAAAATGCACTTATTAAAATATGGCCTGATTCCTTGAATGGATTTGTTTTTCATTCACATATAGTATATTTTAAATAAAGACACCATATTAAAAAAGCTATTAGATCAGACAAAATCATTGTGAAAGAAATGTAGTGACTAACATAATTCATAATCACTCACAGAAGAATGCAAAAAAAGTCCTAATATGTATATTTTTTTCTGCATTCCCCACAAATATTTTGAATGCAGAGAAATGTCATATGTATAAATTAACATTTCCCAATAAAATTTAGAAATAAAATTATACATGACTTTTTTCCTTTAACATATAAGCTGGAGTAAAATGGCCTGTACTAATTTTTTTTAACTTATTCTTCCTGACCTATGATATAATGTGATCTTGTCAAGAAATACCATCCTGACCATTTTTCACTTAAGTGGATATCCCCTCTTCTTAATGTTTTCAGTTTAGCTTTAACTATTTTAAGTGATACAATCTCATCCAATTTACCTCAGCCAAACCCAGAGAATTCTTCTGGATAAGACTGATTAATTTCTTACAAATTGCAATAGACTGATGAGAAAAGTGCCATTCTCAACCATGTGTTTAAAATGTTTAAAAACTGTCTAAAGATTGTTAAAAGATAATATATTTAAGCTGTAAAGCTAATAATTTCAATGGACAGGGGCTTAAATGTTATGTGAAACAGCCCCATCTTAATTCAGCAAAAGAAATTTATCTGTTGTTTTTTCTTAATGCAGTCACATTTCAAGGAAATCAGATTTTTGTGGGGGAAGAGGCATAATTAGATATATAATTGATTCAAACATTCTGCATCTACATAGTGTTTCTCTTATTATGGCAGTGAATCTGTATTTGTCTATCTATCTGAACCTCTTGTTATATGCTTTATGCTGATATATGCATCTATATGTGTAAACAGTCCCCTGTAGGCCATAACAGGAAACGAAATTCTTCCTTAAGTGATTTTTAGCAGCTGAAATTTACCTTGAGTTTTTTGATAAGTGAAATTAATTCAGATCAATTATCTTTGTTGTTCTTGTTTAACACATTGACATTCAACCAATTAGCAATATTATTTTATCTGGATATTTTTGTTATTAACAACTTCATTTTTTAAGTTCTAGGCACTCAATTTAATTAATGATTTTTAGAAATGATATAAAAAGATGTCTTTAAAAAGACTTCATTATTAACATCTTGAAAAAGAAGGAAAATACATGTTTAAATGTTAAAGTAATGTATCAGTTAAGTCCTCCTTGAAGCAGGAATTGATGTCAAAATGGTGTCTATTAAGAACGGTTACCTGGAAATTTTAATGTTATAAGGCATTGATTGTCAAAATCAGATTTTGTTCAATGTTCAGGTAGTCACTTAATACCAGACTTCTCAATGGCCTGAACTATTAACATTCTTCAATTCATGAGAAAATTAAGTGGAAAAAAAAAGCATTTTAAAATAAATACTAACCAAAATATATAATTTGCTTGCTGGAATATCTCACACAAGAAAATTAGCATTTTATATTTGTAAGATGCTTTCCCAAAAATTGTATAAGGCATATTAACTTTGTCAATAACCAAGTGATTACATTTGCATTTTAATCCTAACAAAAATGTGTCTGAGGATATCTTTCCAAAATATTTTCACATTGTTTCATTACTTATTTATGGATATATGATATGTGAATATTGCTTCAAAAAACTTTTCCACATATGTGTGTGTGCACATAAATGTGTGTATGTGTTAATCTTTGTGATTGTGGGCTTGTATATATTCATATAACTATAGTATAACTACCTATTATAGTGTCACCAGGCTTAATGTCAGTATAATATATTTTTATAATCACATTCAAAATTTATGGCTACAATTTGTCTATTGACAAGATGCTAAATTAGCCTTACTTAAATGGAAGAGGGTAAATGTGTCTTGCTTTTTGACGAAATCTCCCAACAAACACACATACCAAACTTACACATATATTTTGGAAACACTAAAAACATTGAGTATATCATTCAGTCAAAGAGAACTAAATGTTTTACTGATTAATATTTTCTGATCCCTAAAATGCATTTCATGTATTTTTAATGGTGACAAAATGTTATCTGTCTCATGGAAATCTGTGTTCATACTTTGGGGGTAGAGGGAGAAGAGCAGGGCAGAGAACTAAAAAAAATCTTGCAAGTGGACTGAGTTCACTGCTGCTTGTTGAACTCTCCTTTCCTTTTCAGCAGTCCTTTTCTATAGATTAGTATGGTTAACCTTAGTTCTGTCTTGGACTAGGAAGGGTTAATGAGACCAAGCTCCTTACAACCTCAAGGTCAGAGTCTTCCTATCTCCAATCTAAGGAATTAGGTAAAGAGGTTATACGATTATAGTGAAAGGAGTTATAGGCACTCATTGCCTCACACCTGAACATATTGCTCTAAATCCACTGGGATTCTGGAGGGGGGAGGAGGGAAACTCTAGCTATGGAAAACTGTTAATTGGATCTGTACCTATCTTTCCTGTTGCTCTGATGATCCAACAAGGACAGTCTGCATGAGCTCTCTCAGGTTTAATAAAAATTTTTAAAAAATCAACCAGCAAAACAATAAAAATAAAATAGAAATATCCACAATAATGTCTTTGGGGGGGAACAGAATGGGGGGGGGGCGAAGGAGAAAAATGAAAAGGCAATACTTCCCTCCCCTTTTTACTCCCACCCCCCTCCCTTTCCCTAGAAATTAGTGGCCAGTTGATTATTTGCAGCTGTTTCTGACTTCAAGGTTTGTTTACAGTAGCCACACCAGCACTTAGAGAAGTGAAAAGCCATTTTCACATCAGTCCTGCTGCTTTCTTTTTCGGATAAGGGTTTTCTCTCCTTACCAGAAAAACACTCAGGAAGCTTTGCTAAGTTCAGCGAGCAAGCCCTTTTCCTTAAAAGTTGCTGCGCCTCCATCAATTTGCCCTCTCTGCATCTCAGGCTTGTGGCAAGAAAAGGGTTTTCATCACTAGGATTTAGGTTAATTACCCAAACTTGATTTCCTGCCCTGTGGACTGGCCCGGGCTTCTCTGCCTGCTGCCATGTCGCTATCTAGACTCATAGAGCTAGTCCCTGACTTAAGCGATTTCCCCTCCATCCCTCCCAATACCTGGAAGCTGAGTGGGGATTCTGCTTTGATCCCACCCAGAGGAGTTCCCTCGCTCTCACTCTGCTACTGCGCTTGAAGACTCCCGAAGGGACAGAGTCACTGCGGGGCAGGGGCGTTTGTTCATATTAATAAATATTGACTGAGCCGTCATTTGAAATGGGAGGTGGGTTCCTAGGGACGAGTGGGAAGTTGAAGGGGCGACTTTATCAATAAGAAAGATGCCAAAGACTGGGTCTGCTGGTTGCAGTGAATTGGAATTGGTGTGCCCCTTTTAGTCGAAATTGGGGGTGGGGAGGATGCTATACCTGTTTTATGAGACATTTGTTTTGTGGGATGGGGTGGAGACAGAATGACTTCTCGGTTGCTTATTTAAAACAAACAAAAAATAAGGTATATCTGGGATCATTTCCTTTAGCTTCCGTTGTGCGTGTCAATGTCGAATCATTTGCAAGTTACTTTCAGAATGTCCCAGGCATTTATTCCAAAGCTTTGCTGCCGTTTTACACTTCCACCTCCCATAATAATGTTTCTAGATTCTATAGAAACCGTGGCTTTTATGAGATCTCTCTCTCTCTCTCTCTCTCTCTCTCTCTCTCTCTCTCTCTCTCTCTCTCTCTCTCTCTCTCTCTCTCTCTCTCTCTCTCTCTCTCCCTTTCTGATGCCTTTGCATCCCTGCGTCCACCACTAATTCTTAGTTGACTAGAATTTTAGGATTCTCCTTCCCCAGCGTCTTCGAAGACTTCTTTTGCTGTCCGGGGGAGGAAGAAGAAAGCCTAATAATATTTTTCTTTGGCAGGGGGGAGGAAGGTGGTGAAAGAGTTTCTCTCCCTCCTTTCTTGATTTTCCCCTCCTGGTATAGCCAAATCTATGAAACTCCCTGCCCCTTTGTCACTATGGGGGCTTCTAATCACTTCATATCGATTTTCTAACTCTTTTCATCCCGTTGAAGACACATCTTAAAACACTCCAACCCAGAGTGTGCTCTTTGCTTTATACACACTAATAAAATGATTTACCCTTCTCTCTGCGCTCTCCTCACAGGAGAAAATCGTTCAAGTCCCGGCTATTTGTGTGTGATCAGTAAATATTTAGTGTGGTGACATCTTCAGCTCCTCTCCTGATCAATACCCAGCCCAACAGGAGGTTCCCATTGTCCATGAGGAGACTTGCTGAGCTCTGTTTAGATGAGTTCTTCTCTTCCTCTTCTGGGCTCTGATTTATGTTCGAATGGAATCAGCAAAGGGAAGAACTTGCCTTTAAAAATGTCTTTTAAACCTTTTTTACTTTTGACATTAAGCCACCTATGCAATGGCTGAATTATTCCATGAGAAGGGAGGACTCGAGCTCTCCTCCCAGCTACTTATTTCCCTTTTCTTCCTCTCTGATCTTCTAACACTTTCAAAGCCTTGGTATAAAATGGATATCTTCGGAACCACCTTTCAAACTCGTTAATTTCCTTTTTTTTTTTTTTTTTGCAAGAACCCCCTCTCCCACTCCCTACATTTCCTATTCTTTATCTAATTCTTCAGTTGGAAATTAAGAAAGGAGGAGAGAGGAAGGGGCGTGAGAGATCCAGAGGTCCAAGAATCCGGTCCAGTGCTGCTTTAGCTTTGAATAACTACTTTTCCACACCCCTACTTCTACCACTAACCTTTTTGTCCCACCCACCCCTATCCCCAGCAAACATCTCCTGAATCAACTGACAAGCTAGAAAGTGGAAGGTGTTTTAATTTCTAACTCAGGGATCATCTCCATCCTCAGTAGAGAAGCTAAGGTTCACTCCAAGGTGTTCCATCCATCAACATTTTTTTTTCTAAGTAATGGCAAAACAAGGCTATAGTCTGGTGGATGATAAAAAGGCTACATTAACCCCCTACTACCACCTCCAATTTCCCTCCTCTCCTCACCCTAATCTACTTCGTATCCCCCAAACTCTCCCCCCCAAAAAAAGATCCTTCTGCCAAGGAAGTCACTGTTGGACTAATGGTCTAGTTACGCCCCCCGCCCCCAGATGCTTAGCTTCGTCGAAAATAGTGCACAAGACTATAACCTCTCCAGCGCTCTTCAGGGACCCTCCAACCATGACCAGTAAATGGTCTGAGCTGTGATTCTTAAAGGAAATGAATCGCTATCTATGTACCTCAGAGTCTGGAGATGCAGTACCCGGGGTGGGGGCGGGTGGGGACCAAGACCCTGAAAGGCAGAACCGTCCCCACCATCCTCTCCACCTGTTAGCTGGCATGACTTAGCCTCTGTCCAGTACTTTCAATCACTCTCTGCAGGTCTGCAAATAAATAAATAAATAAATAAAAGGAGACTAAAGGGAAGGGGAAAGGTATGAGAGTCTTCAAGGGGTAAGACTTAGCCCATCTACAATCCTACCTTTTGTCCTACAAATGTTTTCTAAAGTGCCCTTATCTCAAGGATATATCTTTATACTAATGCATACTTAATTGGTCTGTCTTGACTGTCCATATAAAACAATTTAATTAGGGTGCTTTCTTGCTTTGGAGAAAAAAATCTGCCCAGCGTTTATTGTATTTAGCACTAATACAGGCAGAAAATGTCGCACAAGTTTTTGGTTGAAAGAGCACCTCTGTGTCCATTGAAGGGCGTTGATCCGAAAAGACAGAAAGGACAAGTAAAATCGATTTGAAGCGACCCTCTCTGTCCCTTTCACACCATTCAGAAACTCCATTCCTACTAAGACAAAGACCAGCGCCTTGGGAATTCTCAGGAAAAAGAAGAATCCAATCCCACAACCATAGAGCACTTTTTAAAAAATCCTTAATATTGCTCTTATTAAAAAAAAAAAACAAAACAAAACATTGTGTTTTTTGACCACTACCCTTCAACTCTCCCTCCCCCCACCCTCCCAGTCCATATTCTACAAGCCTTCCCTTCTTAATCATTGGGACATTATGGTTATTAAGATTGCAGCCCTGATTTCCAACTTGGTCATTCGCAGGCTTTTAGAGTTAGGGTAGCCCTCACCTTTGACCCCGGGGACCAGAGTGACAGCTATCACTACAAGTTGGGCCAAAGTTTAAAAAACAAAAAACGGAGAGAATTTAGCTGGCTCTTGGTAGATTTTCCACTTTACCTTTTTCCCCCTTTTGAAATGAATTACTAACTCCACCTTTGATGGAGATCTAAAGCTCCCCAAGGTTCCTTCGCTGTGCCTGAATGAATTCCCTTGTAAAACTGGTCCAACTAAACCTCAGGTTATCCCAGAAAATGACCGACTTAGTCGACCTGGATGTAAAAGCGATGCTCAG
Organism: Bettongia penicillata ogilbyi; assembly: GCA_023548195.1. NCBI lineage: Eukaryota > Metazoa > Chordata > Mammalia > Diprotodontia > Potoroidae > Bettongia > Bettongia penicillata. The sequence goes on from JAJHZJ010000303.1 coordinate 1,260,766, forward strand.
CTCCAGGGCAGGAACCTTATGGAGATGATTGGGGGAGGGAAGGGGAAAAAGGAGAAAGCAGAGGATGACATCATTTCGACCTGAACTGTAACCTCAGTGCTTGTCATCACACCTTCATAATTCTCCCCGGACCTCCTGGGGCAAAGGGGGAGGGGCAGAGGTGTGGCTGGGAGCGAGGGGGGGAGGGGTAAAAATAGGAGTGGGAGTGGGAAGACCCGAGAGTTACAGAAGTGTACTCCATTGGAAATAGTTCACCACCTTTTTCAGAAACATCCCCCACCATCCGTTTGGTATACTGATTATGCAAACCACAAAGAAAACTTTTGTAGACCATATTTATGGTATTAATGAATAGTTTAAAAAAAGATTTACACTTCTTATGATCAATATTCTGAGTTATTTTCCTCAAAGTATATAATTACAGTGTCTTCATAGTTTTCATCATTGTTTGAGGTGGCAAAACCATTTGTAATTTTCATTAGCCAGTAAACATGTAATTAACATTCAGCACTGTGTTTAACTTAATTCCTGTTTAAGACAAGGACAAGAAACAGTGGAGGAACGTTTGTTCCATTTGTCAAGTCTGACATACATCTTACCATAACAGTTTCCTAAAATAAAAGATCCATGTTTCACCATTATTCTTCTCTTAAAACAAAACAAAAAAAATCCATTAGTTAAAACTGTATTATACTGCCAAATGCAATATAATTTAGTCTGAATTTTCTTGATCTACTGTATTGGTGGTTCTCCTTCAGGGTTTTGGGTGGGAGGGGGTAATAGGATTATTGAGTATTCATTTTATGGTCATGGAATGGGCATTCTTCTATGTCTCTCAAATGAGTCATCAAAAAATAAATATTTTCTATTTTGTGAAGTTACAAAATGGAGGTAGAGAGAAAATTTATCTAAATGGGGGGAAAATCTCTTTGGGGGCTTGAGTTAAGAGCAAAAAATGAATGTTCAAACGGATTCTTCTGAAAAATGTTGACCCCCATTTAAAGTTCTATCTTTGATCGAGGGAGAGGGGGATCTGCCACTCTGCTGTGATGTGTTTTCCCCCCCTAGCTCAGTTTTTTTCCAACTTGCTTTAGGATTAGGCTACATCCCTCCCGACCCCAAACAGTGTAATTTTGCTGTGCCTGTGTTCATCTTTCTTTGCAATATAGCCTATAGTTGTTTGCGGTTTTCTGCTGAGGCTCGAAATCATTTCATACATCCTACGACTAAACTCATTAAGTTGGGAGATTTTTTCAATTGGACGGGTGTTTTTAAAGTCTCGTCTTTCCAGCCCCAAACAAGGTGTAGCAACGTACTCTTCCTTCTAAGGAATGAGATGAGAGACAAGGATCACTCAAGGCATCTCCTACCTTGGGTTTGGGGGATTTTTCTTAAAGGCGAGGCGTGCATTCCTCAGCAGCTATGTACAAAGCTCCCTGAAACCTTGTCTGTGTAAAGTTAGTGTTCAGTATTTTCCAAGGCTGAAAGCTAATAATACATGGAAAGCACTTCCCTTAGGTTGAAGATCTTTTCTTTCACCTTTCCTCTTTTTCCCTGAAGGCTATAGCCTACTTTTTTATCAGTTTGCACAATCGCTTAGATAAATACCAAGAAGGAGATTCTCTTTAATTACCAAAGACACATCTTTTCAGGGGGCAAACAAAGCGTTTATTTCACCTGCCAAACTAAAGGAGAGTTATTCCAGTTTAGAAGGAAGATGCAAGCGGTTTGGGACCTTGAACAAGGCAAATATGGTTTTGGTATGTTTACTTATAGTTTTTTCTTCTTTTTTTACTTTCTTATTGTACTGTGTGTGATTTTATATTACTTCGTGCTTTTTAAAAAACCTGTTTGCTAACATGTGTGATATGGCTATTAATGGGTTTGAGGGGGTTGGGGAAGGAGAGGGAAGTAAATCCAAAGCATTGCATTGCTATATTTTATTACATGTGTCCTGAGGTGGGGTGGGGTAGGGGGGATAAAATTGCAAAGCTGCCAAAATATGATTGAGTCTAATAGTAAGTACTGTGCTGTATAAACTATTTTCCTACAATAAGGCAAAAATAAGAGCCAGCCCACTAAAGCTTGTATTTCCAGACTACTCGGTTTATATAGCAAACGACGTGCCAAGCTTGAACTAAGTATCAAAATTTACTGTTACATTTTAAACAGCACTTAATTTTGCAACCTTGTGCAACTGACAGCAAAACTAGAGAAAGTCAAGCCTGGCTGGGTGTTATCCGCAACGCCAGCTCGAAAGGAAAGCTTTCTGTTCAAGCTAGTAGTAGTACAATTGCAAGAAGAGGGTACTCACCATCGGGAGGTGTGGTGAAGTTTGCTTGCAGCTTTAAAGCAAATATTTATCTTTTTGCTCTTTATTGCAACCGCGCGGATCTGACTTAAGAAGCAATGTTCTGCTCTGACCAAAACATTCAAGGAATGGTTCCTCATTTTAAAAACAGAGAGGGAGAGAGGGAGAGAAAAAGAGAGAGAGAGGGAGAGAGAGAAAGGGAGAGAGAGAAGGGGGTGGAGGGTGGGAGTCATACAAACCCAGTCCAAAAAAAAAAAAAAAAAATACCTATTCAGCATTGGCGTAGTGAACGCCGAGGTTAAAATCGTATGGTCCAGTTCAGCAATGCCCAAGCCAATTAATTTTAAATCCTTAAGAATTAATCAGATTAAAACGTACAGAAGTTTCATTCTCGTATGCATACGTGAGCCAAAAGTCGTTTCCCTTTAAGAGCTCCTTTTCTTTTAAAGTTGAATTTTAGGCAGATAAGAGCCTTACACTAGGGGGCAGACAGATACTGTACTTGCTCCAATCTTAAGCAATTTTTTCCCTCACAGCATATGCTCTGATTTAGCACTGTAAATTTTTCAGAGGACCTAACTCTGACAGCCCCTGGTGATTTTCAAAGTACCACAAGCCAGTGGTTAAAAATTGCATTGACTTGGAAGTTCAGAGGGACACAATAGGAGCCACTTTCCCTATTCATGGTGCTTCAGTGTGGTGGAAGAGAAAAACACACACATCCTATATTCAGGGAGAAGAGGAATTCAATGAATTCTGTTAGACGTAACTGGTTTCCACTGAGTTCAGAGTGAAACTCGGTATTTGTTCGATGTTGTCTTCATATTGCGATTTAATCTGCAAAGAATTACAGCACTGTTAGGCGACTTTCAACCAGGAAAATGCATTCCCTTTTTTAGAATTACACAGATTTATCCCAACTTTCTTTAAAGCTTACCATTCTTCTCATTAAAATAAATTTACATCTGCAATAACAAGAGTAAGGAGGGGGTTTAAAAACAATAATAACAATGGTATCACTTACAAAATTTAGTTTTTGGAGATGTCTTTTCACAGTCGATGTGCCTCTAATGAAGACGTTTCAGAATTCACCCCCTCTTCCGAGCCTTGATCCCTCTCATCCTTTTTTTTAAATTAGCTTCAATTCATAAACATATTCTTCTATGTTCTCAAGAAACTCAAAATTGTTTCTTAAAAATAAATATTAAAACAGTATGTGTTCGTAAAATTTATGATGAACAAGTAGTTAATAAGTGAGATGGATGGAAGATTTTTTATTTTAAGACTGAAGCAGATTATATACTTCGGTTTTCAAAAATTTCTAAATAGACTTAAAAGGCAATCTACCATTCAACCTGTTATTCTTGTGCATGTTTTTAAAGGCTCATCGTGCTGTGAAGATATCTGTAGTGGTGAGGAAAGAATTAAGGTCTCCCTGTAATCAATTATTCTGATCCTTTATTGAGTTGAAATGGGAATCCCCTTCATCTTTTCCTATCTAAACCACAGCCCCATTACAAGTCTGCATTAGAAGTAACAGACAAAAGCTCTGTCCCTAATATTTCGAAATCTGTAGGTACCATAGGTGACTTTTGAAATTTATAAGGGTTTTTAAAAAAAGTTTCCCTGTTCTCCTAATTTTGTTTCTTTTCCACCTACCGTGTCATTTTTTTTAAGTGAAAGTTATATTGTTGCTCTAATCAATTGGAATTTCCCAGCTTGGCTTTGGCTGTGACCGTCCGCACCTCTCAGTATGGGCAATCTCATTACCTACCAGGTTTATTATAGTTCAGTGTCCACTATAGAGGTTGTGAGTGTGTGTGTGCGTGCGTGTGTGTGTGTGTTTACAACTTTCAAATAATCTGAGCACCTGGGGCTTTAGTGAAATATGTGATACCGCCAAGACTGTATAGGTTTGGAAGACTCGAGACACATGCAGAAGGGGGGGGGGATAATTTTCAACATCTAGCCCCTTATCTTTACATAGCTCTACTTTTTACCTTTCTATTATTGTCAGTATGTATGTGGATAAGGTATTTAATGCGAAGTGCATGTAGATCCAGGTTTGTGATTACTGATAGGATAGGGGTTGGATGGGATGGTGGTGGTAGAAAGGCTAGCCTAGACATCTCCAATCCCTGCGGCTGCCTATATGGCAAAAATATTTCTCTTTTAGTTATTAATTAATTTATTTACATGATGTGTTCATCACTCTTGGTGCTCCTTGTTTTTAACTCTTCACATTTTAAAATGTATATACTTGGTTGACTTACCTGTTTAGAGTTTCTCAAGAGTAAAGAATCTGTGTTCTTGAGTCATAATCTTATCCTATAAATATGTAATAATCATGAACCACTGCCTCGTCGAAAGCAAACAGAAAACTTAATAAATTGAAGTATATTGCGTTATGGGAAAATCTTGTAAGATATATGTTTCATCCTTTTTTAAAACCGCTCACACTAGTATACAGAAACAGTTATCTTGAATTATTTTTGCACAACAGAACTGAAGGTTATGGTGTATGCTTGAATTAAATTTCTTTTACTGATAGAAAACCTTCTTTTCTTAATTTTGCTTGTGTGTGTCCCCAGAAAGATATGTGTGTGCTTATACTATTTCCAATTCCGCTTAGGATCTCTTGTTTGAGGGTTTCAATGGTTATTTGAAGGCTAGGGAGAAATCGAGAAACAATGACGTGTTTAGTCAACTATTCTGTAATTTAGAAGCATTTTCTCTGAAGTCTTTGTCCTTTTATATTGAAAGATGTATATAAAATGCATGGCTATTTCAGACATGAATGCACATGTATGTATTTATATACATTAGTGTAGTATGAGGATAAAGTGGATGCGTTAGAAATGATAACCTTCATGTCATTGTCAGAAAGACCTCTTCCCCCCTCCAAAGAAGACAATTGCCTACTTTAATTTACCATCTCTGCTTTACAGTTATTTAAAACAAGTAATAGTGGATGAAGTTTAGGAAGGTGTAGTTTATGAGCACAGTAAAATCCAGTTACCTTTTGGGGGGATCAGCATCCCACATATACTTTATTTGAACAATTAAAGCTTCATTCCACATAACTGTGCAATTTTAACCCTATAAAGAAAAAAACCGAGAAAGTTGAATATCATATATATATATATATTTAAAAAAAAAAACCACAACAAACACAGTCAGTGATTAGAGGTATTTATTAGAAGGTTGACCAATAATCTGGGGTAGCCAACGTCATTTTCATTCTCTTCTATATAGCTCCCTTCATCTGCTCCACCGTTACCCGAACTTAAAAAAAAAAAAATCCCAAGTAACTTTTCCTCCCCAACATTCTCAACATAAAAATGTGAGAGTCCCACGTTCTTTCTGAGATCGGTTTCGCGGCGCCTGGAAGTTGAGGGGAAAAGTCTTATTTTCAATGCTTCACAAATAGCTGTTTAGTTCTATTTTGCATGCATGTTTAGGTGTTTCTCTCATCTTTGATAAAATCTCTGATGCGAGCTTTGGTGGTATAAGGGGGGTGCAAAAAGGGAGAAGGGGTCCAAAAAAAATAATCCCTTTAGCCGGGATTTCTACCTCCCCCCCTTCCCATCGCCTTTCTTTCCCCGGTCCTCTCCCCCGCCCCCCTCTGTTGCGAGTCGGAGGAGGCAAGGCTGAAGCGAACTGCCAGAGATTCATCTCCCTTTAGGACCGGGCAGCTCTCTCTGGCAGCCATACCAGGCAGCACAAGGCTCATTTGGCCAATGAGGGGGAAGGGGCGGTCCGGGAGCTTTTGACCAGTCAAACACAGTCTGTTGCCTTATAAGGCGAGTGGTCGCCATGGTAACGTGTGCTAAGTTGCAGCAGTCGTGTCAAAGTTCACTATATAGAGAGCTCAGTGAGCTGATCGCAGAGAAACCACTTCTGCCAGCCCCGGCGCCTATAAATCGCATTCACTCCCTAACCCCCCTTTTTAGCATATTTGATCACTTTGATTCTCTGTCCTTTTCTCTCCCCCCCTCCCTCCCTTTTTTTTCCCCTCCCTCCCTGAGTTGCCTTCTCTGTGCTGTGTTGTGTGGCTTTTTTTTTTTTTTTTTTTTTTTTTTTTTTTTTTTTTTTTGCGCATGAAGGATGTTCTTCTAGGTTGTGATCTTCCCTCCTCTCTCTCTTTTATCATTATCCCCGCTGCTGCTGGAGAGTTGACTCTTTCCCTATGTGTCTGAACCAGCGGCGCTAGAAGCACTCGCTAGAAGGAGCAAGGAGGAGGAGGAGGAGGAGCTGCAGCGGCGGCGGCGGCGGCGGCGGCGGCAGCAACCACAAGCGAGCAGGGGGAAGCAGCAGGAGGAGCGGCGGCGGCGGCGGCGGCAGCACCACGAGCGGCAGGAGGAACCCACCGCTCAGGAGCCCGAAGCCAAAGCAAGAGGCTGATCAGTTTCATGGTTATACCCCTGGACTTGACAAAAGCTCCGGCGAGAGCGTCGGCTCCCTGCACCGAACGAAGTCTTGTAGTTGTGTCTTTTTTCGCCCCTGTGTGTGTAATCTTTAATCTTTTATTCATTCTTATTTTGATGGCTTTCCTGAATGGCTGACTGTGAGCTGCCCTGGACTTGGCCCCCAGACAGTCGCCTCTCCTCCTCCAACTCCTCTGCTACAAAATAGCTTTGAGAGAGAGTGAGTGAGTGAGAGCGAAAGAGTGAGAGAGAGTGAGAGAGAGAGAGAAAGAGAGAGAAAGCAAGCGAGAGAGAGAGAGATCTTTGAAGAGATTTTTTTTCTACTTCTGTCTTGAAGCCAGACAATCGACTTCCATCTCCCCCCCTCCCCTCCCTCGCTCTCCACATTTTGCCGATATATGCGCTCCCCCCTTCCCTCTCCCCTCCCCTCCTCCTTTTAAAGCCCCCCGAAAACCGCCAAAGCTGATCTGAAAGCAAGAAAAGCAACAAACAAACTTTCCAAAAAAAACACACACCCAGACACACTCACACTCAGACACACACACACACAAAAGAAAGAGAGAGAGAGAAAGAGAGAGAGAGAGAGAAAGACCAGAGAGCCCGAGAGAAAGAAAGGGGAACAGGAAGTTTGGAAACGGTGTCCGATAGATATGGCAATGGTAGTTGGTGCGTGGCGAGACCCCCAAGACGATGTACCAGGAAACCAGGGAACTCAACCTTCGCAAGCACCTCCAGTTCAAGGACCACCAGCCGGGGCCCCTCACACCCCGCAAACTCCGGGCCAAGGGGGCCCCCCCAGCACTCCAGTCCAGACCAACCAGCCCAGCCAGCAGAGCCAAGCCGGAGACAAGCAGCAGCAACAGCAGCACATTGAGTGTGTGGTTTGTGGGGACAAATCTAGTGGCAAACATTATGGCCAGTTTACCTGCGAGGGTTGCAAGAGTTTCTTCAAGAGGAGTGTAAGGAGGAACCTGAGTTACACTTGTCGTGCCAACAGGAACTGTCCTATAGACCAACACCACCGCAATCAGTGTCAGTACTGCCGCCTCAAAAAATGCCTCAAAGTTGGCATGAGACGGGAAGGTATTGGGATTTCATTTGTTTTCCAATTTACAGTTCACTGCCTTTTGTATTTTTTTTTAAATCGGTCTTTAAGTAATTAAACCGAGAGAGAGAAAAAAAAACTCAAATGGAAAAAAAAAACTGCATGCTTTTTCCAGCATTCCAACTGATTCCTCTTCCCTCCCCTACCTTGTTTTGATTTTGTTTTCATTGATTGGAACTGAATTTTAATTCGACTCTGTGAAAGGGATATGATGGGGTGTTTTGTTTTGGGAATTTTTTTTAAGTCTGGTTTACTTTTTTTTTTTCCTGTTGGCTTATTTTCCTGCATGTTCAACATATATCCTTCCCTTCCCCTCCCCCAGATTAAAAAAAAAAAACAAACCTAACCTGAGATTGTACTTTTGTACAGGAGGTTCAAATTACAATGACAATTTTATGCACTTCACTGTATTAGCACAGTGTACAGCTCTCATTTGATCCTCCGTGGATTAACATTCTGCTTTTTAAAAATACCTGTGTTGTTTTCTTTTTCTTTCACTTCTGGAAGGAGAGAGAACATGGTAGGATTGAAAAAAAAAAAAAAAGGCCATCCGTGGCTGCTTTCGCTCTGGGCAAGTTGGGTCTTTGTGATATAAAATTAGACGAGAAATGTGAGCTCCAGTTTTCCAATGGCGTGCTTAGAGCCTGGGCGCCGTAATGTAGGTTAAGGGTTAGGGATCGCCTTGTTTTCTTTGTGTTTCTGCAAGAGTAACTAACCTTGTAATACGTTAAGTAACAAATATAAATCAAAAACATTTTAGCAACACTCTCGCTCCCTCTCGCCCTCTCCGTGTCTGCCTCTCTCAGGCGAACCTTTCTAATCTCTCTCGTGTCTCGCTCGCTCGCTCCCTCCCTTCTGTTTCCCTCTCTTCCCCCTCTCTTTCTCTCTCTCCCTCTCTCCATGTAAATTTATTAACCAAAAGAAAATCCCTCAATTCACTGATCAGCTAATAGATGTGGTTTTAAATAATAATGCATTTCTCTTGCAGTGGTCTGGTTGGGGTGTGTGTTTTTTGGAAGGATTATTCGAAAGTCAATAAAGGCCGTTTGGGGCGAGCACTGTGTATTTTGAAAGAACGTCTCCCCCTCCCTTTCAGCCCCTCCCGCTCTCCCCTCCCCCAATCAATAAGAAATATCAGATGTTTAGCTGTAAAGAAGAAAAATGCCCTCAGAATGACACATTCCTCTCGTAAGAGAGAAAACACAAAAGCAGCCGGGTGTGTTTAGGAAGTGAACAGTCTGGGTTCTTACCGCAGCTCCAAGCAGGAGCATTTTAGGCAAGTATACAACATTATGTAGCCTCTGTGTTGGTTTGACTTGAATCAGTTAGAAAGCAAGCAGATTCCCAGATCTCTCTCTCTCACGTGTTTGCAAGCAGAGAAATCTGTCTGGAAATAACAGGGTACTATGATCTGACTTTTGAAGTGGTGGGGGCTGGGAAGTGGAGAAGACAATGCAGAACAAACGCCACAAAAACTTACTCTTGAATCTTTTGAGATAACCCAACCAATTCAGGTATTAATTGCTGTAGTTTCTTCTTTATTTACTGCAGCCGTCCAAAGGGGAAGAATGCCACCCACACAGCCAACTCATGGTCAGTTCGCCTTGACAAATGGAGACCCACTCAACTGCCATTCCTACCTATCCGGATATATATCCCTGCTTCTCCGAGCTGAGCCCTACCCAACGTCGCGTTTTGGCAGCCAGTGCATGCAGCCCAACAACATCATGGGCATCGAGAACATTTGTGAACTGGCAGCTCGCATGCTCTTCAGCGCAGTGGAGTGGGCCCGGAATATCCCCTTCTTCCCAGACCTCCAGATCACAGACCAGGTGGCCCTCCTCCGGCTGACCTGGAGCGAGTTGTTTGTGCTCAATGCTGCCCAGTGCTCCATGCCCCTCCACGTTGCCCCGCTCCTGGCAGCGGCGGGCCTCCATGCCTCGCCGATGTCTGCTGACCGAGTGGTCGCCTTTATGGACCACATACGAATCTTCCAGGAGCAAGTGGAAAAACTGAAGGCATTACACGTTGACTCTGCAGAATACAGCTGTTTAAAGGCCATAGTCCTCTTCACCTCAGGTAGGAATCAAAGGGAAAATAAATAAACATAAAAGCCACAGCCTAGCGCCCAATGTGTTGGCCACACTTTGAATGTTTCCTCGCCATGTGTTGAGATGGGGGAGGGGAGAAGGGGAATTGATGGGAGGAGAAGAGGCAGGGAGCCTGTTGGGGTCATGAGTCCAATCACTAGCCCTTCCCCCTCCCCTTGGTGTGAGTGTGTGGGGGGGGAAGAAATTGTGACTAGAATCCCGTAGAAACTTTGTTTAGCATGTAGACTCTTAGAGTAATGGCAGCCTGGGGAAATAAGATTGGAGAAACAATGGCATTGTAGAATGGTGTGCTTCAGGCAAGCCACCCAGGCTCTAGCAGAGGGCCAAGTTAGGCTCACCCTTGAGTCTAGGATCTCTCCCATTAGGCTGGAAAGGGAGACTACATCGAATAAGCAGTGGGAAAGAAATGCATTTCTCTTGCTTCTCCCCATTCTATTTTACCCTATCGTCTTTCCCCTTCCCCCCACCCCCAGCCTGAAGAGGCCAGAGGGACTCTTTCAAGATGCTTTCAGTCCTCATGGACAGTGATTGCATCCCCTTTTCCAGTTCTGCCTTGCCAGGGCAAATAAAAATGAGCACCTCAGCAAACCTGTCTCCTTTCATGTGAGGAGAAAAGTTTGCATGTTAACTCTGCAGGAGCTCTTTTAGTCCTATCCAACCTGATCTAGTGGTTTTCAAAATAGCATATATACATACACATACACATATATTTGTGTGTGTATGTAGATATGCTAATAGTTCAGGGTTACAGATTGCACTTAGTGTTAGTTGGAAGAGAAAGAGTGCAGATGATGCTTTAAAATGTAATTATGTAGTTACATATCTCTGCCTCTTTTCCTAAATTGTCAAACAAGCAAGGTATTTTCGGATAATTCAAAGGAGAAAGTATGTGCCTACTTGAGCTGTATATAAATAGTGCATGAGTTATAAAACAATAATGAATGCATTATGAAATCTAATTAGTTTGCATGTAGTTTAACCTGTGTGAGTAATGTAACTGATATTAATTAACTCTTGAGGCCAAATTATTTTTGAGATATAGAGCTTTGCAATTTATGCAATATCTGAGCTAAACATACCAACTCTAGGCTATATATAATGGCATTATGCATTGGATGTACCCCTAGAAATTTTGTCAAGTTTTCAACCAATTCTTTTGTCAAAGCTTAAAGGGGAGTCTCCTGATTCAGAATGATAAACATTTGAATTGAGGTAGAACTTGAAAAATAATTACTCATCACAGCTTTTAAGACTGATATCAGGAAACAAGGAGGGAAATGTACTTTATGGGGATGAAGGACTCACAATCCTTTCCTTGTTGTATTTAAGGGGGTCCAGGGAACCAAGTCATTAGTTGGATATTTTCCAGGTTCTGGGTCCTGACCCAAGTTTCCTTTTATATATTATTCCTTTACACATAAACTCCCCCTTCCCACCCCTATTTCACCTTCTAAAGTCTTATGGCAATCAATTAAAAAGCTATACTGGGGCAAAGTAAGAGCTGAATGAAGACTTTTGCATCTAAGAATTTTTTTTTATATTGGCCTATCATTTTAGGGTGACTTCCCTGCTCAAATATACAGAAATAATCATCCCACCACACATGCACACTTGCCATATTCCCATTCCATTTCCCTACTCATTTCTGACCAGGGAAGTCACTTTAATTTTTTGGATTTATATTTAGTTCTTAGCTTTGCTCTTAGTCTTTCTAGGAAAAAAAATCTGATATTGCCGTAACTGTTTAATTTATTACTATTTGCAAAATGTGAGGCCTGGTGTGGAGAATGCAAATTGCCTCCCAACTAGATAAAGGTTTCTCATATTATTCAGGAATAGACACAGTATAAATGCAAAAGGAAGTCTTGTGTGAGTAATTTTTGAAAATTCCTGATTCCAGAAACTTACATATTCTTTGTATATGCAATGTATCTATATAAGTATATACATATATTATACATGCTCTCTCTCTTTTTTAAATCCTCAGTTTTAATGATGCATAATATGCATGTGTTAGTCCTAGCATTGCCTAGTAAGCCACAGAAAGGTCAGGTCACAACCTGTGCTCTCTTAGCAAAGAAGGCTCTTATTTAAAGGGAATTTATTGTGTTTTCTCCCATCAGAAGGGGAAAAGTGGACAGTTGATATTAGGTGGGGGTGCTTTTTGTAAGGGTATGAGTTTGGGGGAGAAAGTGGGAGAGAGAGAGAGAGAGAGAGAGAGAGAGAGAGAGAGAGAGAGAGAGAGAGAGAGAGAGAGAGAGAGAGAGAGAAGAAAAGAGGGGGGGAAAAGAAACAGCTCAAATGAACAGAGAGATCACAGTCTGCATGGCTGCCCCTGAATGGACTAAACTGACAAGATCAGTTTTAAAGGGCCACTTAAATCAGTTTCAAAGACTGGAGAAAAACGAGTTGTCTTCTTTGGGGGGAGAATCTGTTGCTGAGTCCTAGGCGCCATTACTTTTTACTGGGCCAGGTTGTCGGCTCCCCTCACTCCCTCCTCTCACCCTATCCCTCCCCAGTCCTTAACTAACTATAGGATTATAAGCTAAACAATTATTTTCTAGCAAAGGTGGCAAGGGACAGTGGGGTATTTGGAAACCTTTTCATCTCAGAGTCACCAAGTGTACTTTTCAGTGCCCTTTTGTAGTGATCTAGTAGCCTCAAGACTCTGGGTCAGTGGAGAGTGAAACCCTTCATTTCATTTGACTTTAAAATCCACCAGAACCACCATCCAATGCTCTTTCTTAATCCTTTCCCTTTTTCCCCTCAATTTTTTTTTTTTTTGGTCTAACATCTACTTTGCTCGACCACTCTACAGACACTTTCTATAACCCATTTCAAACCTCTTAATCTGATAACTGTATTCTATTTTTTTTTTTGTAACTTTCTTTTAGATGCCTGTGGTCTCTCTGATGTAGCCCATGTGGAAAGCCTGCAGGAAAAGTCACAGTGTGCTTTGGAAGAGTATGTTAGGAGCCAGTACCCCAACCAGCCAACACGATTTGGAAAGCTCTTGCTTCGCCTTCCTTCCCTTCGCACTGTCTCCTCTTCTGTCATAGAGCAATTGTTTTTCGTCCGTTTGGTAGGTAAAACCCCCATAGAAACCCTAATCAGGGATATGTTACTATCTGGCAGCAGTTTTAACTGGCCTTACATGGCAATTCAATAAAAAAAAAAAAAAGAAGGGGAATGAAACAGAGAAAGAAAAGGCAAAAGACTGATTTGTTTGCTTAAATTCCTTCTGTTAAGAAAGGATATAAAAGGATGTTACAAGTTTGCTAAAAGAAGAGAGGAAAGAATTTAATGGACTGTGAATTTAAAAAAAAGACTGTCAAATGAACTTTTACAGAATGCATTAAAAAAAAAAAACAAACTCCTGTGTTGGTCAGAACAACTTGCTACTTATCATTTTTGTATAAAAAAAGGAAATTAGTCTTTCTTTTTTTGGGTAAACTTTTAAAATATCGCTAAAAGTGCATTTAAGGAGATTTGGAGAAAATTAGCAGAATGGAGAAAGTAAGTCTTTTTTTTCCAAATTATTAATTGTCCTGTGTCTATGTACCTATAGCTGTTCTTTTTTGTATTTTTCTGGTTCCAAACCAGTTTATTCTGTGGTTCTATAATAATTTTTGATATAATCTTGGCTTCTTGAAAACTGTGTATCCTTAAAAATATATGTTCTGCAAGAATTAAAACTGAGTCCATGAAAATATCATAGGAAGACATAAAACTTTAAAAGGCTACTTAATGATGGAAACGCACTTATAAGTGGTGACCAAAATTTAGTTGAAGCTGAGAGCTCTAATTACAGACCCAGAGGAACCACACACAACACTTAAATACTCTTTCCCCCTCCAAAAAAAAAAAAAAAGTTCCTTCCCCTTAACAAACCTAGCTTTTTTTTATATATTTTAAGAAAGAATGAACTGTGGAATTTATTGGCGGCCAAGGGATGTGTCCAAGACACAAGTTGAAGTTTTGAATAAAAAGTGAACTTTTGTAATTTGAATTGGGTCCCGTATAGATCTTGAATTGTTATGAGACTCCTATATCTGTTTGTATATTTGCAAACCCTTTGTATTATAATAATTGTTGATATTTTCCCTTTTTAAAAAAATACCATTGAAATCAGCATGACAAAATAACGCTGTTGGCACTTATAGGTAACGTGATTGATTCAGTATCTTAGAGTTTACAGTTTGTGTTAAAAAACTGAAGGTTTTTTTAAGTGCAACATTTCTGTATACTGTAAAAGTTATAATAACTGAACTGTTTGGTCGAGTCTTTGTGTGTTATATTCCAAGGAAAATTGAAAGTATTCAGAAATTAAAATATTATTTGATATCTGAAACCTGTTTGGCTGTCACCACTGTCTTTGCATCCGAGAAAAGTCCACCTCACCTTTCTTAGAGTTTGCCCTAGGTGCTTGATTTGTTTACCTCTCACAGTAAGTTTGTTCAAACATGAAGTAGTGTATTTGCCTGTTTAATTTGGGGTTGGGAGGGTAAAGATGAAGTTCATGGTTTATCTCTGGTTTAGGAAGTGCTGGTCTGATATGGTAAGCCACCCCTATTCACGTAATCCTCCTTTTAATTAAAAATGGATTTTCCAGAGAAGGCCCTTATATTTGTCACACTTAAGTGCCTGCATAGGAAAGGTATTGTTGTGAAAAGTATTAGGAATCTTGAGATCAGTATCTATTTTATAATCAGAAAAAAATCTTTTGTACATTTCTGACATTCACGCACAAGATCATTCAAGCAAACTAATAGCGGCATTGTAAATATAGGGCAGTTGTTTGCAATGAGTTTTCTTTAAGTGTGTGATTATAAAAATATTCTGTGGTTCTCATTTATTGTGGAGAGGACTTCAAATTGATTTAGCTTCTAGCATGAAGAGTCTTTTTTTAAAAAAAAAATGTATATATGATAGCATACAATGGGATTGCTTTAAAAAATTAGACTGTGAGAGCATGACCATAGGTCTTCAGCATATTTTACATTGCAGCTAAGTACATATAAACATTCGTACACTTCTGATTATGTAGCTGTAGTCTCTGCACTCAGAGTAGCTCTTGCCCTTAAAAGACATTTTTTTTAAAGGATAAGAAAGGAAGCTGAGTTGGAAGGAATAATTATTTTGGTTTTACACCTTTTTCTCTTCTTTTCTTTTTCTTTCTTTTTTTCCTTTGGTTTGGAGCAGATGCTTTGTGTGTGTGTGAAAGCTTGCAATTTTGTTCTTATTTGAGGCTTCCCTCAACCATATGATATAATACTTTGTGGAAGGAAGGAAGGAAGGAAGGAAGGAAGGAAGGAAGGAAGGAAGGAAATTTTTAAGTTTATTAAATACTGATCTTTAGTTCCAGTAGATACATCTGTGCCTGAAAATGATGTATGATTTGTGAATTCTGGCAGTTTTAATCTGACCTACTGCATATTATGATTAGTAGTAGCATATTATTATTATCATTAGAGGGTATTGCTGACCTTTTAGATCTAGGTTTTTTCCCTATTGCAAGTGGTAACTATGTGAGTGTGAAGTTTTTATATAAACTAAAACAGCATATTTTCTTGTTTGTTTTTTTTTTTGTAAACAGCCATTTGTTGTAAATTATCATTGGCATTAAATTATAATTTATGAATTCCAAAGCAAAGACATTCCCTGTTTTCTTATATTTTAAGCATGCATTATAAAGATCATATATAATATTTCTTCTATCCCTACCCCTCCTCTAAGTTTCTGCAGTAAGCTTGGGTTCTGAGAGGCTAACAGCGAACAGAATATTCATATGGTTAAAACAAAACCTCTTGTATATGTTTAGATTGCCCAGAGGAGGATTTGTTTAGAGA
Source organism: Bettongia penicillata ogilbyi (assembly GCA_023548195.1). NCBI lineage: Eukaryota > Metazoa > Chordata > Mammalia > Diprotodontia > Potoroidae > Bettongia > Bettongia penicillata. Next base: position 1,276,569 of record JAJHZJ010000303.1, read on the forward strand.
CTTGAGTTAGGTTTAAGTTTATTGCATTTAAAGAAAGTTTTTCTTTTCATGCTGCGTTAGAACAAAAGATCTTTGCAGCGACTGAATTGGACAAAAGAGGAGGGCTGAGACTGAAGAGCGCGTTCTATGTGAAATTGACGAGATCTTTTTTTTTTAAAAAAAGCTGCTAAACATGGCGACTCTTTCCCTTTAAGTGTCTCTTTTTCCTTGCGGGTTTTTTTTTTTTTTAATCTGATCTGAGCTCGCTCTATTTCTTTCCTCTCCTCCTACTCCCCCTCCCCTCTCTCTGTGCACGGGATGTGAGGGACACAGGCAGACGCGATCTGCAACAATAGTCCAAGGAAAAGAGAGATCGCAGCTTCTCGTTACTTTGAAACAAACCTGGGAGAAGACTTAAAAGGGAGAAAAAATTCTGGGTTGGTTCATATGATTCCTTTCCAGCTTAGCGTTCCCTATTAGTTTTTCTTCCTGGGACAAGGGGCTGGATCTCAAAAGTTAGAAACCAGTTTCAGGACTCACTTGAAAGGACTGATCTGTACTCTCCAGCCGGCTGCACAAGTGGGGGACTTGAGTTCGCAGAGGGTCCTTGTAAACTGTCTGCTCCCCCTTTCCTCCATCCCCGCCCCCCACTTACGTGCAGCGGAATTCCGCCTGGGCCCAGGGAAAGTAAGGGGTGCTTGTTGCGTTGAGGTTCCACGCCTCGGCTCCGCGTTAAGTGGTAAAGGGGCGGGGGGCCGGAGTGGGGGTTGGGGCGTTCTGGGAGAGATCGAGCGTGTGAAACTATGCCTTTAAGCTTGCTTTTGACTTGGTCCTATTAGCTGAGCCAACATGGCGTCTCCCAATGCAACGCAAGAGCTGAGCTGCTAAGCAAAGGCAGCGCTTAGTAATAGAAAACACATTGGTTAGCGGGGCGGGGGTGGGGGGGGCAGAGAGCTAAAGGCCATTCCATCTGTAACCAGAAAACCGTCTTTAAAACTCTTAGCCAGCAAGTAAGTGCATGTCCTCGATTATTCTGTAATTAAATCAGCAGAATTCCTAGGAAAAACATTTGTAGCAAAGCACCCCCCTCTTCCCCTGCTCTCTATATACCGCCAACTTGAAATAATGCCTATTTTCTTCTCGAAACCAGATTTTTTTAAAAAAAGGCTTTATCTGAAAACGACCTTTCTCTTTGGATAGTATAGTGGAGAGAAAAAAGGGAGAAGAAGGAAAAGGGGAGAAGAGGGAGAGAGAAGGAAGAGATGGGAAAAAGGAAGCTATGAAATGGAGAGAGAGAGAGAGAGAGAGAGAGAGAGAGAGAGAGAGAGAGAGAGAGAGAGAGAGAGAGAGAGAGAGAGAGAGAGAGAGAGAAATTAGAGACCTCTTCAGTTTTCATCTTTACTAATGAATTCCCTGGATTTAGTGTTTTCCAGTATTGTAGGTGGTAATGATTTACATACCGGCCGTTTCGTGGGAAGGGCTCAATACTTGAATGTCAAAGTTACAGAAAATGCTTTATTTCTGATTTAGGACTGATGAATGCTAGGATATGGATATAGAGATAGGTTATGTTTTCAGTCAGTGGGTGCAGTCATCTGGGTAGATGTGCAGGAATATGTAGAGGTTTTCAGCCTTATACCCCCATTATTGCTATTCAATTTGTTTAATCGCTAAACTTATTTTTTAAAGTACAGTTTTGCTGTGCATATTTAATTTCTTCTTTAAAAAAAGTCATCTGAGTTGTGTTTTTTTTTTGGGGGGGGGCTGGGGGCGGGAGAAGAGGCAGAGAGACTTGATTAAACCCAGCACCAGTGCCTTCAACAGAAAGTGAGATTGCCCATTAAGTAAATGGATTTTTTCCCCCTACGTCGAACCCATTGCCCTATCTCCTACAAACCCCTCTCTCCTTCGGTTGCCTTCAGAGAGGAAAGATACTTCGGGAATTCCAGGCCTTGTCAAGATTTATTGAAGTTAAGTTTAAAAAACGTGCTTCAGATGATTTTTCCCATTTTCTCAGATTTCAAAGGCTCCCCGCAGTGCGGCTGCCTAATTAATGGTGAAATTCAACTAAATCTAATTATGCAGTAATTTTAAAGCAGTTAGTCCTGGGCGTTGGTTTGTAATAGGACCCCAGTTTTTTAAAGTTTGCTTAATGTGTTGGTTTAGGGGAAAGCAGCCTTTTGTACCGCAAAGAAAGACAGGGAAATAGTTTTGCTGCATAAACCCAGGGAGAGAGGGCCTCCCCCTTTCCTATCTTTTTTTTTTTTTCGTGCTCAAGCTAAAAAGCGAGAGAGGTGCTAACCCAGCAAGGAGACTAGATTCCATAGCCAAAGGGGAAAGAGAAAATCTAGTTAATATGGAAACACAAAGGGGTCCTTGGTATTCTCCCGCCTGGATGCATCTGTAAATACCCGAATACTCAAGGATGGCTATCCTCTGCTGTCTAATAGAAAACAGATTTCTTCTCTATTGTCATTAAGGAGAAAAGCTGGCTCTTGGAGTTATAAATCTTATCGTCCTTCTGATAACACACTTGTAATAAGTTAGTGTCGTATTCAAAGTGAATTGTAAAACTGCCTCATTTAATATGGCATCTGTGTCATTAAAACTTTATTTTTTTTTTCTCTGTGTCTTGTAGGCCATAAGGGCAGGCAAAGGGTTGAGGGTTCTTGCTTGAAGACTGGGCCTCTGGGGGGTAGAGGTAGGGAGTAGGATATTGATAGATATTCCCATGAGGATCTTTTAATAGGGTGAATGTACCCTGTCATCAAAGAGAGGGTGTTGGTATCCCTTTCCAGTCTCCCTCACCCATGGCCACCTCGAAATGAAGCTCCTTAAAAGAAACATTCCTGTGATTAGCTAAGCAAACACATCTGCTTTCCTAGTTCGGCCTTCGTTAATTAGCCAAACAAAGAACAGTTTTGCTTTTTACCTTTTGCTGGAAAGAATATGTTTTTTCAGGAGTATCTTCAGCCCTCCTCTTTTCAATTGCAGCCACGTTAATTTTATTGGGATTACTGATGGGAAATGAGGTGGCGCAGGCTTCCGAAAGGAAAGGCTTGATCATTACCCCCTCTGGAACCATATTTTTCCACCCCACCTCCTTCTCTGGTAGGGAGGTGGGAGTTGGGGATGGGGGGGGGGGTGGAGAATAGTGGAGCAAGTTAGCAGCAATTCGAATCAAGCTCGAACTGGGTTGATTTTAGTTGACAGAGCGTGTGTTGAAGTTGAACTCTATAATTTGCACTCCTGTTCCTTTATTAGGGTTGGACAGCGAACTAATGAGCTTTTCCCCCAGTACAATGTCACTTGTATTTATTTTCTTATGGAAACTTTTAGATTGCGGAAGTTCTGTTTAAAAGAGGGAGTACGAGGGTGTTTGCTGAAAGTATTCCCTACTTATTTCTTAAGACAGGTACCCAGGGTTGCGTTCTCCTGGGAGTGTCTGTGGGAGAAAAAGAAAGGGGATGAAATGAAAGAAGGAAGGCAAGAGACAGCAAGGTTTAGCTTTGTGATAGGGTCATCTAGGATGAGTGAGAGTCCAGGAAAGCCGTAAGACAAGACAACCTGAAGACTCCTGGGAATTGGAAGAATGAGGTAACCCTCAAAGTCGAACTCCTAGTAAGGGAAGTGTAGGCGTCTTGGTGATAGCTGATTACAAGAACCCTAATCTGGTCAGAGACTAGCTGAGAAGAAATAACTTGCTTGGTATCCAAAGGTGGCATTAAACCTAGAGTCTTACTGGTACGAAGGGGGTCTGAGGCCCCTTCCCTACCCCATCCCCCTCCGGCTTTGGTGGAACCACTAGTTCTCTCGGTCGTTGAGTAAAAGGATCCCCACAAGGCAAACGCAGTCATCTTCTTCCCTCATAAAGGAGGGCCCAGCAAAGGAGGCGAGGGCCTCCTGCATCGCGCTCTGGGGTGGGGTGGGAATTGAGGGATCAAATAACTCATCCTATCCTACTGCCAGGAGATAGTGTGTGTCTATATGTCTGTTTTGAAGTTTTCAATATTTTTATTCCCTTGCGGGGCTGATGTGTGTGCTTTGGAGTGTCTCTCTCGAGGTATTCTGGTAGAGAAAGGGACTTCACTGCCCAAGTTGATCTCGGTTTCATTTAGTTCTCTTTCCTCAAATTTGGCTGGTCCCGGGAGAACCCTTAGTTTGAAACTACTGAAATTGAGAGCTAAAAGCGGAGGTGGGCTGGGGGTGGGGCTGGGGGCTGAGGTAGGAAGCTGCCTGATGAGACTATTGTCCCAGATCCCGTGCGCCCCAACGGGCAGGGTGGATACAATAAAGTAGGGTCTACTTGGTCTCTGAAAGGAAAGGGAAATGCTCGAAAAGTGGGGGGAAATTGGAGGATTTAGGCTCGTTTCCCTCCTGCTCCCGCAGCCAGTCAGCCTACCGCAACTTTCTAATAATGTTCACTCTTTGTTTCTTTCTCCGTATCTTCTTTTCTAGCTTTTTCTCTTTGCCTTCTGCCCGCCCACCCCACCCCCTTTTCCTTCCTTCCTGCAAATGGGTGTTAACGTGGGTCTTTATGTTCTGTCTATAACTAGGATGTAATCACGCGCCCCATGCCTCTCTCTAAAAGCATTTAATAAATGTCTATTAAAGCGCTACAAATGTAAGATAAATTTAGTGGCGCGGCTGCTTCCCTGTATCCAAACCATAATGATGGATTTATCAACAGGGATTCGCCTTTAGCGCAGTGAGAGAGATTTACTCAACAAATATGTCGGAGAGCACCCACCCAAATATAATCATTTATAGCCAAACTGACTTCTTTCCAGCCTCACAGATTCTCAACTCTAAGGCTTTTGAATTCATATTGTGTCCTTCATGTAAAATCATATACTCATGGATCCAAGAGATGTTCCCAGCTTCTCTCTCTCTCTCTCTCTCTCTCTCTCTCTCTCTCTCTCTCTCTCTCTCTCTCTCTCTCTCTCTCTCTCTCTCTCTCTCTCTCTCTCATTATTTGGGGGAGGGGAGCAGGAGTTGAGACATTCACTGGAGTAGAGCGATTGTATTTTCCAGGTTAGAGTATTTATACCGCTGAAATGCTTCCTGCCTTGACACTATCTTAGGAGATCCATGCATGGCGTAAATATACACATAAACACATATACATATATGTGCATGTATGTCTATATGCAGTGTGTATATGTATATATTCTTTTTTCTTTTAATGAATTCTTAGGAGGTTTTGTTGTTACTGTTTATTGCTTGATTTGTTTAATTGTAGTATTTAGAATCTGGGGAGTTTCTTACATGGGAGCTAATAGATCTAAGCTTTTCGACAACAATTTTGTGTGATTTTGGAGAAGGGCGGTTTCCAAATGTTTCAGCGAATGCTATCTAGTTAGGTTCTGGGTACCAGTTTCCCCACAAACTGGGGTTAAACCTTGTGGCCAGATTTTAATCTTTGAATTGAAGTCTCCTTTGGCTTGTCTTCAGATTTCCAGAATGGTGGGACAGAAAAGCTTTAGAAAGGAAGCGTCAAGCGTAGATTTGCCTTTGTCCGGGCTTTATCAAATATGGATGGATCTGACTCTCGAATTAGCCTAGAAATCTGGGACCTTACATACTCAGTCTTTGCTCAGGTCTACAGGTATTGCCTGTCATCTACCCCACGTTGTTTTTCCTGCTTAAACGTTGATTTGAAGAAAGTAGGTGTCCTTAATGGAGTTTTCCAAGTGTTCCCTCTTTGCTACCATTGTTCTATAACCTGGAATCCATTTCAAAAGGCTGCCTCTCAAGCATATGGGATCCCTCTCCCCATTTTCTCAGGATGCTTGTCTGCGTTAAAGCCCTGAGTCACTATTTTAAAGTATGGATAATATATGGATTTTTAAAATATGATATTTGCCTAGGATATAGTTCTTCTTTTCCCTTTTTCAAGGGGAAGGGTATCGGACTTTTAAGTAAAACCTCTCTGGCATTTACTTTGGCCCCTCGTTTTTCTTTCTTCTCTCGAATTTTCATTGAGATGTCTCTGTACTTTGCTTGTCAGTTATCTTTGTTCCTTTTAAATAAAGGGCTTTTAAATGGACTTATTGCTCCCAGCGTGGGCTCCTCTCTCTAAATGTTAGAAAATTGTGCCATCTACCCGCTATTCTAAGTACTGTCACACTCAAAGACCTCCAAAGACCTTCAGCCCCGACTTCAATCCTGCTGTGTCAAAGGGCGGGCTGCTAGGAAGAGGCGAAGGGGTGACGTGGATTTTTGCAGATTTCAGGCTGGAAGCACGCTCCGGAACGCAAAAGTAATACACAAGTTACGCTGGAGCGGAGTGTTTGATGATTGTCCCTTACTTGTCCAGAATACAGAATTCCTTACAATCACTGATGAATTCTCAGAGCTTTTCGGAGCTCCTTTTCTAGGTAATACCAACTGCCGAGTAAAGTCCTAGTGCCAATTCTAGACACTGACAATGGAGAAAGATCTTCCTGTCAAGAGAGAACCCTAATTTGTCGTGTTCATTTTGTTTTATTTTGTTTTTTAAATGACTCACAGAATTTTCAGCTTTACTGGGAAAGTTCAGAATCTGATGAACTGGTTAGCGGATGACAGTCAAATATTGGTTTTCTAGGGGGTAAAAAAACAAACTCATAAGGGGGAAAATTTAATGCCATATTCCCTTATCCAGATATTACTCTCCACTTTGGGAAGGAAGGGAACAAAACTACTTAATTCAATTTTTAATATTAGGAACCCTCTGAGGACCAGAAAGGGGTGTAGAAAAAATCCTGACAGCTTTCTGAATGACTAATATGAATTAGCAGTTTAGCTTTTATTGCGTGTCTACACCTCTCCCCACCCCCCACCCCCCATTTGCAAAGATTTTCAAGTGACAAATTACATTTAGTGGGAGGGGGGAGAAGCAAGTTTATGGGTATACAGTTTATGATTTTATTACATGTTTCACACTATTCGAGAAATGGAGTTTTAAGCAACATACAATTAAATTTATATTGCTCTTTGGAAAAGTTCCAAGTAACTCAACAATCAATTAGTTTAGATCTTTCAATACTTGTTGCTAAAATCAAAGTGTAAAGCTACAATCCTAAACTGTATCACCTCTCCTCACTTTTTCCCCCAAGTTGTTACAGTAGATACTATGTATCCAAAGGAAACAGACTGCTTTGTGTGTGTGACTCGGGTAACTTGTAATTCTCGTTACTCCAATGCCTATCTTTATGACTTTTTTCTTTTCTATGTCAAATGAGACAATATATGTAAATCGCTTTGCAAATCTTAAAGCCCTACACATTGCCAGCTATTTTCTTCTTTTTCTGGCTAACTGCGACTTTCTTTACTGCAACAGTTCTTCTGGTTTTATTTATTAATTTCATTTTTATTGTTTTTATTATGCTGCCCAGCATCTCCCCTTCCCACTTTTTTTTAACCTTGTCAGATATTAAGATGGTAAGCTATTATTTAATAACTATGGTAGTACAGTGGTTTTCAATGATAAAAATCATGTTTTTTATAATTGCCACAGTCTTCTTTTTTCTGTCTTTCTTTGACTTTCTATCTGTGTCTTTCCTTCTATGCCAGTCTCTCCTTCCCTCCTCTCCCTTCTTCTTTCCTCTGAGGAGCTTAGGAAATAATTCTCTTGAAGAGAAATTGATCCTCAGTCAAAAATACCCTTTTTCCACTTTTCCTGGATGTCTTTAAGCAAAATTTCTATGCTTTTGTCTCGACTTGGCCAAAGTTGAAGAGGTTGAGTACATTTAAAAATCCTAGGATCTAACAGAGCTTTTGGGGTCAGTAATGACAGTAATTTCTCTCGTGCCACCAGTAGAGAACCCCATCATGTAGCTATTGGAGAAGGAAGCCCTGATGTGAATGTTCCAAAAGAAACTTCCTAATTTATTGATGTAGCCCTTTCTTCCCTTCATATTTCTCCCTCAAACTAGAGAGGTATTCTTAACTGAGGTTGTCATAGACTTCCCATACACCAGGTTTTCCTTTCCTCCTGCACCATCTAATCCCAGAAGACAAGATACTGCCTCATTTCCAGCCACATTGCTAATTAAAAGCCCCATGGCTTTGGAAATGAAGAGTATCAAGACAAAATATCATAGACTCCATGGGGCAGAGAAGGAAGACAGGAAGGAAGAAAGGAAGGAAGGGAAGGAGGGAAATGGAAGAAGGGAGAGAGAGAGGGAGAGAGGGAGAGGGTGAGAGAGAGAGAGAGAGAGAGAGAGAGAGAGAGAGAGAGAGAGAGAGAGAGAGAGAGAGAGAGAATTTGGTTGAAAAGTAATTGATTATCCTTTCTCAAGAAATTAGTTTCACTTCCAAAGTAGTTACAACTAACAGGGCAGGAGAAAAAGGTTAATACCAGGTAGAAAAGTTTTCCTATACTTTGTTGATTCTCAATGCATCAGTGAAACCTACAAAGAAAAATATTATGTATATCTATATGTTTCTTTAATTGTGATTAATGTCTGGGAAACATTTTCTATTCACTAATTTTATATTTCCCTTTTCCCCTCAAAACATTAAAAATAATTTTGCTCTGTCAGTGTCACTAATATTGTGGTTTGCTGATGTCTTACTTTGAAACACAACCCTACTAGGGGTAGCATTAGCCTCTATCAACCAAACTACTTCAGGCAATCTTTCTCTCTGGCTCCGTTTGTCTCTCCAATCTTTCTCCATATGTTTGATTTCCAGTTTCAATGAAAACATTAAAAAAAAGAAAACAGAAAGGGCCAATCCCTTGCTTAGCCCAACTGCCTTTTCATGTCATACCCAGAACTCTGTCAAGTCAGTCCCGTTTCCTTTTTTGTGGCATCAGAGGCTAATGTTCCTTCAATGGACATTTGAAGAAAATATGAAACCACTTCTTTTGTCTCTCCTTCTTCTTGTAAGATATGATTTGTGAACCTACTTAGAATCGTCAATTTAAAATAATATTTTAAAAGGCCTTTCTCATATCTTCCCCCCTCCCTTTTTGTCCTTGCAACTTACAAAAAAAAAAAAAAAAAAAGATCCACATCCTTGCTAAGCAATACTCCCCAGAGATAAAAATCAATTTATCACCATTTGTTGCCTAATCGAGGCCCAGTTATCCTGTGTATATTTTGTGACCGACTGGTGAAAGTGAGATTAAGATATTCATAATTTTCCATGTACTGCCTCTCTTTTCCTGAATGCTCCAACCTAGGGGTACCTCTACGTTACAACAAATGTAAACATTTCTGCTCATTTGTTCTTAGGCCTCCAAGGCTTTCTTTAATTGTTGCCTTTAAAATTAGCTCCCTCTCCCCATATTTCTCTTTACTTATTTGTATTAGAAAGACTGGATTTCAGACCGATTATCTCATATCTTTGCAAAAGTATGCTCTCTCTCCAGCCTTTGGGTCAGGCATTGATCTCTCTGCAATGTAACAAACAGGAGGGTTAATTTTCCCTCATTAGCATCTCCATAGCATGGGCTCCTCACACTGGATCTTGCCCCTTGCCTTTGCTTTAGCTCCCAAGCGTCTGTCTCCTCTTTCTCTCTGCCTGTCTCTTGGATTCCTTTTTTCTCCCTCTCCCAATCTGCCCTTCCTGCATACACATGGAGTCTGCACATGTACACATGTCCCATCATGACAAGAGACAGTCCACTATTCTTATTGGGTCTCCATCTCCTCATCGATTTTGACCCACTATCTCCATCTCTCTCTTCCCTGCACCCTCTCTCATCCCACTCACTTTTGTCTCTCTCTTTTCTCTTCCTCTCTTTCTTTTATCCATCTCTTCTTTTCCATATCATTTGAAAATGTGTTGTTCTGCTATCTATGAATTAGTTTACTTTTTCCTCCTTTTTGTACTTGGTTTACTTCTTAGTCTTTTTGAGTCCTTAATTCAGTTGTAGGAAAAGAAAATGGGGTTAGTCGACACCGAGATGGCAAAGTTCAGCATGCAAAAAAAAAACAAAACCAAAAACCAAAAAAAACCAAAACCAAAAAAACAGAACAAAACCATAAAACACCCTTCCAACTACCTACAAAAGGGCTCAGTGCTTTGTGATGGCAGAAAGAAACAAAAATGAAAAGCAAATTGCATTTGAGGCTAAAGTGTGAGAGTGCGTTTGTGTGTATGTATATCTGTGTGTGTTTTTAAAGATTTCTTTGAACTGCTTTTGTGCTGACTTGGCAGAGGTGCTTGCCAATGCTAGTCACGGTTTTAGGAACTTTGAGTTAACCTCTTATATCGAATGAATCTTTTCATTTAGAGACCAATAAATCTCAATCTCTAGCTACCTTTTGTAGGACAGGCTAGGCTTACGAAGGCAAGACTGAAGCTTATAATAAAAGAGAGATAAAGTTTACCAGAGTTTTTTTTTTTTTTTTCCCCACCCTTCTAGCATCGCACACTCTCCAGTAAATAAAAGTTTGGGGAGATGGCAGCCCTTGGGAAACTGGGGATCTCTGCATTGTTTCTAATAAGCCTAGTTACTGAAGTAGAGTCTTCAAGGTTTCAGGCACTAAAATGATTTATTGTTTTCCAACAAGTCATTATTTTGTCGAGTTGACGAGGTGGAGCTGGGACAATCTAGTCACCAATGTGGGGCTTTATCAGGGGGATGGGAAGGATGAGGAGACTTAATACTATAAATGTGAAAGATCATAGTGTCTACAGAACCAAATTTTAGGGAAAGCCCCCACATGTTTGTATTTAATCAATAAAGACATACATGTTAACAATGACAAAAAAGAAAATATACTCTGGGCCTTTTCTGAAAGTAAGTAGGGTCACTTTTTAAAAATATTTTAACTACACTGTTAATTTTGATGGGTTTATTGAACATTTGAAATTCAATCTTTACCCAGTCTTTTCGAGGGGGTCTGATTACCAAATTAATTTTCTGATTTATTGCCTCTTTTTACAGTTTTAGCTTATTTCCTGATGCCCTTTCATTGAGTCTAAACTCCCTTCCTTTCTGTCTCCCCCCCCCAATATTTTTATGTTTTTACTACCTGGACACATGGCTTAATTTCTTCCGGTTTGTACTGGTGATTCATTTACTCCCTTTATCTTTTCTCCTGTTTAAAAAAGAACTATTCCCTCGTCTCTATGTAGTTCCTCTTTGAAAGTTATTAATTACTACTACAAGGCAGGAGATTCTTAACTAATAGCAAAGTTGTAAATTACCAGCTTTTTTCAAATATTTTTCTTGTCACCTCTGATTGATTTGATTAATATTCCACTCGATGAAATAATTTCTACTGCACTTTATAATCAGCCATACTCCACGCACCGAAGTATATAGCAATGCTCTAGAGACACAGTTCTGCTCTCCAGAGTATTCCAGCTGAACTGTATTTTTGGTGCCCAGAGTTCAAACTCAAAGCCAGACTGAGAGAACATGACAGCAATAAGGCTTCCAGAACCAAGTGGGGAAAGAAATCATTAAGCCAGAAATGGAGTTGGTCGTTTGTGGGAATGAAGATGGTGATGATGCCCATTGTTATAAACTTTTTTGAGGGTCCTCTGTTGAGCCAAAGAAAGTGGTCCTCATTTTCCTCTCAATCTGGGGAATATTAGGCACAGAGAATTTTCAGGAACAAAAAGAATCTCTAGTCCCTTAAACTTGAATAAACCGAGTCACAATTCTGCTTTTACTCTACGTGATTGGAATTCAGTCTTTGCTTCTCAGTCATCATTTCTAAGAGACAACCTACCTACTTCCTGCTCAGGTCACTCAGCAGTTGGAGCGGAAGCCGGAGGAAAAAGGTAGTGCATGAGGATGCATAAAGAAGGGTACTGGAAAGAGAAGGATGGGGATGGAGTATAGAACAAGGACTGTGGGACCCACAGATAGAGTGGATAAAATACATTAAAGGGTCCTCTTTACATTCCATCATGTTACCCAGAATTCAAGTCTTGAAGCTATCAATACCCGCTGCTTCCAATACCTCTTGAGTTTTAATCTTAATTATATTATTAAGTGAAGTACTGCGCTGTCAAAGAATTGAACATGATTTATGATGTCTGCCTATTAAACGATCGATTGTGAATATCGCTACTATCATCTATCAATATTCACAGTCCGAGGGTATTTCTCTCTGCAGACGAGTATTATTTGTAATGAAGAAATGATAGACTACAGGAAGGGAATATTTATTCTCCATAGGACCTGACTTCCAGGTGCTTTGGGAAAAGAATCCAGGGGCCCCGGCACACCCACCGCGCACTTGTGATAGTCCAACCCTACAGATGTAGTTTAGATTGCACAAGTGATAGGACCAACAGATTGTCAGGGGCAGGAGAGGGGTGGAGAGGAGTCACCCCAGCTTTTAGGAGAAAACTCTAAGTTACCTCTGCAGATCGACAGTAGAAAGGATGGCAGTAGCCACACTTTTCTACATGCCAGGTGATCTGCGATATGCCTGGAATGAAAAAAAAAATAACATCGAGGTCGTCTTTTATAGTTTGGGAACAACAAACCAGATGGTAAGGTGACGGCGGAGTTAGACTTTATACTTCTGGCACAAGCCATACCTATGTACTTGGGCTCTAATGGTTTATTTCTGGAATAAAGTTCTGCATCCCGCCCCCGCCCCTGAAAGTGGAGCTTTAACCTGTTTCTGACTTCCATGGGTATGGTGGACTCGGATGCTAGTTGCGCTGCGTTTAGGCCTGGACGAGAGTGTATTTGTGCTCGTGAAACCTTTTGTCCGTGCTTTCGGAGAGCCTGCTTTTTTCAAATATAACCGAGAACAGTTCAGGGTCACTGACGATGGCCAGCATCCAGAGTATAAAGGGGATGGGGGTGGAGACGTGGGGGCGGGAGCAGGACGAGAACTCAGAGACAAAATCTCTCCTTACCTAGCACAAGTGCTTGGTAGCTGTAACATCGGAATCGCATCTCTGCCCTTCCTCCCCTCCCCCCCACCCCCATTCCCCCGTCACCACCACACGGCCATTCCTCTCCTCCTTACAAGACCAAGCTGAAAAACTAAAGCCGCTAACAGCCCACCCCTTCTACTCCCCACCCAAGAGCTCTTGCTCTCTTCCCGGACATCGCGGAGAAAAGGGAAGGATTGGAGCAGCAGCAGTGTTTTTAGCCTGTCTAGGCTGCTCCTATCCTGCGGAAAGCGGAAGCTAGTGGTTAGGTGACTTAACTGGTCCTGGGTTGGGGGAAATCGGCACAGATCTCCTACATTTAGTCCCTTCCCCTCTTGCTCCACTCACCCTGGTCTCTTCTTCTCTCCTCCCTTCCCCTCCCCTCTCTTCCAGTCCACCTCCCCCGCCTTTCTCCCAACAGAACTGACCAGTCAGTCCTAGTGAAATCAGCCACTCTCCTCCCCCTCTCCTGCATAATCAAGATGCCATAAGGACCAGAGCATTGTGATCCCAGCCCTGGTGCTCTGACAATTAGGCGGAGGCAACTGGAGCCCACACGGCGAGAACAGGCTCCTCAGCTGCCATTTGAACTCTGACGTCAGGCAGTACTTTGAGGGCGCAGAGCCCCCTCGGCTGCGTTTAGGGCAGATTTTGTATGTCTGATTAAGAGAAAGAGAGTTGAATGAAGCCCCTTCCCTTTTCTCTGGTGTCCCGATTCTCCAAGAAGAGGAACTCAGCTCCAGCCAGACTGGCGAAACAGTTGGTCTGGAGGTTTTCGGGACATTTTACTGTAGCTGATCACGGCCTGAAAGACAGATACTTTTCTCCTTGGACCTCTGGATATTTCTAGTTCAGAAAAGGTGACCCCTGCTCCACTCCCATACTTGCCACAGTCACTTTACTCATCCTAAACCCCGCCACCTCCGGCAAAGGACTGCTCCCTTCATTCTCTTCCCCACCCCCACCCTCCACCCAATCCCAAGCACAAGAAAACGTAGGAGTGCAAATGCATATTTGTCTTTATGATCTACTCTCTCTCTCTCAAGTTCTGCCCAGGCCTTCTCTCTAGTCTCCTAATCCACCCTTCACACATGCTGGCGCAAGCAACTGGAGCGGACCTCTTAAGCTACTCTGAGCTGTAAGACATTTTGGGAAACTCTCTGCTTCTGTTTGGAAGCGCGGAGTGGACAAGGAGGATGGGAGGGGTAGGTTTTCTTGGTGAGAAAAGACTTGCTGCAGCCAAAGCAATAGAAGCCAAAGTAGGTGGGAAGATAAGAATGGATGCGTTCTCAGCATCCTTCGCCTGAGGCTTTGCATGACAAGGTGGAGCATTTTGCCTGTCCCCTTCCTCCTTCCTCGGCGGAGCTCGAGTCTTAGGTTCCTAGTACAGGGGAAAAGATGACCACTGGTAACCATAGAGCTTTCCACTACTCAAGTTCTTGTGGAGGGAGAGACAGGACAGAGAACAGAGAAGAATAGCAGAAAATGAACAGGCCAGAGTTTCGTTCCAGAGCCACCTACAGCTTCAAAGCAACATTCGGAAGGAAAGGCATACGAGCTCAGTGGAAGCCTGAATGCCCATCCCACCCATCTAGATTTGTCACTACTTACTGGGGCAAGTCTGAGAACGTCCCCATACAGACCCACACCCACTCTCCTCGGCATCTCTTCATCTGTCTCTCACTTACAAGTCTATGACTGGTTCATTAACACAATACTCTGATTTTGCTGCCTGTGGCATCCTTCTAGTCTTTTACTTTCTCTGTCTCTATGTCTCTCTGTCTCTTTCTCTCTCTGTCTCTGTCTCTCTCTGTCTCTGTCTCTCTCTCTCTCTCTCTCTCTCTCTCTCTCTCTCTCTCTCACACACACACACACACACACACACACACACATACACACATACACAAATAGATTTTATTCACAGTGTCTCCTATCCTAGAATCCTATTGCCCCAGCCTCTACTCAAGTCCTTATTTTCCGTGAACCCAGGTCTGGACCAACTGGATCAGTGTATCACCCAGGACAAGGCCACTCATTACACTAAGAGATGCAACAAAAACAAACAGAAGGATCTGGGAAAAGAGAATTGAAAACCAGATGAACCCAAAGTTACTTCTGTAGTGACATTCCCGAGAGGATGAAAGGAAGTTATTAGAGAACATTAAATGGGTGTTAATAAAGCTCCCCTTGAATAAATGTTGTCAGAGTTAGTTCCAGGGAAGACCAATGTGGTTAAATAAAAATATACCTGCAGTGAAATAATTTAATACTTTAAAAGAAATCATTTATCAGAGAGAATGTGTACTGTATAAGTAAAGACTGAGAGAGGTAGGAAGGGTTTCAAATATCTAAATCAGCGTGTTCAAAATGAAATATATTTCTTCCAGTGATTTATTCTTTGGTAAACCATCTGAACTGTCCATGTTAAGGATTGAATTATCGACTATAATGCCATCAAATAAACTTAGAACTTCTTTATAATTGGATTTCAGTAATTACTTGTTTATGACTTAAATCCTTCCTTCCTCCCTCCTTCTCTCTCTTTTTATATTTCTCTCTTCCTCTCTTTCTTCCTCTCTTTCTCCCTCTCTTCCTCTTTTTCTTTCTCTCTTCCTCTTTTTCTTTCTCTTTCTTTCTCTTTCTTTCTTTCTTTCTTTTTTTTTCTTTCTTTCTTTCTTTCTTTTTCTTCCTTCCTCCCTCCCTCCCTCCCTCCCCTCCCTTCCTTCCTTCCTTTCTTTCTTTCTTTCTTTCTTTCTTTCTTTCTTTCTCTTTCTTTCTTTCTCTTCTTTCTTTCTTTCTTTCTTTCTTTCTTTCTTTCTTTCTTTCTTCCTTCCTTCCTTCCTTCCTTCCTTCCTTCCTTCCTTTCTTCCTTCCTTTCTTCATTTAAATCCCTTTGGACTAATGCCTGTAACAGCTGTCTTAAAATATTCCCGGAAATGGTAGTAACCTGATGCACTGTCTCTCTTGCGTTGCCCCCCCTCCGCCCCCCCCCCCCCCCCCGCCTTTCTCCACCCTCATATTCATGACATATATTCTTGGGTTTGGTCTCCTTTTAAAAATGACAAATGTCTTGTCAAATGTAGAAAATCTATTCCATCTGGGTGTCTAACAATCTTTCATTGAGAAGGGACAGAGGCAAAACCATGGCCGCGTGTGTCATGAAGCCTATATTTGTAACGTAATAGCCCAAACCTTGGACTAATTTACAGCTAATAGGTCTATAGCAAAGAGTCCAAGAGGAAATCAGCTGCAGAAAGAGCTCTAGATTGGCTCTTCAAGGAATCGGAAATAGGTGAATTGTAACTGAGTCTCTCTCTCTCTCTCTCTCTCTCTCTCTCTCTCTCTCTCTCTCTCTCTCTCTCTCTCTCTCTCCTCTCTCTCTCTCTCTCTCTCTCTCTCTCTCTCCCTCCTCACTCACCTACACACGCACACACTTACTTATCTCCTACGGGTGTCTACCTTACTCTGGGCAAATGAGAGGGGCTTTCCCCTTCTTCATCTTCCCCCCTCCCCCCTCCCCGCCGCTCTTAATAACACCCCTTCTCCCCGCCCAATTTCAGGAGGCTAAAACCCTCCGCTCTCCTTAGTCCTAGCCTGTCTCACTCCCTCCTTTTTTCTTCGACCAGAGCCGAGGCGGTGGCGCTCTTTCTTTGCGGTTCTGCCCCTCTGGCCTCCCCCAACACAACTGCGCTAACTCCCCCTTCCCCATTCCAGGGCTCGGGGTCTCCGGCTTGGCAGAATCACCAGCAGGAGGCGCTAGCGCCCGAGGAAGCCCTCGGGGTCTTCCTAGCTTGGGACCCCGAGCCCTCCCCTTAACAATGCTCGGCTCTACGCTGAGACAGACACACAGAGAGAGGGGAGTTTGATCTTGTCTCATTGGTGTCTCAGGCCTGAAAGGGAAATCATTTGGGTAAACAGCCAAGCTTCCAGGCTTAACGCCTGGCTCCCTCCCCACTCCCCCCTTATATACCCCCTCCCCCGCCTCCCTCACCCCCCTTCAACCCCAACACCCACCCACACTTTGCTCCGGAGCCTTTTCCAGAGAAAGCTCCACGCTTTGATTCGGGAGCTGAGTGTTCCCCAGGTTAAAAATGCTGCAGACCTGAATGTCCCATAACTATGCCCCGGGAGGCAGAAGCGGACTGGAGGGCAGTAGGAACGGCCTGGGCCACGGTAGGAACCGCAAACCTCCCACTTTCCTAAAATAGGACCCAATTTGGGGAAGGGGGCCGGGGTGCCTTCGGAGAACAAGGTTCAGGAAGTTTATTGAGCATTTGAAATGGGCTGAGTTTTTCGCCCAGCGTTCCAAAATCTGGGGGGCGCTGCTCAGCTTCTACCTCCCTGCCACTGAACACACTTGGATGGCAATAGAATATATAAACATATACATATAAATACATACATACATATGCATTGAGCTACACACAGTACAACTAAGTATATATATATATATATGTCTGTATGTATCGCGTATGTATATCTACTTCCATTACCATTCTACCCTCTCTGAGTTGCTTCCACTGTAAGAAAAGCCCTTAATCTGATATTAATCAAGTGTTTTCCGAAGTTTGATTCTTTCTAAAGCAGAGTTCTTCAGTTAACTTACTGTAAACATAATTAATAGTTATTAACATGCAAAACCTTTGTGGTGTTTGAAAAGATAATGGTCTTTTTCTCCAGTCCTCTCCCTCTGTGCCTCTGTTTCTCTCTAGAGTGGAAAAAGCCTGGAAATCTGAAAATTCCCTGATTAGATTATTAGTAGAGATTATATGGTGGTTTTTCTTTATAAAATGAAACTGTCGCCCCCATCTCCACTTCCTCTCTCTCTCTCTCTCTCTCTTCTCCTCTCTCTCTCTCTCTCTCTCTCCTCTCACTCCTCTCTCTCTCTCTCTCTCTCTCATTCAGGAGTCATTAGTAACCCCCTCTGGCTACATGTTTTGCATCAGTGAAACATTATGACATAGTTGTAATACAAACTCCGCTCCTTGCTTTGCATCTTGCGGTAAGAAGTGTAATAGCAATAAAATAAATTTTCATCTTCAGGCATTATTGGGTGAAAAAAAATCAGAAAAACCTGATTTTAGAAAAAGGAGTGAGAAAGCAAAATTAAAGTGACTTTAAAAAAACAAAAACACTTCTTTCCAAACTAATCTGAGTGTGCTAATTTATATCCCAATTTCCTAGCTTGGTTTTCTACCTCTTTGTCTCTGGGATTTTCTTGGTGCTGTCCATCATTAGGCTACAAGGCCTTCTTTCTGGAATTGTATAACAAAATAAGAAGAATAAGGAAGACTCCCTCACGTCACACCACAATCCTAAAGACTAGAAATTATAAAGTCTTCTCAGTGTCCCTTCCCAGTTGTGTCAATTGTCAAATTTGAAGTTCTCCATGTAAGTCCTGGTTGGAAATTGAACCTTTTTGTCCTCTAGTCTTTTTGGGATAGTTTATAGCATAACTGGAAAAAATGGGGAGGGGGGAGAGGGACAACAACCCATAAAGCAAAACTGACTTTTTCTAGCTTAGACCTGTAACCCCAAGTGTTCTCTAGATCAATGCAGGAAGGTAGGTGATTTACATGGAGATGGAATACCACTTCTGCTTTTTCCCTCCCTCCAATCTCCAGCCTCTCTCCAACGCTATTTTTTCTTATTCCTAACTCCATCCAAGGATATTGTTTCCATTTGGGTATGCCAAGGGTGAAAAACTTTAAGCAAAATTGTTGGTGACTATATTAGCATTTGCTGGGGTCAAACCTGAGTATTTGAAAGGGGACCATTTGAGGGGGGGGGGGTTATAGGTAAAAACAAATTTCTCCTTTCCATCATCCTATATCTATCTCAACCCCCCAAGTTCATGATTTGTTGCTGCTGCTGCTAAAGGTGAGAGAAAATAGTCAATGCATAGAATTGGTGGTCAAGCATTAGAAAAGAAATATTTTCTCCACCCACCAAGACAAAGAAACAAAGCCCTGCTCCTACATGAAGTTTCCTTTTGAGATTTAACTAACAGTTGATAACTTCCCAGACTTGCTTGGCTTTCCAAGGTGTTCTGCCCTTTCTCTGAGTTAGTAACCTTTAAGCATTCAGTTACCCATTAAGTAAGCTAAAATAAAAGAGAACTGAAATTTATTTGAAAAGATGTATGAACTGAATGGAACCCCCAAATATAAGCACTCCCAAACAAAACAAAAGCACATCTCCAAGTTATTAGGTCTAATTCACTTCTGGCTTGTAAATAAATTCTATTTTTATTCTAGTTTTTTTGCTTTTCCTGATGAAAAGGAGACCATTTGGTTAACTGACCTGACAGGATTTCCCCTTCTCCCACTCCCACCATGCATGGAACATGTCCTTGCTATTTGTTTTTAGTAAAAGTGAAATATACATGTTATGTGCACCTAATCTGACAGAGGGCTCAAAATGAAAAGATCCTGCCCACGCCTTGCTGTTTGCTTGAGTGACTGTAATTATTTGATTTAGGTGATCATCTTAATTGGAAGGATATGTCTTTATGGGCATGGGCCTCACTGGTGATATTTGTATTGGATACACTCAGGTGGTCAGTCCTTGCCAAATAAACAGTGGGGTTAAAATATACTCATGATGTTATTTCATGCTTTGCATGAAACACTGCCGCCAGGGTTACTTCTTCAGACCTTGTGAAACTGTACCCAATGGTTTTATCTTTCTCCTGTTATTTCATGCTCAAAGAGGCTATGGAACAAGTTACTCAAAGATAATGACCTAAAAACTATTGGGGAGAAGTGCTTTCTCTACTGCTATCGGAGTTTTTATTATAAGAAGTCATTGTATTTAAATTGTACTAGCGTTTAAGAGATATGATAAAGAAAGTATATTTTTTTCTTGGACGCGGTAATTATAGTTTAAGCAGCAAGGTGGCGCTCCAAGGTATGAAAGAATGGCAGTTTTCTCACAGGGAAACACCATTAGCCAGACTTCTGCAGGCGTAATGGAGTTTGTAGTCGAACACAATTAAACTAGGCAGTTCCAAAGGAAAAAAAAACCCACAACATAATAAACCGAAGCACTGCTCAGTATATCGTATCGCAATGTGGTTCGGCAAGAAGGAGATCCATTCAGGAGCTTAGTAAATTGGATTTTAGGATTGAGACTGTGAGCATATCTGCTCTGTGCTTTCCCTACCATCTAAGGGCATGCCTCCCAAATTAAACGGCGATTTGCAAAGTTGCTTTCTGTGACGTATGTGTTGAGTAAACACCTATGCTATGTACATAAAGTGTATAAAATGATTACTGAAATTGTGTACTCATATCTACACCCCCAAACAGAGAAAAGACAAAGTACAAGTATTACAGATTCTTTTCACACTGAAGGGACTGAAAAATTAAGTTTTGTTCCTATATGTCACATATGTCTATATCTATATAGATATAAAGATATACACATACGAACACATATACCTATACACACCTATGTGTATATGAAAAAGAAAATTATAAGAGCCAGGGAAGGAGGGAAGAGGGAAGGAAAGAAGGAAAAAATTTACCTAATTTTAAAATACAAAATTAATTTCCCAGTCTGTAAGTAGATTGGTATTTTACTTTATTTATTTAGTCTTTGAGAGCTGATGATTTGTTGTGATGTAAATTATTTTTAAATACCTAAGAATAAATTCCACCATTCAAATCGCAGGTGAACAGAAGAAAAACACTTTCGAAGTCCCAAAGTTTCTTCGTTTGAGGTATTTTCGTTTGCAGTGCTCCTCTCTGGGGCCTATTAATTTTCTGCTTAGTCTCTTATTCGTGATGCCTCCTTAGGCTGTTTCCTTCTCTGACACCCGTGTTCATGTTTTTTGTTTTTTTTTAATAATTCTTATTATAAAAGGATATTTATGAACTTTTACCCTTAGTTTTTCAGTTCCTCCTCCTTTCCTTTTAAAAGTAGAATTAGAGAATTAATTACATCTTGGGGTTAGTCAGACTTTCTCTTTTTAAAAAGACGTATATTCTAAGAGGTGAAAAGTTATCCCAACGTGTTAGTGTTTCAGTCTCCCCTATGCCTGTGTGCATATGTGTTCCTCTCTGTGTTAATGCTTTATAAACACGCACATGTGTCCTGGGGCTTGGGGATCTTGTTTTTCTGCCTAGAGTTCCTTTTTTCATCTCTTTCCCAGGATTTTTTTTTTTTTACAGTTCTTTATTTAATATTTCTGGCTTTGAAATCTCTGGGTTTTAATCCAAATTTAGTTGTGCAAGGTATCTGAAACGGGGTCAGGTCATTGGGAATGTTAATGTAAGGACAAAATTATAAACATGATCTAAAAGTCTCTTTCAATTCATTTCTTCAAGTGTTTATTTGGGTTAAGTGATGAAAAGTGACAGTTCTGAAATAGACAGCTTTTAAAAGTAATGAAGTCAGATGAGGCTTTAACCTGTCGATTGCTATAAATCAACTTTGAAAAAGACGAATGAAGAATATTATTTGGTAGCTTAACTACCAGTTATTACAGTGTCGAATTAGAAGCTGTAGTGTGTGAAACTGGGGCTGACAGTTTGAGAGAGCTGTGAGCTTTCTGCCTCTTCCACTCATCCGAAAACTGTTACTGCAACAAATATTATTCAGGGCACTGAAAACAGGCGCGTCTCTCCGACTATTGGAGTGGTCCCTAAAGCAAATGCCTGCTGTATTTGAAAGAGCCTAAGGCGGGAGAAACCCCCTCTCAGAAGAACAGCGAAAAGGAGAAGCCCTGTGGGAGGGGCACTTTAAATTCCTCTTTAACTTCGGATATTTCATTCTCGAGTTTGGGCTTTTGGAGGAGCTTGGAGAGTTTTGTGGGCAAGTAACCTTCTGTGAGGTGGTTATTAAACAGCTGACCCTACAGGCGTTGAATATGACTTCTAAAGCAGTTTTGTCCTTTTCAGTCAGAGAGTAGTACCACAACTGGTTAGAGATACGGGCAAAGCTAGGGAAAGTGACTGTCCTAGGTGATGAAGAGGGACCTGAGAGCAAATGATAGTAATTGCTTTTTCCTTCACTTTTTCTCTTATCTTTTTTCCCCATCCTACGGTAGGCAAACTGGGGATGGAAGGGGAAGAAGGAAAGGTAGGGAAGGGGGTGGGGAGAGATGAGGAGGAGACAAAACTTGTCATCTTCCTTGTATAAGCCCCGACTTGGAGCTGGGAAAAATCAGTGCTGGTGACACAAGGGACTGTCAGGGGGCAAGGAATGTTCCTATTTGGGGGGACTGCAGGTGAGGAGGTGGAATCGGAAAAAGGATTCCTTTTCATGGTCAAATGTACATCTCGATTGCTGTTCCGGCAGGTGAATTTCTCAGTAATGCGGTGTGAATTTCCGAGTAATGCCGTCTGAATTTTCTTACCCGGGTCCTGAAAACAGAGAGTTCAAAGTGGTGTTCAGATTTACCAAAAAAGAAAAGAAAAGGATGGAGATGTTAGAAGGGTGGCAATGGTGTGTGTGTGTGTGTGTGTGTGTGTGTGTGTGTGTGTGAGAGAGAGAGAGAGAGAGAGAGAGAGAGAGAGAGAGAGAGAGAGAGAGAGAGAGAGAGATCTTTTTATTTGTTCAGAGGAAAGAAAAGCTTCCCGCCCCCCCTTATTTTTCCTGTCCATTTCAGCTTCTTGTAAAGGGGTTAAATCCAAGAATTTTTTTTTTTAAATTGAGGCAGTTTGAAATGAATTCTGTGGGTTCTCCATAGGATTCTATAATTCCTTGACTCACTCCTTTACCCTGTTATTAGGCTGTTCCCCTAGTCCAAATATAGGGAGAATGTACTCCGAATTCTGATTTCCGCACCCGGTTTCTGACTCTAGTGTTATCTCTCTTTGCCCCACGTCGACTTCGGACTCACAGCTGCAGTTTAACTGAAGGGCCTCGGTGGCTGGAGCCATCGACTGGAACTGAACTGAACTGCCATCAGATCACCTCGACCAGCTCTGTTTAATTCAGGGCCTGGGAAACCCAAATTCTTCCTCTGTCCAAAGACCTCCAGGCATTAAAGAAAGACACATTTCCCAGCCACGTTTCTGACTCAGTCTCTTTGGCAGGGGCGGGGAGGTGCAGGAAGATCCCAAAGTCTCAAGTCATCCTGACCAGAGGCGTTTAGGACTAAATTATTATTATTGTTATTATTTTTTATTTTTTTTTTTGCAACAGGTACTAACCCCACGCCCACCTCAGCCACTTCCCTCTCTTTTCCTCCCCCGGCTCTCTTTAGGAATAATTTCCATGTAATAATTTCCATGTACCTGTGTTCTCGGTTTCCTATTCATCCCCTTTCTAAGCACTGATTATGTTATATTTGTTACTACTAAGTATGCACAGCCTTTAATACTGTATTTAGCCCAATTTCCCTCCTTCCTTCTCAGTTCAAGAGCAATGAGGGGAAGGTAGGAGAAGTTTCCCTTGATATTCCTCTAAGTTCCCCCTTCAAAAGACAATCAACACGGTTTTATCTTTGGTTTCCTCAGGCTTATACCCATTTTACCGGATTTTGGTGCTTGTTAACCCGAGAATCAGAATCTTCCTTCTGGGAGCGGGTGGAGATAGAATTTGGAGGGTGGCGGAGAATTTCAAACTTTTCAGCAAGTGGTAGATCGGGGACAGTCTAAGAAGGGATTCGACTTGAACTGAGACTTCAGGAACTGTCAAAGTTATCTCCACCATGAGCCCAGGGGCATTGGCCCCAGCTTGGAAAGGGTTAAAGGTGTCTCCCTGCAGCCACCTCCTCCCCCCTGAACGCGACTGCCGACTGGGAGGCCAATCTGGCCCAAGCTGGCTTAGCATTGCCAATAAGTTCCTCTCCTCGTTTTGATCATAATTTCTTTCTTTCTTTCTTCTTCTTCTTCTTCTTTTTTTTTTTTTGACCCACCAGAGGCAGGGACTGGGGGTGGTTTCGGGATCAGCTTTTCCAGTCAAGCCAAGGGTGACTAGGGAAAATCTGCGGTTCCTGGCAATTTGTGTCTATGGTTAGGTTAAGGAGGTGGTCTTCCCTCCACTCCCTTCTCCAGGCTTCTGGCAGACCTAAGGGCTCATTGTACCTTCACCACCTTGCCCCCTCATTCCACATGATGCTTCTCTCCTGCCCTAAACCGAACCTCAGGTTTCTAAGTTGCGTATTTGGCAGATGAGGTCGGGGTGGAAAGCATTGGAGAGGCAGGCTGAGACGCTTTCTGCAGGAGGCTTCCTCCAGAACTGGGGCTAGGGTCAGGGGCCAGAGCAGGGGCGCGGGAAGGGAAAGGGTCTTAGGTTGCTCGCAGAACTAGGGCTGCCCTCCTCAGCTGAAAACTCAGGAGATCTGGGGGAAGCGAGGAGCCAGCCCCACGTCTAGACCTGCTCCTGGCCTCAGCGAAAGCATTTCAATAAATCAGAACAGTGGCAGGCTGTTAATTAGCTTCATTCGGTGAAGAATAGAAAGGATAGTGCCTAGAAATCCAAACGGAAACTCTCTAGGTGGGAGATTATATTTTCCCTTGGATTGAATGTCACCAAGGAGAATAATTCCCCCCTCCTCTTTTTTGGGTGCCCAGTCTCACACCCAGACAGACGCACGCACGCAATATGCCCCTATACTCCACAATACACCCCTTCCCGTGAATACACTCACCCACAGACATATAGTCATAAAGTGTTAATTAGTTCCCCCCCCCCCCCAATATTTGAAGACTAAAGCGTATCCCAAAGTGTTTTCTATTTAACCGAAGACTCGTTCACTTAGAGCAATCACCAAAGGGAAGGACTATTATCAGGAGGGAAGGGTCACATCAGTGCTTTTATTTCTGAGAGATTGCCACAGTCGGGGGAAGCCAAGTTCTCTGTGAGGTGGTGAGAGCCAGTGAGAAGCAGCGTTCCCCACCCTCACCCCCGCCCCCCAAATAAGAAAGGCTCCACAGAGACGTTCACTCGATAATTAGATTAGAAATAACATTAAAGTTGGATTATTGATTTCTATGTAAATCTAGAGAAGGGGGAGGTGCGAGTAAATGGAATGAGGGTGGGAGATTTCCCACCCCCCACCTTTTCCCGTCCCCACCTCTGCCAACATTTCGCAGTACCAAGGGCAGCCCGGGACTGTTGTCTGGGCTCTGCTCCCCTTTCCATACCCTACACTTTCAGAATCCCCTCCCCTCCCCAGTTACGGTCCGAGAGGGGAGGGAATGACGTCACGGAGAACAAACAGGTTCTTTCCGATGCATCTCAAAGCTCCTGGACGATTGACAGGTGTCATTCCTGAAGACAGTATCTACCAGGTGTTCAGGCAGACAGCTGACTGACAATTTCATCCACAATCAGTTTTCTCTCACCCTCCCGTCTTCTTTCTCACTTACCCCTCTCCCCCCATTTTGCAGGGGGTAAAAATAAAAGAGACCACCCGTCCTTTTCACCTCTTTAGATCTAGACACTGGGTTCTTCGACACGAGGATGGAGAGCCGAGTTGAACTTGGACGGGGAGGAGTAAGCTTTGGCTCTCTCATGTTATCTATTGGAATGCCAAGCTTATAGGGGTCATGACCAAGGGAGCAGCCGGGAAGTAGGAAAGGAGAGAGGGATTTTTTTTTAAAGGAAGGAATCAACGTTGTTTCTGAACTTCCTTTCTCCTATATTACCCTCTCCCAATGTAATATAACAGACGTGAAGATAATCCTGCCATCTGGCAAATCCCAAATTTGGCGACCAAGTCTGCGAGGCGGTGGCGATGTGTCAAACCAAGAGCAGGTGAAATCTCCATCCTGACTTAGAGAAACTGATGGCAGTGGAGCCTATGCATGTGATAGGGTGAGCGAGTTGAGAGAGTGTGTGTAATTCTGCCCCAGCTTGCCTTCACTCCCTCCTCTTTCCTTTCTCCCTTCTCCATCCCTCCCACCTTTGGCTCAGTCTCACCACGGCATCTTGCCCTTTTGCTCAGGTTGGACCCAGAGATATCTGGGAATGGGTCTTGGCGCTGGGCGGTAGGGTATCCGGAATTGGTGTGAATTGAGGGATTACCATCCTAATTTCAGAAAGTGATATCCCAATGAGATAAAAACAAAACTCAGCTTCATTATAGACAACAAAATGTAATTTATACCCGGGAAGCCTGTCCGCTGCGATTTAGATCATTTGGAGATAAGGATCACACTTATTACTTTTCTTCAAAGACGATTCTTAAAAAGAGGGCATTTGTGCTAAATTGCCCAGCGCTGGTGTGATAACTGTCAAAAGTTTGACATCAAAGGAACTAATATTATTCAGTTACCAGAGAAGCTGTCTGTCCAAATAAGAATATCTTAATTACTGCATCACAAAGGTAGAAAAGGGAACAGATCTGAAAAGAAGGGGAGAGGCATTCAGTCCGCTTCTTTTGATGAGCCATCTATATTAGACCAATGTGAGACTCTTAATCATGGTTAGTCCGATTTCCTTTTCTCTCCCCATCGGTCCTCTGAACTTTATAACTATATGTAAACACGTTGTCAGTCTGAAAATAATCTTCTCTGGGTTCTTATTAGGAGAAATTTCAATCTTCTTCAGTTCTAGATTAGGCAGTCTAGTTTTCTCTATCAATGAATGGACTAAGGTTTCTTGGACAATAATGTGGCAATTGTTGATGGTTTGTGACCCATAAAATGTGAAGGTGACTATTCTGGCTTTGGTATGTAATTATGTAAAACACTTTCTATAAAGACTTGCCATTCGATCTAATGGCAGTCCCTGCGGTCTATTTCAAAAAGGGAGGGTCTATGTACATAGAAAGAAAAGTAACATTTGTTTTAATACAGGTCTGGGTTGGGGGGGAAGGATAAATACAAACACATCTGAACACAACCCAAAGTATTTTCAAGTCAAATTAAAATAATTACGAGGTGTTTTAATAAGTTAATCATAGCAACACTACATATCCTATATTCCTGGGGGGGGGGGGGGCGGATCTAGGCCTCCATCATTCTCCCTGCCCCCACATATTGCAGCTATTGAACATTGGATACTCATCAAATAAAAGCTTTGGGCAACACCTAGAGGCAGGTGGGAAATCAGCCCCTGCCAGCTGTACTAGGAGATTTGACATCTCGGTGTAGATTCAATACAGTAGTTTGGGGGAGTGGGGCAGGGGAAATGTTCTTGTTCTCCCCATGGTTTTTCTCGATATAATACAACAGGGACAAAGACATTTGTTTGAAATGAAGGTGCTTGCCCTATCAGGGTCCTCCTTACTCCTCCTTCCCCTTAATTCTAGGGGACAAGTAAATCCAGTGACTCTTGAAACTGGAAGTTGCTTGTGTATGCCAGATAACTAGGGCAAGGAAGGAACATTTTCCACACAGAGAAAGTCTAATCTTTAACCCCCCTCAGAGTCCCCTTGCCTTGCCCACCCTATTGACTATTCCTCAGGAGGCAAGGCCCAGTGCCCACCTCTACATCCTGAGAGTCACCAAATCACAGTCAGAGACATCAACAGGAAGAGCAAAGCTACTGTTAAACACCATGCCAAAGCAACCTTTATGGGTTACCTCTCACAAAACAGGGTAGGACAGGGTTGGGGAAAGGGAGAGAAAGTGAGAATGGGAGAGTCATTAGCCCTCCTGACCCCTCATAAGAGGGCAGATCATTTAAAAATCATATCTCTGAATCTATCACCATAGAGATGGATGTCCTTGGCATGGAGAGTTGAATGTATCCATGCATAAACATAATATGTATATATATTTTCTTCAGCTTGGTGAAATATTCCGGACCCAATTGTGTACAATAAAGCAATGTGGGATTTTTCAAGAAAAAATGATTAAAGAAAGAATCATCCAAATATCAAAGTGACACACAGAGAGACCTGGAAAAAATATTTAAGCTAATGAAAAGCAAATAAAGAAGCAGACACTTAGGATAGGAAATTAAATATTATGTTTAAGATGGTTCTTTTGTGCAGTCTTGAAGATTTCTGATTCATGTACACATAATAAACACTCAGGTTGTCATCTGGAGGTGCAAATCTGAAAGATATTCCAACAAATGAAGTGCTGGCAGAGAGAGGAATAAAGAGATCTGTGCCTGTCAGGGGTCAGGCAGCCTGAGATTGCTTCTAGAGATCTTTTGAAAATTTCACACGATTGAAGGCTTAGGGGCTTTACTCCATTCGCATTTCAAACTCAGATCAGTAGGATCACAATCAAAAATAGAGGTCTGGAAAATTTTGATGCAAAGATGGCCACAGGCTGCAGTGGGTTTTTTTCCCCCTTTCCAAGACAGACACCCTGACATGACTATGATCCTTGGGATGACAGAGTTGTCAGAAAAGAAAGAGAAAATTGCATCTTGTCTTGTAACTTCCTTCCAGTCAAAAGGAATTTAGGGTCTTATTTCCAATAAAAAGAAAAAAAAAGATGATTCATTTCTATCAAGGAAAGGGAACTCAAAAGAGCTTCATGTTTCATAATTAATGATACACACCTCGACACTTAGGCTTAATTTCTATCTTTCAATTTGGCCAAATTATTACCATGATTTCTCTTCAACTTTACATTCTTGCTTTATGGATAGTTATTCCCTAACAATTTTCCTCTCCAGTGCTATGTACTCTGCACATGTTTACTTAGGTTGTGTTTATATCTACATGTAGATATACACATATGCACTCCTTCCCAGCCCTCTCTAAAACATAGAGCCCAAATCCTTGAAACTGGATTTGCTAGTTGTTTGTTAACAGTTACTAAACTTTCCTTTTTTGTCCTAAAGGAAGAGGTCATTATATTCTGTCTTTGTAAAAAATCAGTGCATTGAGGAAACAGTGGTTTCTAATCAAGCAGAGAAGAAAGAAAAGGAATAAGAGGATTTTTCTGTGGCAACAGATCAATTGAAGAATGGAAAAGGTGGTTATATAGGTAGAGGGGTAACTAGGTAGTTTATAGGGTGAGGACAGACTATGGAGCATATTTTGAGCATCTAGCAATAATGTCAATAATGTTAAAACGTTAATCATCTGAAATTAATTCATTTGGTTTGATGGGCATAATGAAGAGTAGATAAATGAGATGATTTATCATTGTTTTCCTCATTTTAATTTTACCTGGGTAACTCAGACAAATGAACGAGATATTTTTGGAAATAATAATCTGAAATATATTTGTTTCTTAATGAGCTCAGAGCCAAAGGTTTGCAAAAGTTCGATTCAGTCAAACTTCCTTTAATTGCACATTAGAATCAGTTCAATGTTAAGTGTTCATAAAGTTGATGATGATAAAATGTATAGAATTACTCCTTAGTGTTTACTGAATTATTGAATTAAACCACTAATAATGTGTTCTTTCACAGGTGAACAGAAAATGAAAAGTCTAAGGGGAGCTTTAACAGTTTTTACAAGCTAGAATCAATTAATCCTTTATTGATTCTTTTTCAAATGGGGGAGGGATGGGGCTTAGGATGGAAGGTTTAAGTAATTCCAGAGTCATTCAAATGGCATAACTAAATTTCAATCAATATCCCTTCTGGGGACAAGTTAGGTTACTCGGAGTTGCTTCAAGGGTGCTTAGGGAAAGAAAACTTTAGCCTCTCCTTTCCATAAGATTCCTAGATCGTCTGAAAAGAGGATACAGCACAAACAGAGGTATGAGTTAGGAATGAATTGCTAGTAGTGAACAGTAAGAAAGAAGTGTGTGGGTTTCTATGTTCCCCCATCTTTTAAAGGTAGAGACAATCATAGGTAGCCTCAAGTTGATGAACTCCAGCTTATCATTACAATTCCTCCCACTTCCTCTCTCTCACCTGGGAAAGCCAAAGGCCTGCCTTGTAAGATGGTCTATCCACAAATATTACAATCATTACCCAACTAATTTCTCCCAGATCCACTAAAAGTGGATTACTGATAAGGATTTTTTTATAAGGAACTTGTATATAAAGTGAACAGAGCAGGATTGGGTTTTAGAGTGAGAATCCTACAGCAATTTCTAATGCAACCTTATTTTCCAGGCTTTTTCTCACCTTTTCTGTTTCTATGAATTTCTATAAATCAAATCCTTCTCCCTACCCATTAACTCACACACACATATACATACGTACACATATATGTATGTATGTATATGTGTATATATGTATGTGTGTATATAGATGGAGCCCAATATTTGTGTGGTCTCAAGTTTGGGAGAAGAGGTGGAAGTGGGAATGGGGAGGTAGGAAGAAGAAAGAATGAGGCTTCATGAGACAGGAAAGAAAAAGGACAGGGGAAGAGCTGAGAACATCAACTGAAAAGGGAATGATTCAGAATACAATCTTTAACAGCAGGCGGAGAGCAGCAGATAAGACACTGAGGAAAAGGCTTCATTCAATTTTGAAAGATAAAGCCCATTTCACAGTTTTCCTATTTCCCCTGGATTTTTCCCAAACAAACCAGATAAGGATTCAAGTGCCCCCCAACTGGAATTTAGAATGCCTAAAGGAGTTTCCAAGGAAGAGTGAATACAAATTGAATTCAGGAGAAGCCTTCTTAGATACTATAGGGTACAAGGGGGGGGGGCAGTTTTCCTAAGAAATCTCTTACTTTACTTATTCGGAGCAGGGGAGGGAAGATGATCACATAAATCAGAGTGAGAATGCCCTTATTGGAGATTCCCAAAGAACCTCTAGGAGGACAAAGAAACATGGAGAGATTGCCTGCTTCTGCAAAAGTAGGACCTGAGGTGAAAGGTCCAGAGACACCTCAGCTTCTAGAATTTCTGAGATTTTGCTCTGGCAGTTTAGTGACCTGGGGCTTCCCTCCCCTCCCTCCAATCTACCAACCCCTTCAGTCAGCCCACCTTTCAACTGGTGAACACTGAACCCAGGGCTTATGTTACACTTTTCTGACCTCCTTCTTTCCTAGGTCACTTTGAAAGCAGGAACTTATGGCAACTTGGAAGGGTCAGGGATTTGGGTCTCTGCCTGCGACCTGGAGAAGTCTTAGTCTATAGACTTTTTCTCTTATTAAAAACAACAAAATACACTTTGAAATACAGAGGAGAGAGTTTGCTATCAGATGCCCATTTCCTTCAGTACTATAAGGATCTCTCTTCTAGAGACAGGGCAGCTGCCAACCCTTTCCCTTTCTGTCTCCCAGGACCTACCCGAGGCTCTCCAGTGCAGCTTCTCCACACATTCCCCGCCCCCCCCGCCCCCCATACTCTCGCTTTCCTTATGGTCAGGAAAACATATTCCTCCTTTCTCCTTCTTTCTGCTACTCTCTATCAGCATGAGTGACACTGGGATTAAGGAACTCGAGAAAACAGTGGGCCATTGTTGGGATGGAGAGTACAGGCACTGTTGGTCTGGGGTTGGTGTGAAATTACCCCCCCCACACACACCCATTAAAGACAATCCTCTTCTCTGTAGGCCGTACCAGAGGCTGCCTGCCAGGTCAGTTGAAGAGCCCGGCTTCCAGCATCTTGTTGGCTTTCTGAGTCTTCTGTGGTCTCTCCCATCCCACCCCCCCTTCACTCCGCCCCAGTTCTCTCTCCGTAGTCTTTCAGATCTCTTCCCCTTCACAACACAACCTCCAGGACCTCTTTTCCCTGCTTCTAAAAAAAAAAGGCGAGAAGTTTAGGAATGAGGGAGAGTCTTGGGGACTAGGAGCCCTGAACTCTAGTGGGGCAAGAGGTGAGAGTGGGGCCCGGAGGCTCCCTGGATGGCTGTAGGCACCTACCTACAGGTGTTAACAGCTTCTGGGTCTGAGTGACAGACGAAATGGGGGTCCACAAAGTCTTGAAAAGATATTAGGAAGATTGGAAACTTACGAACTCTTTTCTGTGAAGCCTTTCTGTGAGAGATTCTCAGAGATCGAAATAGAGGCTGGGGAGACAGGGAATTAACTCATCTTCCTACTTTGCCCTTTCTAAAATGACGAGGTTAAAAAATCCACTGAAAATAAAAACTATAGTCAGAATAATCAACTTTTTTGATACGGCACCAACTAAATTAAATCCTCTTTTAAATCTTCTCGATTGAAACTAGAAACGGGAACAAATGTTAATATTACCATTAATTTAAACGATAGCAGCGGCTGAGTTACTGTGAAGGTTTTCCTTCTCCCTCCCCCTGGGTTTTAGCGTACAGAGTATCGTAATGATTCAGTGCCGCACTGGAAAGCAATCAGTCTCCCCTTTCCCTTTACTCTCTCCCCAAACACCTTTCAGAGCTGATTCCAGAGATCCTCATTTTGATTGATACTGTTAATTTCCAGGGAGCGCACTTGGTTGCCATTGGTTATTTAGTGCCAAAGATATGTAAGAAATGCATGCGTGTCTGACCAAAAAAACATGTCTACTTGAGTAGTACTTAGCCATACATGACACCATATGAATATCCATGCGTGCATCTCCATAACACACTTTATATAGCATATATATTGACAATCACTCAGAGAGAGAAGCAATGGAAAGAACTCTGGATTCGAAGAATCCAGGTGCTGCCACTTGGTATTGCGTAACTTTGAGCAAATCCTTTAACTTCTATATGCCTCAGTTTACTCATATGAAAAATTAAGTAGTTGGTCTCGACCTCTGAGGGTCCTTTCAACTCTAAATCCACGATTTTGTAATAAAGCTGCTAACCTATTCTATCACATGTGTTTTAATATAAAAAGCATTTCGCAAGTAACTGTTATCATACGTGCGCTTAGGCACAAGGACACACGTACATTCTCGTGGACAGCTTCTGAAGCCAGGCACCCTTGGAGTCCCTTCAGCCCTGGAGAGGCTGAGTGCACGATGACGCAACAGTCTCAAGTACCGGGCTGGAGAAGCTTCCTCGTAATTTTTCTAATTTCTCTGTTTTAAGTTTTAGGATCTCTGGTCAGTTTCTTAGTGTATTCCTGTTTAGATAGGCGAAGCTTCTTGAAATTAATTATTCCTTGATCAGCTGCAACTAGTAAATAAGGGCCAAGAGGGGAAGAAAAAAAGTGTGGAGAGGTGGGGAAGAAATGGTGGGGGACAAAGTTTCGGAGCAACTGCATTCCTCCACAACGCTTAGTCCCAGTTAGTTACCGACTTTTCCAGCGGGGCAGCTGATGTGTATTATTTTCTATAATTGAATTTCTGTTCTAACACCTTTTATAGCGGACTAGGTGTGAGGACACAAAAGGGGAACTGCTGCGACTGTGACTTTACCTCCCGAAACATCCAGGAGAGGGTCTTCCCTTCGGTCAAACCCGTTGCTATTGACTTTTTGGATGTCTGGCGGGTCAAGCAGGGATCCCAGCGTCCAGGCTGCCATCGCCCTGGGCTCCCATTCCGCCCTAGCCTGGGTCAAAACCGTTCCTCACCCCTGCACTGAATTGTCATAAAGAGGAAGGAACGGGGCCGGTGTTGGGGATGGGAGGAGGCGGCGAGATGGCTGCGCTGGGCTGCTTCCTGGTTAACAGTTGAGGAATAGGCGACTCTAGGGAAAGCAACTGAGAGTTGAAGTCTGGGGAGACTTCGAAAGACGCAAAATCGAAACCCAAATTCCAAAGTTCTCGAGTTAGGCCTGGGCAACCTCCTCGCGTCCGGTAAATCCCCCACTGTCCCATTTCATTTTATGGTCCTTGTACCCTCTCCGAAGTCTGAGTCATTCCGTACAGAAGTTAGTGCGGCTTCTCTGGCCGCGAGACTCTCAGGGGAGGTCGAGCTACTGGCCTCCCAGGGACTTCTCTTCAGCTCCCGCCGCACCCCAGGCATCGCGTCCTTCTCTAGACCTCTCTGCCAGGGGTTTCCTCAGTGCTACTTTCTAGGGCTTTTTTGGGAGAAACCACTTATCCAAAGAGAACCCTCGGGTGCAGAAACTAAAGAAGTTGTGACTTTAGTATTGTCTTAAACTAGACTATTCACCCCTCTTCGACCACAAAAGGGGTCGGGGAGGACATTGTTCTTTCTGTACACTATTTCCAAACCAAGAGACTGAGGTCGGCCCCACCCCTGATATCTTTTAGAATGACCCCTCTAGTCGTCTAGCAACTTACAACTTCAGCGTTTTATTTCCTTTCCCTCAAAACACTCGATCTCTGAATCTCTCTGACCCTCACCAATAACCGCTTTCCTCCGAGACGAAGGCTGAATTTCACCTCAAATTTCATGGCCTAGAAGAGTTTAAGAGTCATTTCCCCCATTCCTCACCTCTTGTCTCTACCATCAGTCCCTCATACTAAGTCCTATTCATCCATCTTCAATATCCAGTCTACTATTTTTAAAAATCATTTCTCTCTCCACTCGCCTCATGTGTATGAATTGCCTCCATATAGTTTTAAAGGCAAACAACTTGATCATAAGTTCGCCTTGTGAACTCCAGGGCCCAGCTCCGTGACAGAGCTCTCTCGTTTGGAAAAAAAAAAAAACAAAATAAAACAACTAGAACACAAACCCTTGCAGTCAAGCTCCAGCCCCTACAGGCACAAGTCAGACGGTTTTCGTAGCTTCCCTAGCTACCTTTGGCGTTATTGGCAGGCGATCAGAAAGTTTCGAGGAGTGAGGGTGATCCTCTACCTCAACGGAACAGCTTTCCCTCCTCTGGTTCAAAACAGCTTGGAAGTACAAGGATCACGGCTACAGTTCACGTAGAGAAATATGTGCATTCCTGAGCAAGAAAAAAAAAAGTGTAGCAATAAACTTGAGTGTTTGGAAAAGGAGAAATCTGTAATGCCCCATGTGTGATTGGGGAACTTCTACCTGTGAGCAGCTGCAAGCGTCTGGGGTGGATATGATTTGGTTATTCCTTCCACGACTAACCCCACTTCGAATTCCCCAGACCCTTAAAGTAATTAAAGGTTTATAAAAGTCAATTCTTATTCCCATGGCATTGTGTAGCCGAACGACCTGAGATTTGCATGTGTGTGCCACATTGAAGAGTAAAATAGAATAAAAGTTTACTTAGATGGAGATATTTCCGAGAGGCATTGGAGCTTCGATCTCCCTGGTTCTGCGTCCAGATGTTGGAGTCCTCCAGCACCTTTACTTGAAAAGTTGTTGACAGGTTAGAGAAAGATTTGGCTCTTACTTTCATAGCCAGAGAAATAGCTTGCTGATATCTCAGGAGATTTCTGAACTCTAGGGTATGGAATGTTGGGGACAGGAGCACTGATGATGTGGCACTAAAACTCCAAAGTAATCAACTCGGATTAGAGCATTACAGTTCTTTGCATCCGTCCATCATTCAACATTGTCCGTGATTTTTAATTGTCTCTTTCTGAGGATAGCTATATTGTGCTCATCTGAGGACTTGCTAAAATTCAAATTGCTCTATTGAAAACCCACGACAATTTCCAATCCAGTTACAGTAAAATAGATTTTTACTGCTATCCCACAGTCCGGAGAGCTGTTGAGTAAGGTATACAATAGCAACGACCTTTCTTCTCCCTCCTTCCAATCTAAGCCACATCTGTACCTACTTTTCTGCTAAAATGTTCAACTTATAGTTTAAATAAGATTGCCAGTGCGGAGAAAATGCCTTTGCCTCATTGTAGACCTGGCTACTCAGGATATATCTGCAATAACTCATGAGGGACTGAGATTCTATGTTGATAGGCAAGGATATAGCCGATGCTTATTAATGATAAATTGCTTTAGGGCTGCAACGGAACAACAATGAAAGAAACAGGTACAGCTCCAGGTCCTGCTAGGGCACATCTGGATTTGGTTTCTTTTTAAAGAAGGCTAGAAGTCTCCCATTTGCACCTCGAATTTCCGAACTCATTTGCATGTCCCCAATTCAAATAGGTTCTGTGTTTTCTTGGATTTTTTTTTTTTTTTAAGGCTATTCTGAGTCGAGGACAGAACTTTGTTCTCAACTTTATACAGAGAAGCCCCAATTTTGGGTGAACGAAACTAACACATGAAACCTTTACTATCTTAATCTGAAAAGTGAAATACAACCAGACCAACTACTTCCCTTTTCTCTATTCAGTGTCATATTAGCATAATTATTAAAACCACAATAGTAATTGTGGTTGTTAATTATAATAACAAACAGTCCTGAATGAAACCCATCATCTGTATGGATATGACCTCTCATTTCCCAAACTTTCCTCAGCAGAGATTTTAATTGATCTTTTAAATAAGTTTGTAAGAGAGTTAAGTAACTAATTCCTTAGTGTTTAAAATAAGTTTTTGAAGGTGGAAGACTTTCTGTTAAATGCAGAAACTTTAAGTTGCTTTCCCATCTTTCTGACTTGGCTTTTGTTTAGGGGGAGACATAAATGGACTGTATTGCTATAGATAAAGATAGTGCACATTCCCTCCCATTTTGTGCTCTCCAAACAGAGAGAAAGGCAGGTGTTTTATAACAACTTGTAAGTGGCTTTGGCACTCATGATAGAGATAGGTAGACAGACAATCAATTATTCTCGATGGTACAGTCTCCTTGTTTCTAGGGCTCTGGTATTCTTCCTGTATTTTAAAGCCTATGAAGAAAGTGTTTTTTATGAACTATGTCCTAGTTAAAGAAGAATAGGATAATTATGAGCTCATGGGGGGGGGGGGTAATGGAAAATATATATATATATATATACAAGAGGTGTGTGTATATATGTGGAAATGGCATAGTGCAGTAGAATGCTCTAATATTTATCTTAGAAGACACATACAAATAAGTATGTGGCAAATTAAGCAATCTGCGATATTAAAACAAAATACTTCATTTAAAATAATTCAATATTGTGTGTTAGAATAAGGGAAGAAGTAGGGTAGGTAAATATACCCAGTTAGAAGACTTTTCCTCTCTGTAAGAAGTTACACTTTTCTGAGATTCATGGGTTTCCCATAGGAAATATTTTCAAGGTAGTAGCCTAGAGCTCTCATTTATATATCTAAGGTCCATAGGGGTTAGCAGTGGGAGGTATAACAAAATGATCCTCTCCAGTTATACAATATCACCCACACCAATTTCTAGTTCCATTTAATATTAGATTTCCTAATGAGAAAATCTTTTAATGCTTTTTCCCCCTTTCCTTCTCTTCTAGCTAAGAAAGCTGATAACACTTTTGAGAGTGATCACAATTGGCTAATGTAGGGAAGAAGACAAAGAACCTTTAATTCTCATTACAAATTGGCGTGGGAGTTGTTACACTTAACCTTCTTTTTGCAACTTTTGCACAAGGGAGGTTTTCCAGCTAATCAAGCAGATGAAAGAACCAGCTCTTGGTAAGCTTGGGAGAACACCCACCTGACAAACACACTCTCTCGGGGGGGCCCTGAAATTGGCTAAGGCTACAGAAGCCAAGTAAATGAAGGACTGCAGAATTTATCTGTACACTTTTATTCTTGTAGTAGACATTTAGAAGACTTAAGTATAAAATTCCCTTTACTTTCACAGGAGTCTTTGCCTCTTTTTCTCTGTCTGTGTCTACCTGTCTCTCTCTTTTTGTGTTTTTGTCTGTCTATCAACTACCTTTCACTTTTTCAGGGGCAAGGGATGAATTACGTAGAGAATTGACTGTCCTCTACTCCAAAAGCTGGGTGAACATTTCGGTCAATTTTGAAGTAGCATTGAGTAGTGGACTGGGGCCCCGGACTTGATGTTAGGAAGAATTGAAATCAAATTCTTCCTCAGACACTTCCCAGTCGTGTGACCCTAAGCAAGTCACATAACCCCCTACCATTCAGTTTCTTCATCTGCAAAACAAGAATTGAGATTAATGGCCTTTAAGTTCCATTTTCTCTTTAGAGCTATGATCCAGAGGTTTCGTCTGTAAGATACCTAATGTTGAGATATTCGAGTACTTTGATATTTTGCTGTTTGAGTGTTTTAATTTTCATTGGCCCAATGATTACTCTATACACAACTTTCTATCTCCTTCAAGTATAAAGATGAATTCAAAAGACATGAATCTAAGCTCTAGTTGTGCCACTTAGTGAACTTTGCAATGTTGAACAAGTTATTCACCTCTGTGATCCTGTTTTCTCATTTGTAGCATGGAATTAATAATTGTATTTCATACCTTGTTTATGAGGAGAGTACTTTTTATATTATAAAACATGATATAAATAAGAACTTTATGAAGAGAATATATTTTAAGGATTCTCTTAAGATGAAGAAAAATGACAGAGGTACAGTGATTGGTGGGAAGGACAGCAAAGGAAAGGATTGGCTAGGGTGCTGAGCCTGGAGTCTGGAAAACCTGAGGCAAATTTGAGCTCAGACACTTAAACTAGTTGTGTGACCTTGAGAAGTTTATTTAACTTATCTGCCTCAGTTCCCCAAACTGAAAAAAATAGCGCCTACCTCAAAGGGTTGCTGTGAGGATCATATAACATAATTTCTAAAGTCCTCAGCACAGTATCTGGCACATAGTAAGTGCTTAATAAGTGTTTTCTTCCCTATCTCGAATTCTATAGCTTTAATTAGATACCTTTCATCATCCAGGTTAGCTAATATGAGCTCTTGACCATAAGATTCCTGGTCTGCAATGTCATGGCCATTCAATTTAAATCTATTGTTGAATATGAATAAACTTCCTCCTCCCACCTCCAAGGTCTAAAGCAAATTGTCATTATCCTGTAACACTGACACCTAATATTTGGCCTGTAAGTTAAATGTAGCCCATCTGATCCAGGGGTGTGGACCCCCTGAGCCATTTATCAAAATAAATTTTTAACCTTGTTATCTAGTATACCTCCCTGAGTACTCCTCCCTGAGTACATGATGTGTAAGGAACCAGCTTCTGGAAGGCAGTGCTAACTGAGTTAACCAGTCATCTGACTATTGTCTTGTCACTGGATTCCAATGACTGTGAAAGAGAGAACCAGGCTGATGACTTTGCACAGCTCTGCCTTACTTAAATCCAATTCATATTCGAGTCAAGACATCACCCTCCTGGTGTCACTGGTCCTCTTTGAGAAGGAAGAATGAAGAACAATGAAGTGTAAAGTCTTCAAGTACAGACCTGCTGAGGGTGTGTTTGTTATCTCATCCAGCCTACCTAAGTTTCAAGTTTCATCTTTTTTTTATTGGGTAACTCACTATTTTGGCTATGTGGTGATAAAATATTGCACCCACAAATTTTTTGAGATTGTCTACCAGTTCACAGAGTGATTCTGATCAGCAGTGGTGAAAGGAGCACCCATACTGATGAAAGTGCAAATCTTCGATATGATGTGCTGAAGCTCATGAAAATGAAGTTATAGGCTAGTGAAGTCTAACCCTTGGAAATTTTTGGCTTTAAGGCCAAACC
Organism: Bettongia penicillata ogilbyi; assembly: GCA_023548195.1. Lineage (NCBI taxonomy): Eukaryota > Metazoa > Chordata > Mammalia > Diprotodontia > Potoroidae > Bettongia > Bettongia penicillata. Next base: position 1,315,522 of record JAJHZJ010000303.1, read on the forward strand.
CTGGACTATGTTGGGTCTATCTGTCTCTCTGAAAACATATTCTCTAATGGGATTGTTGAAATTGAAACTCATAAGGTCCATTTAATGCAGATTTCAGAAGCTCACATGCTTGTTACCTTTTCCCTGTGCTAGGGAATCTCCTCCATCATTCAGTAAGTCCTTAAATCCCACCTCCACCCTGATGTCCTTCCGGACTTTTGGAAGTGGGATCATAAGATCATGATTTTCCTTCTTAATTTCTCAGAATTGCTTTACACACACAGACACACACACACACACACACACACAACACAGACATGAAGGTTTGGCATACTGTAAATACTGAATGTCTTTATTTCTAGAATGTAAGTACTGAATTTCTGTGTTTCTCCCCCACCCCCATGACAATATATCTGCATGTCTTTTTATGTGTTTGTTCATGTTTATACTTTTGATCTGCTATTATAAAATCCTAGACAAAAGGGACCATGTACACTTTGATTTATTTTACTGGCACAGACAGTGCCATGAACCTGTGAGTTTTGATGATGAAGCATGAAGATACTTTAGTTCAAATTATTCCCATTGATTCCCTATAGACTTAGGGCTGGTCTTTTATGCTTTTGTGTCCCAATATGTAAAGGGGGATTGAAAAAATCATCCACTTGCCATAATATATGACCTTATTCAATGTGTATATTATACTTCAGTTCCTCAGAGTCAGGCACATTATTCCTACAAGGTACAGTTGTTGATTCTACACTAGGAACCAGTGCATTCCCTAACTGAGATGGGGGATTGAAGTCTCTTCTTACATTTCCTGATGGTGGCAAGCTCCTATTTTTCTTTTCAAGATGAATGGCAGCCAGCTCCAGTACCTTTCTGAAAGTTTTACTGCAGTTTCAGAGTAGGTGATTAGGAATTATGTGTTGACTGCCTGAGTAGTGATTCTCTGTACTATAGGGAATAATAGGGAAGAAGTAATAAACTTGATCTCAGTGCCTCTTCACTTCCATGCAGAAAAGGGAAATAACTTCCTTCTTATAATCCTTATGTCCAGGAAACACTGGGAGGGCTTTCCTTGGTATTGACATCAATTTGTGATGCTACAGATGGGAGAAATAGTGTTCAAGGTTATTTAGTAACATACAGAAAGACTGATAATTTGTGTGTTTCTTTTATAACGTGTTACTTTACTCAGGCCATTAATTACTTCAATAAATTTTAGTTGAATCTCTAGGTCTCAGAAGATATAATACCATCATTTGTGACTAGTCATGATGCTGTCTATTTTCTTTCACTATACTTATTTCCTCAAATTCTTTTTCTTATTATTCCTATAGCTAGCTTTTCTAAAACTATGTCAAATAATAGAAGAGATAAATTGACCACCTTGTATTGCCCTGATCTTATTGAAAGGTCCCTTGTCTTTCTCCATTACAGACTATGTCAGCTCTTGATTTTGGATAGATGCTATTTATTGTATTATGGAAACACTCATTTATTCCATACATTTTAGTGTTTTAACATAACTAAGTGCTATATTTTACTAGGAAAGAATATGAGCAGTAGCCTGGCATAGTAGGTGGAGAGGTTGCTTTAGAACTAAAAAGAACAGGGTTTCAGTCCCACTTTTATCAGATATCATCTATGTGACCTGAGGCAAGTTGTTTAATCTCTCAAGTAGCTCTCTAAGAGGGCCACTAGGTAGTGCAGGGGATAAAGAGCTAGCCTGAAATCAGGAAGACCTGAGTTCAAATATGGCCTCAGACACTTACTAGCTGTGTGACCCTGGTCAAGTCACTTAGCCCTGTTTGCCTCCCTCCAGGGTCTTAGCCAAGAAAGCCATAAATGAAGTCACAAAGAGTTGGATGTGACTGAGCGCCAAGACTCTAAGCTTCAAAGATGGTTCCAACCAGTTTTGGTTGAGGGAATTTTCTTCTCTGGGTATTGTTTTTTACCAGTGAAATCTCAATTCTAGTCCCTCTCCCTACTTAATTAAAAGTAGTTCCTGCATTTATTTATATAACTGTGTTTTTAATTGATTGTGCTATTTTCAATGCCATTTAGAGCGATTTTTAATAAATATAATTTTAAAATACAATCCAAGAAGAATACTTTGGTTCATAATGTGAGGCAACTTTTTTTGGATCCCATTAGGTTGCACTTTTGACCACTTAAGAGCAAAAGAATAAATTTAAAAATAGCATTTTGCATAATTAGCAACTTGGGGTGGGGTAGGGAATCTTTTCCCTTTTCCCACCTTTTAAAATGGAAGCTGTATCTGAACAACTACAGCTAGATGTCATGGAACCAAATTTCTTCTGAGAGCACTGTTCTTGTCCAAGTTACTCAGGCATGAAATCTCAGTCATTTATATTCTCTCTCCTTCTCCCTCTCCCTGGTCTTCCTCTCTCCAAATCCAATTACTTCCCAACTCCATTTTCAATCTTACCTCTTACATGACTCTTCCCTTCTTAATTCATGTAGTGACTACTCTCATTCAGACTCTTGTCACTTCTTGTGATTGTCTTTGTAATGTACTCATGATGTTCACCCTCCCTCCACTGTCCTGTTGTTGTGGTCTCATGATGTGTTGTGGTGGAACTATCTCAAAGAGTTCAGAGTTGGATCACCTCTAATCCAAGTATGAAAATTTATTGAGATTCATGCCTCTCATGATGCGGGCTAAGTTCCAAGAGAAACCAGCAACTTCAGAGAAAGTCAGAGAGATTTTTATAGGGTAAAGATGCAATTACGTATTAGAAATTATGAATATTAAAAAGGCAGGGTCCTAGCTTCAGTGGAATTATGCATGCAATTACCCACAATGCATATAGAAAAACCCATTTAGTGGGGGGTATGTATGTAAAATAATGACATAATAAGCCTCTTTATGTCACAGGTTCACCTAAAGGACAGCTTTTCCTATTACTTGTAGGTGCCCACTTAGGGAAAGTCCCTTCTATTGTTTTGGGGTCCACATAGCTTGGGCATCCTGGTGGGACTGCTTTCTGATTGGCTGAGTATTGCGGTCCTGTCTAGGACTAGATGGATGTGGTTGTGGGCAAGTGCATGGACACATCTGCTGTTTCTGTGGGAAATATGAGGAATGGTTTGGAGGCAGTAGCTGGGATCCCATCATATGCTATATTGATAATACACTTTTGCTCATTGTCAATGTCATTTTTCTTCTTAATGAGATCATTCGCATTCATTAATAGGCCCATGTGACCTGCTTAAGTTACGTGGAAACCTGAGTCACATAAGCGTAAGTCACATGTGATGGGAGGAACTTGCTGAATGGGTGAAAAAGGAAGAGTGGAATAGGAAGGGTGGGAGCTGGAGCAGAGCTGAGAGAAAAATTTGGTCAGAGCAGTCAGAACTAAGGGAGAGAGAAAGACAGACCTGATAACGTGTATAGACTTCTTGGTTACTATGAGGGATTTGGCTTTCTGGTGTCTGAATAAACGTTTTGGTTCTGTCTTCCCTGTGGAGAGTCTGTTGCATTTCATGATTCAGAATGATGTGGACATAGTCATGGCTGCCATAGGTGCTGTGAATATTGCATTGGTGCTACACATGCCTGCTGTTTCTGTGAGAAATATGAGTTCATGGAAACATCTGTTGTTCTAGTGAGAAGTGAGGCCTATACGAGGAAGTTAGGATATTGAGGTGGGGTGGTTGAGTGGCTAGGGAGGGGCAGTGGGTCTTCTCTTCTGTGGGGCTGATAAGGAAGTTAGAGCATTGGGGCTGGGGGAAGTTTTATTAGAATTCCATCACTCTCGCCTCTAGGATAAAAGGATAATTGTTCAGTTTAACATCTAGTATGATCATAAATGATTTCTCATCCTTATTTTCCACAACCAAGTTGGATACCTAGATATTTCTTGCTCTTATTCCATATTCTCCTATTTTTGTGCACCTGAGTAGATCATCCTCTACGTCTATAGCTTATATGCTTGATATCTCTACGTGTTGCCATTTTTGGACAGCACTTTGCTCCTTCCTTGCTTTTCATATCTACTTTATATTGTACTTATTTATGTAAATTTCATCCCTTATATTAGATTGTAAGCTCCTTGATGGTGGTCAAGGATAGTGCCACTTTTTTTCATCTTCTTATCCTCAATACTTAGCACAATGCCTTGTAAGTAATAAAAATTAATAGATATTTAATCCAATTAAGGATCACACCCAATATGATACAGTTGTGACATTACAAGGATAACTAATACCTCTAGTTTTTGTCTGTAACAATGGTTAAGGGATTAATTTCATAATTACAATTATAATTTACATTTGCACATAGTGTATATTTACTTTATGGTACCTAGAAGTACCACAGGTCAAATTATATGACCATAAGTTCCCATTTCAATGGTTTTTGTCACCAAGGCACATGATAGTAGGCTCAGATACATAACTCATTTCAGTGCTATATAAATCAGAGGCAAAAGCCCCACTCACCAAATATTACATTTCTCTCTACCATCATATCTATTTGTAGATACAACATAAGTCAATATACTAGTTTTTTTTTTTTTTTAGAACAAAATACTCTTTTTTTTAAAAAATCAATTGCATCATCACCCTCACTATGCTAGTGGTGGGAAAGGAAGGGGGCAGAGGAACAAAAATATTCTGCTCCTGTCCAATATACTAACTTTTAAAGAAGACTAAAAATATAAAGAGAGAAAATTCTTATTTGCCATCTCTTCCAAACACTTAGCTACTTAGGGGAGCTGGAAAAGGGAAATACATCAGAACTTTGGAAAGTCAGGATCTTATGGGAGCTTTCTTTGTGACAGGAGGATTCTATGTAGGAGAAATTAACCTATGGTATTTAGTCTACTTTTTTTTCCACTGTCTCTCCACACTAACATTTTCCAACACAGCCACCAGTGAGACCTTGGAAACAATTACTAAAAAACATCAAAATGAGATCAAAACATGACCATATCCCTCTGAATAGTACCTTATGTTTTAGAAGCTCCATTGGCTTCTTTACTTGGAGTAGTTTCAAATTCCCACTGTCTTAGTGGCAAGACATTCAGTATTTTTGTAGATTCTCTCTCATTCTCATTCTCATTCTCTCTCTCTCTCTCTCTCTCTCTCTCTCTCTCTCTCTCTCTCTCTCTCTCTCTCTCTCTCTCTCTCTCTCTCTCCTTTTCTCCAACTCCCTAATAACTTTCAAACAACCTTATGAGTCTAATGCTCCACATTTTTTTTTTAGTTTCTTGTTGACTTGAGTTCAGAGTTTTCAGAGAGAATAGCCTGAAGCATCTATAAAGAAATCTATAATCTTTACATGCTTTGAGTAAGGAAGGCCATGTTAGGCATGATAACAATCATGGAGATGCTGTCTTGTGTCTTGATATAAAGACAGCTGAAGTACTGTTCAAACATAATCCAATGAAGTAGACACTACTTAAAGGAAGCTTTGTGGCCGGGAAAGTCTGATCATCATTTAGGAGTCATGTGACTTCAAGTGAAAATTACAAGGGCAAAAAAGGGATTGTTCTATTAGAAATTTCAGGATGCAATTCAAGATATCCTATGGTATTATCTGAATAGAACTAAATGATATGAAGGTAAAAGACAGGAATATTAGTGATTAGTGAAATTAGTGGTTAATCAAAGCCTAAGTCTTTTGCTGTCAATGAAATGGTTAATTCTGAAGAGAGGAGACTCAAATTTTGGAATCTGCTAAAATATTTTTGGTGAAGTTTTTTGGGGGCACCTTCTAAGTTCAGGGGGTATTGCTTTCATACACATGAATCTGAATAATAATTAAAAGTTAATTCACTTTAAAAATTATTAAGCAATAATAGGTTAGAAGAACAACTGTTTGAATGTGGGAAAATCCTAAGTAACATTTCTCAGGTCATGGTGATTCCTAGTTGGACCCTAAACATCTGGAACAAACAAACATTTGGCATATTAAGAAACAAAATATCCAAATGGCTTTGTGCTATAAAATATCTGAAAAAAACATTTTGTACTTTTTGGTCATATATTTTGCCATTAGCTATTTCTACAAATAGGAAAAAGTGTATGGACAATGCTGAATAGATAATGAAGGATAGAAAGAAGAATCTAGTGGAGGGAGGAAAGGGGGAGGGAGTGAGGGACAGAGACACAGATCTAGAGATAAATACAGAGGGAAGAGAGGGAGGGGGAAGGAAGGGGGAGGGGGAGGGGGAGAGAGAGAATCTCTTAGAACAGTGGTCTTAAACTTTTTTCCATAGTGGTAGAATTCTTCAATTCAAATAAAAGTCTGGGAAACTTTTGTGGTAAAATCTTAGAATGTCTGATATCAAACAACATAAAAAACAAACAAATTGAGGTGTTTCAAGTTTCCTTGCACAGTTTAAGAAAAGCTGCAATATATATATATATATATGACATAATTTGGACATTTAAAGAATCTTCCATTTCAGGCGCGTATCAAATTGATGGAAATGTGAATAAACTGTTTGCTCGGTTTTGAAGAAAAAATTTGAAGAGATGTACTGAACTGTATCATGAAACTGGCTCCATAGTGAAGGATTGTATTGTAAGGCTCAATTCTGCCTAGAGGGAAATCAATATTTCCAAAATTTACAATTGTTTAGTTATTGGAACAATGAGAATAACTTTCCTATGAACCTGGATTTTTTTGCCCGTAAAGCTGTGGCTGCCCGGATCTTGTTGTCTTTATTTGGACTGATATAAAGCCCAAATTCTTCCTATGTTGCCAATTTAGTGAGCATAAATTACTGTGGACCTTATATGGAATAAATTATGTTCTTAAGTCTCCTTAGATGTGTAGCCAGTGGAGATTTTAGCTCAGAAATCCAAATGGAAAATTTAGCTTGGAGGGACCTTAGTGTAGATTTGGAATACTCTCTGGAGACCATTTCTTCCACATACCAATGAATGGATTACAAGATATACACTTCAACCAGTGTCTTTCAAAGCTGCATGTGGCTCTTCAGAAGCCTGCATGAGGTTTTCTTCTTAGATTTGAATAAAGTATCCTGGAACATTCCTGGTGCTTAAGTAGCAGTGGGCCTAGAAGGAAAAAAATAGCAAGACTTCAGCTAATGAAGATAGTCACGCACAGGCAGTAACAATAGCACATACATAGACATCTCCAGAGAAGTGATTGACTTTAAATGTTTCATAACTTGGCTTGTATTCTTTGATGAAGACATCACACCAATCATCCCTTTATGTAGCTATCATAAGGGTACTCGTAAGTGCATGATAAGTTTAATTGATTTGTGACTTTCCACATCTCTGACAGTGAAGTGGTACTCTGGCTGTTGAAAGGTAAGGGGAGTTTGATTTCAATGATGCAAAGATGAGATGCAGCATTTTCCAAGCTGAGAGATGAAAATCTTTCTTGTAAATACATTGTTTGATGTTAAGAAAATGGTGAAAATTTGGATTTGCTCTCCAGTTCAAAAGGTCAAAGAACAGTTAGACCTTTCCAGTTGAAATAAATTATGAAACTGAAATTCACCAGAAAATATATTTTCATGTACCCATTTGTAAGTTCTTGATTTTCTCATTTCTTTTCCTTTTCTATCTCATATGTAAATTCCTCTACTCTGCCCTATAATTACTTGAAAGAGGCTGTAGAGGTTCAACTTCGTTAGAATTTTGTCTGTCTATATTGTGCTAAAACACTTGATCAAAAAGTACAAATGAAACCTCAGTGAAAGGCAGTGCAGTAGTGAAAAGAGTGCTGGAGTCAGATGACCTGAGTTCAAATTCTGACCCTTCCACTTACTGTGTGATTTTAAGAGAGTCACATAACTTTTCTGTGCCTCAATTTCCTTATCTGCAAAATGAGGGGATCAAACTAGATGAACATTGTTTCCTTCCACCTCTTCACCTATGATTCCAGGACCAAACAATATCCAACATTTGGAGTAGGGGCTAAATTCTTAATCCATTGTTAAGATTATGTTGGCTACATGTAGACATGATAATGAGACATGGTAATAGGCTAGCTTTTTCCTCCTTCTGCATGTGGGCATACCTTTATCATTCCAGGCAGATGTTTATTACATAAAACCACACAAAACCACATTTCCAGGAAAGAGTCTCTCTTAGTGGTTAAGTTTTCTTTGCAGATTTTCAAATACCTTATTAAATGTGTTTTATGTGCAAAGCACTGTGCTAGGTGCTACATGATATAGGAAGATGGAGTGGAAGGAAAAAATAAAAGATATGAATAAAATTTCTTGACTGGAGTGAGGTAAGTAATACCATATGTACCTAAAAGCAGGAGAGGAGATAATGACCAAAAACTTCAGTTAATCTGATCCACTGAAGTTTATGAAGAGAATTCAATTCAGCAACATTTTCCCTGCCTAACATGGACAAAACACTGATGAAATCATCAAGGATATTTAATTCCAGGTTTTCTGAAACTCTTGGTATCATGTAAAATGGTACCTACAAATTGGACCTACAAAATTTGGGAGGGGAATTTATAAAGACAATAGCTGAATCTCACCTATGATTTTGCTATATTTTGTAATCCTTAACCTAGAAAATCTAGGTTCCAGTATCAATGTTAGTTGATATAAAGAAAGTGCAATGGAGAGTAAGTGGAGGAATGGATAGTGTTAAAAACTTTTAGTCTTTTGAAAAAGTTTAAAAAATTGAGTCTATTATCTAGACAGAACTGAAGCTAGCTGATATCATGAGTAGGAAATAGTTATAAAGACAGAGAGATCAGGGGTAAACAGGTAGCTATGGATAATAATTGTACTTTGCTAATATTATTTAAAAAAGAGAATGAGATTATCCATTAAAGTAACAAGTCAGTTATTCCCTGAGTCTCAGTTTCTTCATTTGTAAAGTCAAAGGTTAGACTGTATTGCCTTTGAAACTCTTCCCAGTTCTAATTCTCTGATCCTATGGCCCAACAGTTAAGCAGATGAGGTGATGGTGGGGGTGGGGAATGAAATTCATCTCATCACTCTAAACAGAAAATTTCAGGATTGCTTAATATGATCAATCTCAACAAGAATGGAAGATGTTTGGTGTATACCTACTGGAGATTTGGTGACCTCCTTCCATTTATCTCCACATACTTCTTTCTACTACCAGCATGGTGGCTTATCTGAAACATCAGGAGAAATAAGTGGGGATATGGACGATGAGGATAGGTGTGAAGAAGAGTGTAATTCATTCTTGGAGTGTTAATTATGTATATTCTATACCTGTTATCAGACAGACAGACAGATGACTGGAGTAAAGGTAAAAAGCAAGAATACAAAGCAAAATACACCTAAAATAGGAAAGAGTGATCAGGCCATTCCTTTGGGAGAGAGAAAAGGATTAACTACATTTTTTAGCTTTACAGGTTCAACTCTGAACCACTCTGAATAAATGTGCTTACAAGATTTGCCCTTCAATCAAAACTTGGATCTGAGCAATCTAGAGGAATATTTTGGTTAGTGCTTTGACACATGTTCCGTTATGCTTCACATAGGAGAAAGGCCCAGATGCATACCAGTTTTGGTAACTATTAGCTTGAAAACATAAGAAAAAGTGATGGAGAAGAACTGGCTAGTTCTTCTGCAGACTACTATTGAATGTTTCTAGAGCTGTGTACTTGAGTCATGACCATGCACAGATTCACAATGTTTGGGCATTTCCTCTCATTGGGTCAACCTGGGCTAGAGGCAATGTATGTCTTAGGAGCCTTGTCCTATCCATGGAACTTAACAATATGTCTTCATGTAAAAAATTCTGTTATAGTAACTGAGCACTAGAAGACAACATTTTTCCTAGTTCATTTTCCTTTTTATCTTTGGTTCAGGTTCCTATTCCTTTGCAAATAATAATGGCATCATTTATTTACAGTGTCTGCTACTTGAAGTCGGAAAGAGGTAAATTTAGTGGTGAGTAGAACATATTTTTAGAATCTAACCCGTTCTCTCAAATAGGCTATTATAAACTTAGAAACCATACTATGATTGATTGGATTTCCATGGCTAATGGTAGAATCCATACAATCAAGGTATTTAGTGTCTACTGCTGGAGGGCTAGTAAGTAGACAAGTCATGGGGACAAGATAGTAAAAATATGAATTCCATTGCCAATTCTATTAATTACCAACTCTGTGACTTTGGAGAAATCTATTCACTTCTCTGAGATTTATTTCCTCATCTGCAAAATAGGAATAATACTAATAGTATTTACCTCTCCAGACTGTTGTGAGGAAAATGCTTTATAAAGGCACTACCAAAAAAAAATTGAAACCATTATTCTTTAGGAAGCTTCATCCTACTTGCCAATTTCTGAGGGGGAACAAATCTTTATGGAGCTCCCTTCATTTAAATCTCCTAAATTTGCCTTTTTCCTTCTTCTCTTTACTCTTCTATCTTTTCCTCCTGACCTTCTGTTTTTTCTTTCTTTTTTGACTATTTTCCTTGTTCCTTTTCTTTCCCTTCTCCATTCTAAAATCAATCTCTCTCTCTCTCTCTCTCTCTCTCTCTCTCTCTCTCTCACACACACACACACACACACACACACACACAGAGTGGTGGTGCAGATGAGAAGGGGCATAGTTAGAGTAATGGAGGGCGAAACCAACCTACCCTCCTTCCACCTGATTTTCTTGGTTTCCATAACCCTTGATAGAAAAACAGATGGGGATAGCTATGAATTCTCAGCTACTCAGAGTTGTGTTTCTTTGTGGTAAACTCTAAGACTGATTCATTTCAATCAGACAACTAGAATATATAGGTGTCAATTTTGTGGATGTGATGATTTTAAGAGAATGTTGACCTTAATGATAACATCATTTCTATTTAGTTGTAAGTTTCACTAGAAATACACTAACAACCTTATTCCCAATACTGATATATGTTGCTTTCTTTTTAAATAACTCTTCATTCATGGTCTGGGTGAGTTTGATTTTTCCTTTTACTTTAATGGGGGCATGATATAAACATACACTACCATGAAAACACCTTAATGTCTACATAATGGCATACATTGGTCAGTTGTAGAATCCTGTTTTGTTTGGCTTATTATGATAGTGAAGATATTGAGAACACAGTTGGGTGTATGAAAGCATTTATTAGATTTATTAAAATGTGCTCATTATTCACAGACTTTTGAGCCACATGCAGAAAAAAATAATTACAATTAAATTACATAAAATGGCCAATTTTTTTGAATCTACACTTTATGTGCATATTTATATGTGTTTTTACATGCTCAGTTACACATTTGCAATTCAAAATACTTGCAAATGTAGCATCAGCTCCAGGCTCACTCTGCCAACATTAGCTCACCTTGCAGACTGAGGTGCTCCATCGTGGTTCTACATGTAACCCTGAGGGTTTCTACTTATAAGCCCTAACCAATGTGCTCCCACATTGATTTTCAGTTGATATTAATTAGCCAGTCACACTTAATTAGCTTTTGGAAATTCTTATAAAACATGTTCCCCTCTCCCCAACAAGAGGCACACTCTCCCATAAGTATATGCAAAGTCCAGGGGAAATAGGACTTAAGGAACACATGTGATAAAGGAATATGTGACTGTTGCTGGTTTCTACCCTCTGTGTGGCCCTCATGAAGTTTCCTTTAGGTAATGTAAAATTCTTTGCTTTGTTCCTTTTAGAGTTCTAAAACTGCCTCACTTACCCTTCTTTCATGTGTCTATTTCGTCTTTAGTCCTTGATGCAGATACATCAATCAGTCATTGCTGTTCTCAAAAGTCCAAAATCATCCAACATTTTAAGATGCACAAGGTCATCTGCTCCAGGAGGTAGGGGTAGGGAAGAAATAGAGGTTCTTACCTCTGTCATCCCACAAGACATTTCCTCTCAGGGGCTTGGCTAAAGTTTCTCTCTTTTAGGGTAGTGCATTGGAATGCCTGACTCTGAACTACCTTGCTGTTTTTATTTAAGACCCAAAAGATATGACTGATTCTTCAACCAATACCGATATGCTTCCTATGTAGCTTTATTTTATTTCAACCAATGACTTTCACTCATTTGAAATCAGGAACTTTTTCTGCTCTTAATTTAATACCTTAGATTGATTCAGTAGAATTGTTTTCACCTGATGAAGGTATAAGGGTATATAGCATGTGATTAATTATTTTAAATGAGGAAAAATTGAATGATTAAATCAGCTCCCATATTGAAACACAAGGGAAGGAGAAACACTTTTGGGGGGGCAGAGCGGTTGCATTGTGAGAGAATGGAAGAGAATGGCTCTTTGGCATAGTAGAAAGCAAAGAATAAGAGATTTAGGGGACCTGAGTTTGAATCTGGGTTTTTCTACTCAAAACTATTTGATTTTAACAAATTGTTTCACTTTTATTAACTCCAGCTACTTCATCTGTAAGGATATTCATTGAAGCTCATTCAATACACCCTTTCTTCATGAAGTCTTTGTTGATCTACCTAACTGCTTGTGTCTTCACTTTCAACCTACCTTATGGTTAATTATTTTTCTATTTATTATCTTTTTATTTTTTTCTCCAATATGCTTATAGAAACACTTGTCTCCCAATAGAATGTTGGCTCTCTTCCTTTTCATGGTCAGCAACTTTGTTAGCCAAAAAGCTTCAGCTGCTGAGAGGACTATTGGGTCCATGTATCCTCTTTGGAGGAAAGAGAGAATCTTTATGGATTTATGACTCCTCTTTTCCCCATTCCCCCAATTAACAAGCATCTATTTCCCCCTTCAAACTTCTTCCCTCAATTAGCCAGATTCTTGTAACAAACATGCATAGTCTTGTCTCCAGTTTTGTAGTGGCCATCTTTGCTATGTAGCAGCTGCTCTCCATGTGTTTATAGTTATGCATGCATAGGAATGCTGTGGATTCATATAGCATTCTGGGATAATCGTGGAAAGGGAATACTCCTTCTCACCCTGTCTTCTTTCTTCATTCTTCCCTAAACCATTGGTAATTTTGTGGATGTGGCCCTGGGTAACCCTGGATATACTTATGGATCCATGACAAGGAGAAACCTCTCTCATACCAATATGAATTTATCCTTGATAACAATCTCATGTGAGTATAGAATTTGAAACTATTTTGTTCTATTTGAACAAATAGAATATTGGGTACTAATATAGAATTATATGTACATTTTAGTGTTCAATCGTCATATCAGCTCTGTAAAGTTAGTAGGATTTTAAAAAATCAATATTTTCATTTTACAGATAAAGAAACAGATACAGAAAAGAATAAATAAAACACTCAGGGTCACATACTTGCTTAGTGATGAACCTGGGATTAGAATCCCACATGCTAGTCTACAACAAAAGCACAAATATAAAAATCATTTCACTGCCCCCCTCCCTCTCCCAATCCTCTTTCTCTGGAAATAAGAGGTTCTAGGTATGAGGTAGAGTTCTTTCTATCCATGCTCTTGCAACTTTCACTGATAGTGCAGTGGATTTGGAGACAGGAAGAACTGATTTCCAATCTAACCTCAGACACTAGCTGTAGGACTCTGGGCAAGTCACAATTCTATCTGTCTCAGGTATAATAATGACTATCTCACAGACTTGTTATGAGAATCAAATGAGGTAACATGTATAAAGTGCCACTGAACTAGATTAAAGTATAATTGAGAAATACTTAACAAAAAAAATAAAAATGCAGTATAGATAACATACTTTTAGCTGTCAACCTATGAATCATTACATATGAATCAGTGGCCCCATTTCTATTTGAGTTTGAAATAGAAATTCCATTGATCTAGACCAATCCTATCATTTTGTAAATGCAGAAACTGGGGATAAGAAAGATTGAATGATTCATCCAAGGCTGTAGGTAGAGAATGGCAAAGACAGGATTTGAACCCAGGCACTCCAACTTCAATTCCATTGCTCTTCTCCCTGCAACACACTGTCTCTAAAATTGATGTTTTGCATCTTGAAATCAAATGTAAGTTTCTTGAGGCAGAAATTGTGTTATTGTTGGATTTTTTTGTCTTTGCATCTTCATTGCTTAGCACAATGACTTGCACACGGTAGGCACTTAACAAATGTTTCTTGAATTTAATTCTCAATGGAAAAGTCAGTAATATGATCTGATTCATGACCAAGAGACCTTCTTTCTAGATTCTGATATTGACAAAGTTCTCCAAAACATGAAATACAATGGGAAACAAATTGTTTGCACAATGGGACCTAACACTTAATAGTTTAACTCTTTTGCTTCTTCAATATCTTTGTCCTAGGAGAAAACAGGAAAATGACATGAAGTAATTTCACAAGTGTCCTGTCAAGCTAGTATTCTTGAGAACTTGCTGGAGTCTAAGAGGACGATGTACTGAATCAGAAAATTCTTCTCATTAACAGTCAAATAACCATTTGTTGGAGCATGACCTAACAGTACAACCCACAATAGTTCAATTTGCTGATGCCTATCCAAATGTGGGTGGAAATTCAAAGCAAAATGAAACCATGGAAGACGGATAATGATTGTAATCAGGACTATTGCTTTCCCATAAAACCTTTTCCAATTTTCCTACTTCTATCGATGTACTACTTATTCTCCCTTTCACTTAAGCTCAAAAATTTCAATCACTTCAGTCCCCTTAGCCTGCTTATCCAACTGGTTGCTAATTGCTATATATGCTACCTATACCAAACATCTTGCTTTGCTTTACTTTACTTCACTTTACCACTTTGACTAGTACCTTATTCCATCATCAATTCTCTTTTGAAACCACTAGGTTTGAAACCTCCTAGATGGTCTTCCTTCATCCAATCTCATCTTTCCAATTCATCCCTTATGTAACTGTCAAAATATTCTTTCTAATACACATATCTGACCATTACCTTCTCTGCTCAAAAAGTCTTCAACGCCTCTCTGTGATGATCCTAAAAGATACAATACAAACTCCTTAGTTTGGCTTTTAATACTAGTACTGAAAATATGTTCTAAATTTTTTTTTTTTTTTTTTCAGTTTTGGAGTTCCTTGAATGCTAGGCTGAGGCATTTGGATTTTACCCAGTAGGCAATGTGGAGTCATTACTTCCTCTGAATATAGATCTCATTCTATCTACCCTGATTCTTTTTATACATGTTCAATTCTAGGAAAACTCAAAATTATTTGGATTTATTTTAATACTAATGTATGAACCAGGTGTTTGACCAATCTTATTGGAAACAGCAACCAATTTGAACGTATAGATTCAATTTCAATCTATAGAAATTAGAAGACTAAGTCAATTATCCAAAGAAATTGAATGAAAACATACTTTGCATCTCCATTAACTGAATATTTGGTATCTTTTATTTTTGTCCTGAACTATCTGGATAATTGCCACAATTCTCTATTTCACTTTTAACATCCTCTTATCACCCTGAAGGGCCCTGCCTGGAGCCATCTCCAATCATAGTCTGCATTTAAGAATCCTTTATTCCTGTGGGCCTACTTTGGGTATTGCCCTAGAGTAATCCCCAATACCAGGAGCTTTAAGGGGCAAGATTTATTCAACTTTTGTGCCCTCAGGGCATTCTTCAGGGCAGGCAAGGCACTAAGACCTAACTAGGCTACCATGCTGTAGTTTGCTCTTGTCTACTCTGAGATGAGACTCCTTGGACTCTGCCATATGACTGAACCTCAAAGCAGGATCTCAAAGAATCTAATCATTTCCCTCTCTTAACAAATTTCTCTCCACTCACCTGTACTCTTCTTGGATGTACTTCTCTGTGGTTAGCATACTTCTATACCCTTATAATTAACACATCCTAGTAATTTTGAACTTTTCATTACTGATATGCAAGCTCCATTCTCCATCCCCAACTGGAAGCACACTTATTCCTATCCACCTCTATACTATCCCCCTTCATAGTGTGTGGGGGGGTGGGGGTGGGGAATCTTGCCACCCCTTTCACTGCCCTCTGGAATGCCTGCTCCATACTTAACAAACTTCTTTTCATTTTAATGTTTTTCCTTTCTCATTCCTGTCATTGGAGAGCAAAGTGGAAGCAGAGGTGCCAGATGTAGTTAGTTCAATCAAGGAGTTCAGCCATGGAGGAGAGGAGAGATATACCAAGATATCAGGGATAGTAGAATTAAGGGGGTGTTTGTTTCCTTCCTTCCTTCCTTCACTCAATGGGCATTATCTCCCTCTAAGTGAGTACCTGAAAAGGTCAGCCTAAAAAGACCAAAGTCTCCCATTGCATCCTGAGTCATCTCCAGTCATCCTGATGAATATTTGGTCACTGGACCCAGATAGCTCAGGAGGAGAAAGTGAGGTTGATGACCTTGCCCAGCCCTCCGTCACTCAAAACAGTCAAGTGCAAGTCATGTCATCATTTCTCTGATGTCATGGTCTTCTTTGTTGTTTTCTTTAATTATTAATTAATTAATTTATTTTAAGTTTTCAGCATTCATTTCCACAAAATTTTGAGTTCAAAATTTTATCCCCAACTCTCCCTTCTCCCTACTCCAAAATGTTGAGCATTCTGATCACCCCTTCCACCAATGTGCCCTCTGTTCTAACACCCCTCCCTTCCCTTATCCCTATCTTCTCTTTTGTCCCGTAGGGCAAGATAAATTTCTGTTAAATATACCTGCATTATTTCTCAGTTGTATGCAGGAATAATGCTCAACATTTGTTCCTAATAATTTTAGTTCCAACTTCTCTTCCTTCCTCCCTCCCCACCCATCCCCACTGAGAAGGCAAGCAATTCAATATGTGTAGTTTTGCAAATAACTTCCATCATAGTCATGTTGTGTAAGACTAACTATGTTTCCCTCCATCCTATCCTGCCCCCCATTTCTTCTATTCTCCCTTTTGACTTTGACCCTCCCCAAGAGTGTTTCTAATTGCTCCCTCCTCCCATTTGCCCTCCCTTCCATCATCCCCCCCCCCGTTATCCCTTTCTCTCATACTTTTCTGTATTGTAAGATAGTTTCATACCAAATTGAGTGTACATGTTATTTCTTCCTTGAGGCAAATGTGATGAGAGTAGCTTCACTTTTTCCCTCTCACCTCTGCCCTTTTTCCCTCCATTGAAAAGGCTTTTTCTTGCCTCTTTTATGAGAGATAATTTGCCCCATTCCATTTCTCCCTTTCTCCTCCCAATATATTCCTCTCTCACCCCTTAGTTTACTTTTTTAGATATGATCCCTTCCTATTAAACTCACCCTGTGCTCTGTCTCTGTGTGTGTGTGTGTGTGTGTGTGTGTGTGTGTGTAATCCCACCAACTACCCAGATACTGAGAAAAGTTTCAAGAGTTACAAATATTATCTTTCCATGTAGGAATGTAAACAGTTCAGCGTTAGTAAGACCCTTATGACTTCTCTTTTCTATTTACCTTATCATGCTTCTCTTGATTCTTGTGTTTGAAAGTCAAATTTTCTATTCAGCTCTGGTCTTTTCATCAAGAATGCTTGAAAGTCCTCTATTTCATTGAAAGACCATTTTTCCCCCCTGAAATATTATACTCAGTTTTGCTGGGTAGGTGATTCTTGCTTTTAATCCTAGTTCCTTTGACTTCTGGAATATCATATTCCAAGCCCTTTGATCCCTTAATGTAGAAGATGCTAGAGCCTGTGTTATCCTAATTGTACTTCCACAATACTTGAATTGTTTCTTTCTAGCTGCTTGCAATATTTTCTCCTTGACCTAGGAACTCTGGAATTTGGCTACAGTGTTCCTAGGAGTTTCTCTTTTTGGATCTCTTTCAGGAGGTGATTGGTGGATTCTTTCAATATTTATTTTGCCCTCTGGTTCTAGAAAAACAGCAATAGAATAGCAATTTTCCTTGATAATTTCATGAAAGATGACGTCTAGGCTCTTTTTTTTATTATGGTCATGGTCTTCTTTGAAAATGAAGGAAAAACACCACAACAACCTGTGTGTGTGTGTGTGTGTGTGTATGTGTGTGTGCGTGTGTGTTATGGGAGAGACATAGGTATACCATTAGGTCTGAGATCTAGCTCTTCTTCAAGATACCACTTCTCTCAGTACCCTTCTTAGTACTAGCTCTATTTCAATGTTTGTTTGTTTGTTTTTGAAGGGGGTGGAAATCACCTTGTTCCACAATTCTATTTCTTGACTTTCTTGCTACTGATTTTATTATGCAACCAATTCAATGCATTATCCAAATTTATCACCCAATCTAGATCCTGCTTGACTATTATCTTTCAGCCTCCAGGATATCCTCCTTCCTTCTTCAATAAATTCAATTCCTATTTCCCAGTATTCCTGTCTTCTTCATCTTCTAATCTCCTACTAAGAGACTTCAACATACAGACTGATGTTCCATCAAATAACCAAATTCCAGTTCTTCAATAGTCTCATGATATATTCCTCTAATCAACCTCTCCTACACAGAAAAAATAGTCATACCTTTAATCTCTCCAATATGCACATGTTGCTCTTTCTTATTATGGGCTCCAGATTAATTTTATTTGATCATAATGTTTTGTCTTTTTACCTTTCCCTTCCCCTCACCCCTCTTAATCCTATTCTTTGATCTCCCTGTGATCGCTATTCCCTCCATCTCTCTATTTTTCCTCTAGGCTATTACTACTGAGCTAAATTTTCCTGATTTCTTAATCCAACCCTTTGGTGAATCATCCCAACTCTACGTTATCTTCAACTCTCAAATATTTTGTCTTTTTTCTTACCACCAATTACCCTTAGCCATCCCTTCACTCTAGATTATTTCTGTCTTTGACCTTTGCTCATATTCACATACTGTTAAATTAATCTGGAGGAAATCACAAAACTGTGTTGACAGGGTCCATTACCCATTAATATGATCAAACTTGAACTAAGCCCTCACTATAGCAAAGCACACATTCAAATTCTACCCTAATTGATGTGCAACCTATTATAAACTCACCTCTCCTCATTTTCTCTCAGGACATCCTTTCCCCCCACCCCTCACTCTCTTAGATGAGGTCATTGCCTCAAATTTCACTGAAAACATTAAGTTCATCTTCTTCCATTTTCTTTATCCCATCTCCACAATGTACTCCTTCATTTTAGTGTCAGATGAAGAGGTGGCTATTCTCTTTAAGACCACCCCTTCTACATGCTCCCTTGATCCCATCCTCTCCCATCTTCTCAAACAAATTGTTCTCCCTATAATCTTCATTCTCTCCCTATCTAATAAATTCTTACCCGCTGTCTACAAGCAGATCTATCTCACCTTCATCCATATTCAACAAGTCAGCAAGCATTTAATAGGCACCTACTATACTCCAGCCATTTCCATCTCTTACAGCAATCATCCTCTACGTCTCTTATGCTTTGTGGCTAAGTTTCTTGAGAAAGTTGTCTATATTCTTTGAAATTACTCCCTTTCCTCTTGCTCCCAACCCCTGTTCATTAAGTTTCATTGCTTCCTTAAAACCTTAATAAAAATAACTCTTCCCCCCACCAAAAAAATTCCCTCTTCAGGGTGGATTCAGTAGAATTCTTCTAAACTTATTTTATGGAAGCCTAGAGACAAAGAATTTGTCCCTAGAACATCTGCTTTCATGGTTTGGACTTTTTTCCTTTACCCCTTTCACTACCCTCAAGCTGGGCAGTTTCTCAAAATGGGCTGTGGACATACTGAGGACTCTAGCTGACACACACAACTCATGGCTTACATTTTTGAACATGTCTGGTGATTAATTCTGTATTTGCAGTTCTCCCTTACCTTCCCCCCCCCACTTCTCTCCTCTCTTTCTCTCTTCCTCTCTTTGCCCCTCCTTCTCTCCCTCTCTCTATTTTTTTTGAAGGGGGTTCAGACTTGGGATCTATAAGTTAGGAAATTCCTCCTACTAATGCAAATTGACAACTGCCCCTCAATTTATAACCTTAGAGAGTTGTCTGGGAGCCCCAAGAGGTTAAGTGCCATGTCCAGGATCACACATCCAAGAGTAGTCAGAGACAAGACTTGAAACCAGATCTCGACTTCGAAGCTGATCCTTTATCCACTGTTGCTCAAACACAATACACCTATCTTTGCACTCTGTGTCTTTTCGCTAGCTGTCCCCAATGCTGGAATTCTCTCCTTCCTCATATCTGCCTCCTGCTTCCCACCATCTGCAAGAATCTCTTCCTGTTTTCCTCCCCCTGCCCCAGCTCCCCCCACTCCCCTGATTACTTTCTACTACATACATGATATATACATATGTACATAGCTATTTGCATTTGTCTTTCCTATAAAAATATGAGTTCCTAGTTGGCAGGGATTGTGTTTTTGCCTTTTGTAAACTATCTCCAGGACTTAGTACAGCACCTGACAAATATTAAAAGTGCTTAATAAATGGTTGTTGATTGCTTGAGACATCACACTTCCTTTCACAGTAATATTTATTTTTGGATCAAATGTATTGGTCACTGGAAGCTGGAAAGATATATATCATATGTTTGGTTAGAGTCCTTACATTACATTGGTGGATTGAAGTTTTATCATCTTCCCTGTAATTCAATAAATATAACTGAATACTTCCTACATACTTAAAGGAATGGAATGCAGGGATGGACTTGCTTTCTTTTGGGCATCTGGTGGTACAGTAGACAGAATGCTATGCTTGGAGGAAGCCATCCTCCTTCCAATCTGGCCTCAGATATTTACTATCTGTGTGACCCCAAGCAAGGCACTTAACCTTTGTTTGCCTCAGTTTCCTCCAGGGTAAAATGGAAGTAATAATAGCACCTACTTTACAGAGTGTTGTAAGAATCAACTGAGATAATATTTGTAAAAAGCATTTAGCATAGTGCCTGGTATAGAGTAAGCACCTTAGAAATACTTCTATCCTTCCCCTTCCTTCCTTTGCATTTATTGTGCTTGGCACATTGATCTACCTCAGCTTCAAAAGTGTCTTAATCTCTAGGATCATAAACTCATCAGGGGGTCAAAGATTTAGAGCTGGAGCAAGTCTTTAAATCCATTCTCCCTCATTTCATAGATGAGGAAATTGATGCCACAGAATTAAAATAATTAACAGCAACAATAACAAAAATCATGCAAACCATTTTTGGTGTCATATAGAGAGAGCAGCTCATTGATTGTAGCAAAATTTCACATTTTCAACTGTTTATTTTTAGTATAGCATAGACATTGCCAGAGTATGGCTTACTACTTTAAAAAGGAATAGAAGCTGTGATCACCACACAAATTAAAAAAAAAAAATCTGTCCATAGTAAAATGAAAAGTTAGGAAGAAGACATCACCACAGTGTATTTATTTTTAAATGTCAACACATATCATCATGTCATCATGTAAAACTTGCCCAGAGAAATAAAAAAAATTACCACAAGAATTGCTTAACGGCCCACCCCTGTTGAGTTATCCATAGAGGAAAAACATCAGCATTAGTGAGGCCCTCAGGGTTAGCAGTCTTCTCACAAAACAAGTGTGCCAGGTTATCCAGGATGACTATAAAACAGGATTTGGCAGGCCCCCAGAAAGAGTGCATTTCATAATCAAGTATTTACCGCCGAGGATTCTGGGCAGGAGAATCCCAATTTAAAATGATGAGTAAGAGTAGATGCAGTGAATTTGATAATCCCAGAGCAAGTAATAATAACACTTATAACAACAACTAAGTTTTATAAAGCGCATTTTGGTCTGCAAATCACTTCACATACATTATCTCATTTGAACCACACGATAACTTTTCCCCATAGCTTTTACTATTCCTATTTTACAGATGATGAAATTAAGGTTCAGAGATGTTAAGTGACCTGCCAGGCTTATCCCAGCTAGTAGGTGTTGGGGAAGGAGAGAATCTGAGCCCTAGTCTCATTCCAGCACTGTATCCTCTTTACCCCCACCATTATATAAGAGGTGGTGATTTTATTTAACATTTTAGGAAATGTGTCAGTTTTAGATTTTTCATATATTCAACCCAAATTCCAAATTTCATTTTTGCTAGACATTTAAAACAGACACAATGATGATCAATTCACCTGGGGGAATGGGTACAAAGTTTGAATATTCACCAAAGCATACATTATGAAATAGAACAATTGTGTCATTTTAAAAGTATAAATTTCTATGTGTATCTCCTCTATAAGGGGAGGTTGATTTGAAAGCAATTTCAGCTGTTATGGTTACTTTGGTGTTTAGAAGTCTTACTATTTATCTAAGTGTTAAACTGAATTTCTGCTTTTTGTAAGACAACTTCTGTTTTGCCAGTTAGCCCTTGTACTGCTTTGAGCTTTTAAGTCTGGGAGGGGACATAATTGAAGGAGTGAGGTGGAGATTGGAGCCAGGTAAGCTAGATCATTGGTCTGTGGATATTATCTTGATAGTGTAGTATGTGTATACATTTGACATGTTGCTGGATAGTCTCTTACTTGTTTCTATAATTTCTTATTTTCCCTTTAGAAAAGGGAACCTCTAAGAAAGCTTGGTCTAGCATGGCTAACCAAGTGCCTTTGACCTCTGAATGGGCTAAGACTCTGGTTAACTATATTGGGTCACATTCCCTTCTCTGACATTTTTCTTTGTCCTGGACTTCCCCTAGCATTCAGCCATCACTTAGCCCTTATCATCCTGCTCCCTTGAGGCACTGGGGAGTGACACTCATCTTTGCACTAATAGCTAGTTGGTGTGGGATGGTTCTTGCAATAAGATGAAAACAAAAAAGAAAGGGGCATAGTTATTATATCATTATTATTGGAATAAACGAAGACTGAGAAAACACCCATATTTATCTGATAAGCAGGCAGATAAATTCCAGGTTCTCCTAAAAGAAAGAGTTCAGCATTTTTCTCATTTCTTCCAAATCCAAGCACTTGGATGAGCATAGAGGTCAATGGAGGCGCAATGATTTGTCTCCATTTCATGTATTCTTACCACTACTGATTAAGAAAAATTTTTATCTGTGAGCCTGACACTTTGGACTACTGGCCTTAATGAGAAAAGCAGGGAGATAGTAGCCAAATATTTGGATGTGTGGGTTTGAACCTGAAAGGAAGTTATATATTTTTTCTTTCCCACATTTCCATTTTTACCAAATACAATTTCTTTTTAAAGACTTCTTTATGAAAAGAATATGTCACCCCTGATTTCATTGAATTTTATTAAAGGAATAAGGAAATTAAGATGTTTTATATAGCTTGAGAGTTCTGTTAATGTGACTGAAACACCTCTGGTCCCCTTTACAATTAGTTGGGTATTATTTTGACCATCAAATAATGGATGCAGATAGTAGTAGAGCTGACAAAATCAGTTACTGAATTATTACCTACACACATACATACAATATGCATACTTACATGCTTATACACATGTATGTACAATAACACATAAGCTTAAAATAC
This sequence comes from Bettongia penicillata ogilbyi, assembly GCA_023548195.1. Lineage (NCBI taxonomy): Eukaryota > Metazoa > Chordata > Mammalia > Diprotodontia > Potoroidae > Bettongia > Bettongia penicillata. The sequence continues at coordinate 1,338,779 of JAJHZJ010000303.1, forward strand.
TATATACATATGAGCTGTTATAATTCACAAAAAAAATCTCCATTCCCAGTCAGAGAACTGCAAATTCCATGCCTCAGTTTTATGTAGTTTCTATAGAATATATCCATACAGACAATGTCATGTGTGATTCTGTATAAAAATGCAATGTGCATATGTATACATATCTCAGTATATGAGATATGTATACATATATATGTGATATAACAATTCTGTTAAACAAGGTGTCCAAAAATATTGAAAGCTTAAGCTCTTTTAGCTATTAAAAGCTTAAAATTACACTAAGACTTTTGAGGCACCCTTTATCTACAGACACATTTGAATAGTCTATTCATGGATATACATATGTATATGTATATATAAAACACATATTGTGTTTTACACATGCACCCATAACACACATGTGCATATCATACTTTTATACAGAATCAAATGTGGCAAAGTCTACTTTATAATATATAGAAGCAGCAAAAGATTGAAGAACAAAATTTGTAGCTCTATGACTGAATACAGATGAGTTTTTTTAAAAAATTAATTAAAATGGCCCACATTTATTTAGCATTTGATGCATAGTACTGTTGTTTAGTTATTTCTCATGATCCCATTGGGGTTTTCTTGGCAAAGGTACAGGAGTGATTTGCCATTTTCTTTTCCAGCTCTTTTTACAGATGAGAAAACTGAGGCAAACAGGGTTAAGTGACTTGCTCAGGGTCACATAACTAGCAAGAATCCAAGACCAGATTTGAACTTAGGAAGATGAGTCTTTCTGACTCCAAGACCAGTACTCTATCCACTGGGTCACCTAGTTGCTTCTTTGACACGTACTAAGTTCTTAATAAAGGCTTTCCCCATGCATTCCTTAATTGATTTGCAAAGAGTTTGACATATATTATGTCATTTGAACCTCACAACAACTCTATGAGGTAAGTTCTGTTTTATTCCCAATTGAGACATAGGAAATCTGAGGCTCAGAAAGGTCAAACAATCTGACCAGGAATATACAACTAATAAATGTCTGAGATGAGATCCCAACTCACCTAAGTTTCAGTGATCAATATTTTATCTACTCCACCATGCTGCCTCTCAGTAGACCATATACATAATTTGGTATATAGGGAAATCTCTAGCATGATATATTCCTTACCCCAGTGTTAGGTTGTATGATATTTTATCCCTTATAATTTAACTATAGAATATAATTTGATTTTTGGAGAGGATATGTTGCTTTTCATAGCATTAACTACATATAGAATCACCTACGTCAAATACCCCTAAGATTCCTGAGCCTGAACCTACTTGTGAGAAAGTGAGTTAACCTATGTCTACTATAAGTCACTAAAATACCATTTAATAAATGACACACTCCAATTGTAGGTGTTGCCTTTCACTACTAGACAACACCACTACCAGCAGACTGTATGCTTTGAATTGTTTTTCTAGTAATAGAGATGGATTTGCACTAATCCTCATGGATTTGTGTCAGGTTCCTCTTTTGCCCAAAGGCAAGCATTTGTGAGAAGCTGAGTTTTGAGGATGCCATAGGAATAGACTGCTGACAATTACTGACCCAGAAATCTGACTTTCATCTTATTAGCACCACCCTGTCTCTAACCATTTGAGCTTCCTGGTATAGATATTATTTAGTATTCTCACTTTAACAGTCTGTAAGAAGCAGGAATCTGACCTACAAAGAGCATTTTATTCACTTCCCATGAGCAACCTCATGAAGACTACATAGATGCAGTATTGTTTCTTTAAAAAAAAATTGTCAGACTAGACTTGTGATTCTTATAAGTAAGGGGAATTATCAGTGAAGAAATTCTCTCTACACATTCAGATAGCTACCTGTTCTGTAACTTAGAGTGTAGACTGGAGGTTGAATGATTTGCCCAGGCTCATATGGCTTCTTTGTGTCAAAGACTGAACTCAGGCCCATGCCATCTCTCTGCCTAGTACACCATACCTCTGGGTTTGGGGCATAATAGCACAATCTAAATTTTCTGTGATGCTACTTTACAGATAATTTTGTAGGTCAGGATGGAGGAATCAGGTGGAAGAATCAGCTATATGGAGTAGTACAAGTAGGAGAATCACCAAGAATAGTCCTTTTGCATCAAAAGGTTACATTAAAAATTAAAATTAAAAATTAAAAAAAATTAAAAAACCTTGATATTCTTTACAATCAAAATATCAGTGAAGTCAAGTATAGCTATCTAGCATTAAAACTGAATTTCTTCAGTGACAGCATAAGCGATTGCTTCAGGTTCCTGAAGTCAAAAGCTTTAACAAAATGATTATTGTTTACTTTCCATCTACTTTTGAGCCCCAAAGTTGAAGTAAAAAGAGGTAGGTTAAAAATAAAAGGACATGTCTCAGGGCCATCAAAGTGTTTTATTGAAGTTTTCCTTATGTACAACACATGCCTCAACACATTACTTTCCAACAATACACAGGAAATCAAAGTACTCATAAAAGATAGGGTTAAGCTTGAATAAATAACTTGGAATCTTAAACAGGTATATCAAGGAAGGAGGAAGAGATTTATTAATTTACATATACCAATATCATTACTCAGGTATAAAATAACCTGTTTTATTGAGATCAATAAGAAATGTCTTATTCTTTGGTAAAGGTCATTTCTAGTTTGATTTCTTCCAATTACTTCTTCAAATATATGGAATAAACAAATTCAGTAAATCCAGTCTATCAAAGAAATAAGAGACCAATCTTTGAGAAAGCTAAGTAACCAAAGACCCTTTTTTTTGTGTAAGCCCCAATTTTTTTTTTTTTGAAATGTATATGATTGTGTAAGGAAAGTTAACCACCTTTTGGTGGTTTTAGTTGATACATTTAAATAACAACGCTTGGAACATAAAATGTACTTTAATGTTCATTGACTGACTGACAAAAAAGTAAAGTCCAATGTGACCCAGAAGAAAGATAATCTATGTCATTTCCAACAAAAGCGTATCAACTGTCTGCATTCTGTAGACAGATACCCCTCCTTTTTTGCTCTCATTCCTGCTCAGAGTGGGAGGGAAGTTTAGTCTCCATAAACAATTCAATCTTTGGCCACTCTTCTGAGGCTGCCAACCAGGTTGCCAAATTTGATGTGGACACCTGTCTATTTGGAACTGGATTGAAATCAGCAACTCATTTCCTAGAAACCATCAAACACCCTGTCAGCGAACAACAGCTCTTAGTTTACTACAATCTGGGAGAGATATGAACCGGTCACATTGATAGCCAATTACCAATCCCCTGAGCCATTCTATTTTCTTATTATTGAGGAAAGTTTTTGATCCCTTTGCTAAAATTTAGTTTAAGAAGGGTTATCTTTTAATAATATTGTTAACAGGATGCAAAAAGTTTCATTTCTTTTATGTTGTTGGTTGTTACAAATTACGGTTATTGAGTCACTAAGGGAGAATTTGCCAAAAATAAGTTTGTGGGCCAGTCTTTTAATATCCAGTAATTTTAAAGATATCTATATTCTCCCAATAAACATGATTTTAAAAATTACTGTTGGATCCTGGAAAATTTGTTTTTATCATATGGTGGGGTATGGGAAGCATTTCACACAAAAACAAATAAAATTTCTCTTGTGCACAACTTCGGAGCTAATCTTAACCTCTCATTTTCATAGGGATTGTAAAGGGAAAAAATATTTTCCCCAGTGAACTTCCTATGTAAGTGTTGAACTGAATGGTATATGTTTAAAATGGGTGGCTCTTGCTATTTGTCGATAAATGCGAGGGTTGAAGTGAACCTATGAGGAAGATGGGCCATAGTGTTAGTTAGGAGTTCCTGCTCCTGAAGAACTCGGAGTCTAGTATGGGTCTGATGTTGTTATGAGGGTGACGGCAGAGCCCTGTAACAATATGTGTCTGTTGGACATGTCTTCTGGGTTGTCACGTTCAATTTGCACATGACCTCCTGGCCAAAAAATGGGAAAGAAGTGGTAGAATGTGGGACTGAAAGCTTATATTATTGCTTTGACAGCTTCACTCATCTAGAAGTAATGCAAAATGCAATTTATATTTATACTCTCTGACCTTCTACACAGAGAGGGAAACTATCTAATGATGGGCCAGGGTAGTAGAGGAAGAAACAGATCTCAATACAGCTGGAATCTGTCTACATTTTTCCTTTTCAACCATTCAATTACAGTCAAAAGATAAATGAAACATGAAGAGTGCATTGGTTAGGTAGTGACACAATTATTTTATAGTGACTGGGTTCTGGCTTTGAGTTTTGGCAGAGATGGCCATACAGGCCTTACTTTGCTAGATACAGATAATCCGGCTGTTCCCACTGGACAAAAGCCCTCTGCTTGTAGGTGTGTCATTATGCCCATCAGAGAAGAAAAAGACATCAGTGAGTCAGTAACACTCTTGCTATGCATTTGGATATTCTTGAGAGAGGCTAACACTCTAATCCTATTAACCAAGATAAATCAAGTCAGGCCTAGTTGTAGCGGGGGCATTATTCACTTTTGAGTAGAAATAGGCAGTGGGCAGAAAGCACCATTTTCTTTTGTGCATCAGGAAATTTACTGGCTTTCATATGTCCCGAAATAGCTTCATTTTGAATAAAACCTACAAGCCAACTGTGGAGAATGGGGATATAATTGTCAGGATCCTCAAATATGTCCTGACTATTTCTGAACAGTGTTTAAAATGAATGCCATTTCCAGTAACTACGGCATCATGGTTTCTATAAAAGTAGGACAGATAGGGGGGAACAGATTCCATTTTTACAAGAGATTAAAAAGCAGGACAGTAATAATCACCATCACCATAAAAGCAGCACCTGCAAAACTGGTAATAAAGTATCATTTTTAAAGTGAACATTAAATGTGGATATAAAGAGCCTTATCTGAGATACTTATAGCAACTTCAAGAAATAAAGCAAAAGGAAAAAGAAAAAAAATAGACAGCGGATTATAATAAACAATGTCATGTAATGTTCCTTGAACAATTGCTTAAAACAGAAACCCAATTTCTTGGTCTTTATTTTTTTTAATCTTTTATTCCTCCTAAAAGTTTTTTCTTTGCAGACTTAGATCCACTCTAACTTTCTTAATTTTTTTTGCATATTAAACTTCTTTGTTTTACCAGTACCTTTTAACCGAGGAAAATAGAATTATATACTTTCCTTGAATAATTGGAAGTGATTGCACAGAGCAGAGCATCAAACCTCTCCTTCTCTGAAATCAGACTCTACCACCTTTTGGTTCCTCTTCTGCAATAGCACATGACTTACAACACAAAGTCGTTGTTTCCTCAAATAAGATAGTTCAGTGAGTGCCTGTCGATTTCTGTGGAATTCCTCTGGGGTAGAAAAGAGAGTGTGGTTAGAGTATTAACAGCGATTAAAAACAGCCCCAACCTACCACCCTCTCTGCACTCAAAGAGATTTTCAGTGTGTGTGTGTTTGGGGGGGTAGGTCTGTGGGTTTGTGAATGTGAGGGAGGGGAAAAGGGGGAGAGTTAGGGCACAATCGATCTTGAACCTTAGTGTTGGTGCACATGGCTAAGTCAATATTCATCTCTCCTGGGGGCTCCACTGTAAAGGAAACCTGCTTTGTGGGCCCTGAAAAAAGACAGGGGCGCCATGCAAAGAGAGCAAGACTCATGCATGTGTGGTTGTTTCTTTCTTAGGAAGTCCTAAACAAACACATCTGAACATGGAAAATCACATGATGGATTTCCAACTCCTCCAAAGATCTGCAACTTTGGAAACCTAGGAGACCCTCTAACCTCAAACTCCTGATGCTCTCCACCGTTGACCTGAGAGCTCAGTGGATACATACATAAATACTCTGTAGCAGAATCATTTCATTAGGAGGAAAGCCTGGAAGCTCTTTCATTTTTAGCATGTTAGAACTTTTAAAAAGACAAACAAACAAAAGACAAATGCTATCATTGGGAAGGCAACCCCAGAGAGGTTTCTGTTTTGGTTTTAGTTTCTTTACCATCTTTAATTCCACCACCCTGCCCCTTACCTGCCCTTATAATCCCTTTGGCATGTGCTGGTGACATCACGCAGCCATCAGCTCCAGCTCCTTTCCTTATAACTGTCATTAACTGTTGCAAGCAAATGAAAAATGACTGGGAGACTCACTGGCTCCCACCAGTGACCTTGGGTATTATTAGAATGACCTCCCTTTGGCTTGACCAAAAAAAGAATCTCTCTGTATACATCATCACAGAGCCTGGGTGAGAGGAGAGTAGTCTGGTTGCTTGCCAATCGGGAGAAAAGAGAAAGCATTAAAGGATACAGAGCAAATATTGTGCAAAAATACAGCTTATACAAAAACACGCAAGAGGAGACTAAGTTTGAACTACTGAGCTAAAGTCCAGCGATAATTCTAACCTGTTATTTCTATATTATCCTAATTCTTGGTGTTGGAGGTGGGAAGAGAGAGGGATAAAGTATTCTCCCTATTCCTTCAGCATCTAGAAAAGGCGAAAACAATTAGAACACAACTCATGGGATCAGAGAGCTACAGCTTAAAGCACCCTTAGAAGTCATCTAGCTCAACTCCCTCATTTTACAGAGTAAATTCCTGAGATCCAGGAATGTTAAGGGACCTGACTAAGGTCACACAGGTAGTTATAACTGCAAATGAGATTGTCTAGGTCTTTTGACTCCAGAACTGCAACTCTTTCTGCTACATTATATTTCTATCATTTTTTTTCAGTTTTGATTCTAAGCCATCATGCTCAGATTTCACTTTTAAAAAATGAAAAGTGGGTAACTGGGAAAATGTCTCCAATCACCTAAGTAGCCCAATATGAGTTAAATGATATATAATATGTAAAATATTTTGCCAATTTTAAAGCACGGTATAAATGTTAGCTAATATTATGTATTTACAAGAATGCTTTAAGAATAATTAACATTAAGATTACTTTCTGCTGTCTCAACCCCCAAGTGAGTGTACTCAGTCATTCCTTATTTTCAAACAAACTATTTTTTTTGGAGGGTTGGGGAGCAGGAATTAGTAGGTTCCATTAAAGTGAAACCTAGAACTTTCTTCCAAGGTCAATTTGACTTGATGTTGAAAACCTCCCTACTCTCTCATTAAAATAGAGGAGAAACACTGTGCAGGACCAGTTTCTTGTTCTTAAGAAGAGTTATCCTGACCAAAGGAACTTTTATTCTTCCCCACTACAACCCCAGGGAATATTATGTATAACAGATAAGCGAAAAAGCGGCTGTTGGGGCATGGTGGTGGAGGGTGGTGGTAGTGGTGGTTTAGGGGGCTGGAAGAGGAAAGACAGCAAAAGTTTTCCCTAGGGGTCGAGTGTCATTGTTTCTTGAGGTTTTATTTTTGTTTGGAGTTTTTCAGAATAACTAAAATTTGACCATGCCTCCTAAGCCTGACTGAAAGGATGCTGCAGGTCACCGCACCCAACCGAACCCTTTCATAGGCACTGCGGGCGTTTGTGCTGGGCAACGGTTACGAAATAGTTAAAACCTGGAGGCAGACAAAAGAGAGTCTTGCAACGCAGCCCGGCTCCTTTTCTCTTCTGTCAGTTGGAAATAGAACTGATGCCCTCTGGACTTTAACTCCCGACAAAAAGGGCATTTTATTACAGGTTATGACAAGTTGTAGAGAGACACGGAGAACTCAATAAGAAGAAACAGAAAGTGGAATCAAAAATGCTCTAGATGTTTTGAAGACAGAGCAAAGATGACTTCAAATGATAGGTGTTAGCAGAATTCTTGATATAATCAGCAGTCTCGGGCAGGATTTGAAACATTGCTTCTTTAGCAATGCAGGGGTGGGGGGAATAGAAGGGTGGGTGGGTGAGTGGGTGGATAGGGGCTGCCTCTCCGAGTAGTGTCTGTCTGTCTCCCATTCCCTCTGTAATCAGATTAGCACCGCTGGGCATATTACCATCTCTTCACAAGGTACTGAGCAAATATTGGAGTGCACTCGACCTGTGGGCAACTCTTTTCTAGGAATAAGCTTTTTAAAAACACACACGAAGTCATTTTGGTGTGGTCTAAGTTCTCAGAAAATTGAATCTTCACATATGTGTCTACATAGCTTTCCGTATCTCTGCACAACACACATATAATATGTAAATATATGTATATATATATATATATATATAATATGCCTCTATGTAGCCCACTACATATGTAGATGCATCTATACCTACCCTTTTCTCCTTGCGATTATGATTTTCCTCCTCTCACAGTGTCTGTCACTTAATTAAAACATGAAAAAATCATGCCAAAGATTTACTCTGGGTGTCAGCTAAGAGATACAGCTCTCTCTCTCTTTCGTGGTTTCTCTATAAGCAAACTTCGCAGGTGTAAAACCAAGTCTAACAGCTGCTCAGGGATACTTCAACCATCTGATTTTACTGGGGTGGGATAACATCCTAATTCTGTCTGGCAGCTTTTCAAGGGCATTTCATCGTCAATCGCCAGTGGAAAAATACTTATGTTTCTTACTGCTCAGACCTGCACAGCACTAGTCGTTCGCTGAACGTGAGGGGTGGGAAAGTGGGCGGGGGTGGGCGAAACCTGAACACAAACTCTTAACCACAAGAAGTTTGGGCTACGATCAGTTTTTAAGTCAGTCTTCCGAGGACAGCTTTACTTTGCAACAGTTAACTGCTACTACAACGCGGTGTAGGGAGGGGTGGGGCGGGGCGGGGACGGGGCGGGGAGGCAGGACAACTTCATTTTCTTAAAAAAAAAGAAATAATACTTTTATGCAATTTCCATTCCTACTGCTAACACTAAAGGGGAAAGGTTTACTTGAGAAATGCAAAACCACCCTGTTAAGGCTTCTTGGAAAAAGTTTCCTTAGGGAAATTATATTTTGTTTCAAAACAAAACCACATTACACCAACCACTTTATGTTTGGAAAGTGACTTTCTCCACCAATATTCTATACAGATCTTACTGTAATACCGCTTTCTTTCTCTTTCTTCTCTCTTTGTATTCTCTTCTTCCTCACTTAGTTCTCTTCGCTCTTACAAATTTTATCAGCTGGGTGAAAAAGACACTATTTTACAATTATGAACACATAGTTGCATTATAATGATTTCTATCTCTTGCCTAATGTACGCACCGTATTTATTAACTTGTTAAAGTTGCCGGCTCGTTTGTTTCATTACAAAAAGTAGCAGTCTAAAGAAATGTTGATCAATGGTCTAAATCTACTTTTTGGCATGATATATCAGAATATATATAGTTTTCCTATTTTCTTCCTCCACCTCCTCTTGCAAACCAGTTCGCCCTAACAGTTTATTTACATGGTCCCTTGAAACGTAAATTATTATTGATATTTTAAAATTGTTTGAGGAGCTTCTCTCTAATTACTATTTGATTTTAATGAGAGACGTGCCCGGAATCTAGGAGATCATCACCTTCATATAGGACTACTGAAGCCATGTTACCTTTCTATGTGACTTTGTCAGGTACAAAAATGGAATGTCATTAAAAGGCACAAATTGAAGTTGGTTCATTTTGATGTTAGAACAACAGGCTAGAATATTTCAGATCCGAAGACAGTGTTTTTACACATAGTAGGTGCTTAGTGAATGTTTATTGAACTGATTTTGAATTCCTATTTCCTGCGCTACTAGACCCTTGGGAAAGTTGCATTAAATTCCAAGTGGAACAAAGCCCACCAGTCGTTTCTTTCTAATCACTTAGAAAAAAAAAATCCTCTTTTACAACACTGCAATCCCAAAATGAAAGAGGAAGAAAAAACCTATTGCACGTTCTCTGGTCATAGTAGATGGAAGGTTACGCTTTTCGTTTCAATAAATATTTTAAAGATAAAACTATGCCTTCAGAAAGTATTTTTTTGTGGATTTTTTTTTTTTTTTTTTAGAGAGAGAGGAGTTCAAATACTTGTCAGAATTGAAAGATAGAAAGCTATTATTCAGGATACAAACATGAATAAGGGCTTTGCAAAAGAAGAAGCTTTAGCATAGAAGCAAAAACGAAAGAATAAAAATGAGAATAGGGAATATCTAGAGACACTTTAAAAATATGAGATGGAAGCCTAAAAGCAAAATATTTGCCTTTCAAAAGAGGAGACAGAGAAAGAGAAGGGAACATAAACGAATTAAGTTTTCCTGTAAAATTCATGAAACTTGATTTCCTTTAGAAGATGTTGAAAAAAATAAGAAATCTAACTCCTGTTTCTTCCCTCTTTCCTTTCTCCAGACAGAAGAATCTGAGAGGGAATCAATGATAGGGATGCACAGGTTAGCAGATACAGAAAAAATAGTTTACTATTTTCTTTCTGGAATATATGATATAAGGTTCAACCTCCATTATATATCTTTAATATTCTTCAATCTGCAAATGATCCCAACCTCTCCTAACACTTTTGCCTTCCTCCTTGTTCTTCCTGTGTACCCTGAGATGTTGGGGCTAAAGGAAATTATACATTTCACATGCCCACTAGTCCCTCCCTTTCAACTTCCCCAGAATAAAAGACAAGGAAGGAACTAGAGATAGAGGCAGGAAACATGTAAAGGAGATACTAGTTGACATGTATTGGTGGAAACAGTAAAGGTTAGGAAAGCAGTTCAATCTATAAGTGAAATGGTGATGGTGATGGAGCTATGTCATGTCAAAGATGTGAGCAGAGTTGAGCGGCGTATGGAATATTAAAATAAGAATACAGAGTGAAAATAAAAAGGGACAAAGTTCTTATGAAGGGTAAATGGAGATAGGAAAAATAGGTTTTTATTAATTGAGTCTGGAAATTTGCTGGGTTGCTAAAAAGAGTCGAACAGAGAAAAACGAGAGGGAGTGAGGAAGGAAGGATGGAGAGAGAAGAGAGGGGAGAGAGAGGGGGGGATAGGGAGGGAGGGAGGGAGGGAGAGAGAGGGAGAAAGAGAGAGACAGAGAAACTCTGAGATCCGGGTGTAGTCCCTTTGTAAGAAAAACAGAGGTGTCTCTCTTCACGGGTTTCCTGCCTTCTGAGCCCTTGGATAATAAACTCAAGTGGCTGCCCGTCAGTCCCTGTCCATCTTCTTTAGCAAACTTGACATAGTGGAAGAAATATGACATGTGAATTATTAAAGAGGAGCCAGTTGACTTCTAACCCTTGTTGCTTTTCTCAGACCCTATTACCTGAGAATTTATATAGCAATACACTGCAAGAATTACAGTGTGTCCAAGTCAAGGAGGAAGAGATGAGAAAAAGAAACTGGAGTTTTACGAAAATACTAGGAAAAGCACTGTGTTTCACCTTAGCATTTATACCACTCAAAGGGATGGATAATATGTTACAGAAAACAAGCAATCCTCCTAAGAAGTGGATCAATTCTTCACAGGGGGCCAGAGAATAAAACCTGGACTGAATTTAAAAGGTCCACCACTGCTACTTAAACCTCCCCCACCCTGGTCCTTTAAATGCAAAGCTTTTACATGTTATATTTTGTGTTTCTTTAGTCTTAACCTGAATAAGCTAATTACTGCACTTTCAGGCGATAGGTAACTTTTAAATACAAATAATTATCTCTGTCATGTAAAGTACCATTGCATACATCCTCTTTACTTCACAGTCTCATTTGACTTGCCCAAATGCAGACTTTTTTTTTTCAAAAGAGAAGAAACATTTAAGGTGCACTGTTAGAAACAGATCAAAGAGCTTCAAGTTATTGTCATCTCAAACTTCAGAAAATAAGCAAAGTTTAGAGATTCAAAACTTTATCAAATCTGCAATTATCTTTCAGACATTCAGACAAAAGTTTCTTTGTCTTAATTTCGCTGTCATTATGCTGAGGGGTCGAGTAACTTGACAGCTGTTGTTAGAATAAAATAGGAAGGAACATCTTTACATTTAAACTCCCCCACCCTTCTTTTTTAAATGAACATTAGGAAAGCTATGGTCAAAATTATTATTATTGTTATTTCTGTTGTTAATATGGTTCCTTTGGGCATAGATTTGGATATTTCCTTGCCAAGCCGAATGTAATAATTGAATCTCTCCCAAATCTAAGTGATAGAGCAGTCAGAAATGACTCCATCTGACAGAAGAGCCATGAGGCAAGTGATGGATACTATTGTCCAAATTTGACCCTCCATTAACACTACCTATCAGCATCTGTATTCTGTCATCAATTCCCATCCCAGAGCCAAGAGGGGTGACTCTAATATTCTAAGCACATTGAAGGCTTCCATGCTGAGCTCAACCCTGCATCAACTAAATGGGTGGAGAGGGTGACCTAAACCTTGCTCTCTCTATCTCAACTCGTCTTATTACCCCTCTCCAGTCCTATTGTTTTGCAGGTGCTTGCAATTTGCTCCTTATCTCTCCTATGTTTATGAGGGCTTTTTATTAATAACAAAAGGAGAAATGTTATTAATATTAATTAACAAAATAAAATGAAGCAGTTTTGGGAATCCACCAAATGAATAATCTCATCGTCTAATTGAGTTGAAGAGAAAGGGGGGGAGGGGAGGGTGGAGAAACAGATGACCTACTGGGTGACAGGCACAGGTTGGAAGGGTGACATTTTATTGTAAGCCTCCCAATGAAAGGAAGAAAAGGAAAGGACCAGTCAATTTAATGCAGGGACCAAGAGTGCAAGAGTGTTGCTAAGAGACAGAGATGCTGCTAAAGTTCTATCAGAAGCTGTACTCTGACCTTATGCAAATAGAGGCTTCCAACTCTTTGTGGAAAGGCTGAAAATTCCACCCACTGTGTCACCAATACCTGGCATAGAGCCTTTTATTCAAATGTTCTCTAAAAACACACACACAGAGGATGTGACAAAGCATGACACATTTAGGGCTGTAAAGAAAAACAGAGAAAATGGGAAAAACAGATCTTAGCGTGGAAATGTCACCCTTCCATACCTTCTGGGACTGTCATTTTCCCTTTGCAGAAAAGTAACCCAAGGACTCCTAAATTGCCCTCTTCTTGCGTGAATACAAGCTTATTAAGACTCTGGAGTAAAGCTAAAAGTACTGTCATTAATTATATACACCAGGGAAGCTGGAGATAGGGAAGCACAGGGGAGGGAGGGTAGAGGTGCGGGGTCAGGAGGTGGAGAGAGCTAAGAGAGATTCTATCACATGCCTTTTTGAAGAAAAAAAGGCGATTCCTTTCCTCCTGTTTATCAGAGAAAAGATGTGGGCCTTTTCCTCAGGAAACTGGCCATCTTTAAAAGTTTCTGAATAGAGGGTGAGAGTCTGCCAATCCAGAGGAGATGTGGAGGATAGGAATTGATAAGAGAGGAGGGCACCTTTTGGGTGTAGGTTGGGAACCTTCCAGGTGTAGGGTAGTTCAAGACTATAGGGAAGTGGAGTCCTTCTCCCCAGGTAGTAACTCACACAAGCTTCTCTGTGAGACAGGATCCCACAGGTCAATTCCCAGGCCCACACTCCAATGGGGAAATTGTCCAAGAATTTGTCCCAGATAGTGACTGCACCAAGCCGGACATGCCCATCATTTCTCAATTTTCAAACTTGAGAGCATGGTTTCATTCTTCCACTCAAAGTTAATTCTTTCATTTAAAATAAATTCAGAACGTCATGATTGATCTGGGAAATTGTTTCAGATTCCTGGATGCCAGTCCCCAGAGGTGGGGTTTGTACCCATTGCCCTCCAGGCTGGGGGGCATGTAGATGAAAGTCCAGAGTCTGAAGATAAAGCACCTCCTAGCCAGATCAATCACAAACACACTCCCTATAAGCAAACTCCTCCTCGAAGTCCTTTTTCACTATGTTCTGTGTCATTTCTTTCATTTTCTTGAGCCGTCTTGCAATTCCTGCGACTTGATTTCAAATGAAATTGGAGCTCAATTCGTTTTTCTTACAGGTCTTTCTGAGGTCTAGAGATACAACAGGAATAAGTTGAGACCTCTGGGAAGATTGAAATAGCAAAGGGACAAATTGACCGTTAACACTTAATCTTTTTTTTTTTAACTTTTTCTTTAATCACCACATGTAAAGTCTACTTTGTCACACCTCTTCCGCTTTCACACTTTGAGGTGATATTAAGCAAATTTTCCAAATCTTGCCTCTGAGCAGAAATTTTTTCAAGGCCACACTTTTCAGTCTGTTTTTTGTAGTCAATTGTGATGTGGAGATGCAGTCAGAAGTAAAGAACGCCTTTCTTATCAGAGATCAGAAAACACACACACACACACACACACACACACTCACACAACTCCAACCAATCCTGTTTTCACAAGTAATGCTCAGGTTGACCTTCCCCTCCTCTAACTCTTGCTCCCTTCTCTTATCCCACAGGCAGGTAAAACTAAACAAATAAAATAAAATAAAACAAGCAAAAGTAAACTTTTTTGTAAATTAATTATGATGAAAAGAGTGAGCTTTTTATAAACCACTCTCATTTCTTTTGATCTCAGTACTAAAAAAAAGAATCCCTAAGCAGAGGGGGTATTTCTAACCCTTATTAATATACGCAAATAAATATACTTAAAGACTTTTGGGGGGAAGATTTGAAAGTGTTTTGAAGTGATGAACTTCCTAGGGCAACTTGTCTATTGGATTTCTTTTCTCTTTTTTTTATGGCAGGACTTTTCATAATGTGCACAATACTATTAAAATTTCATATTAGCAGTGTGTATGGTGAACTTTGTAATGGGAAATTCAATAGCTGCTGTAAATATTAATGGAATATGAAATGAAGCCACAGCCTCCATGTAGCCTTGACAGTAAAACGGAGTGAACATGTGGCGGCCCTGGGGCAAGAGAGGCCCTTCCTCTTGTCTCTCGAGCTTTATTACATTAGCCCCAGCCTCTCCGTACAGTTCTGAGCTCTGAAGCTTAAGTTCACCGGTCACCCATGACAAATGTCCCCGTGTCGAGCCAAACCAGACCCGCCTGGCCCTGCTATTACATCTGCCCAACAAGCCCCTGGAGAGTGCTTCAGGGTGTCAGTTTCAGGTAAAGAGCTCTTTAGCGAAACTTCTCTAAACAGATTACAGGAGAGGGAGGGAGCAACTCTCAACTACTTCAGGACATTTAGCTGCAGTTGGACAGGAGCGGGGTCGGGGTAGCTGAGGAAGTGGGGGACACAGGCTGTTCCATCTTCCACACTAACTGAAACCAAAATTCCATATTCTTGCATTGGCTGCCAGGTTCATTATACCTTGGGTTGAAGATACTATTTAGGATTCCTTCTCTGTCTCTCTGTCTCTGTCTCTCTGTCTCTCTCTCTCCCTCCTGTTCTCCTTAATGTCAGCTTGAAAGACAGGGACCGAGGAAGAGGGAAATCTGGGAATTAATTGCACTCACCAAACCACCCACCATACAAATAGCCCCTTCATTCTGCAATTGAGGGAGCCCTAGAAACAGTTCTCTTCAAAGTTTCTTTAGGTCCTTCCTCACTTGGTCTTACCCAAGTGGTGTATCTGATTTGGAAACAGCAAGGCACCAGGGAATAGTGAGGAAGGAGCCCTGCATCCTACCACTTTGGGAACTGGTAATAGAGGTAGTGGTGAAGGGGGACGGGAAAAGGGAGGCCCTACACAGGAACATTGCCCCAAGAGCTATTATCCCTTCCTCAGCCCTTTGACCTCATTCTTGGTTCGTTGGGCTCGAGATTGGTGCAGGACCTTCTGATGCAAGAACCCCGACCTTATAGACCTTTGCAAAGTTTTGTGATATAATGCTGGAGGTGTGAGGAAGGTTTAATTCAGGAGAGACAGAATGTAAGTAGAAAGTGTAATCCACTTAGTTTTAATAGATTAAAAAAAACAGTGGTGGAGAGAATAAAGATAACTTCTATTTTTAATAGCACCAGATATGATCAGTTCAGAATTCCCCACCACTGAAACGAGGGGCCAAAGGTGCACTTGTGTGTTGACAAAAGGGCACATAAACACCTCTAGCATCATCAACTATTTATTTCAGCACCTTATACTAAGTCGGTATTTTGAGTGGCAGGCTCTACCAAATCTTTATGGTATAGGAGCATGTACTTATAATACCTTAGATTTTGGTTGGATATTACTCTTCACTTGTTAAGAGATAAAGTGTCACATTTTACTTATGATATTATTAATGTTTTTAAGGTGACCTTCCTTATCATTTGTAGCTCCCCAACTGTGTTTGACCAAGGTATACATTGTTCTTATTGCATATGAAAAAAAGAGTAAAACAGGGTGAAATGGTGACAAAGTACAAGTCTATGTGATTTATGAAAGAAGAGTTAATATTAAAATCAGTGGGAAAATGCGCATTATGTGGCAAATGACCCTATGGGCCCTGATATCAACTAATTCCTTTCCTCCCTCCCTCCCTCCCTTCCTCCCTCTTTCCTTCCTTCCTTCCTTCCTTCCTTCCTTCCTTCCTTCCTTCCTTCCTTCCTTCCTTCCTTCCTTCCTTCCTTCCTTCCTTCCTTCCTTCCTTCCTTTTCTTCTGCTCGTGGGTGGTAAGAATTTAGCATACATTAATGTTCAGACATTTTCTCCCTTAAAGCACAAAATACACAAACATATATAAACTTTCATTACCTATTGAGGGCAACTGTCTAAATATTTCCATAAAATTCACTCCAAATATTTTCCAGTATTTAATTTTTTAACATAAATAGATAATTATTTAACTTCCCTTTTGACATCAGTTCTTTGATATTATCTCTCTATTCAGTTATCTTGGAGAGGGCACTTTAAAAACAACACACATTTCCTGTCTAGTTTGTTCTACTAATCAACAATACTTTCTAAAAGGAACTGCATCTGTTCCAGATGCAAGATGCTGAGCTGAAATAGAACAGAACTTCAATTAGCATATGTTTATGTCCTTTAGCACCAGATCATTCAAAAGTATGTACCGCTTCAACAATACAACCAAGTTTTCAAGATAAACTTAAATGCTGCAGGGACACATTTTTATACCTTCTGAATGAAAAGGAAAACACATCAATCTATATCTTTAAAATGGTGCTGGCCATCCCAGTTTTGTTTGTTGTCTTAGTGACTTTGGTATTCTTTTTTAATAGTTTAGCAGATGTTTCTTACTCTTTCGTTGGAGTCATTAAAGGCTTTACAATCCCCCAGGAAGTAGAAGTCCATCTTGCCCTTTGGAAGAGTTACACTTTCTAAGAACACTAAAAAACAAAACAAAACAAAAAATCCCCCAAAAACCAAATAAAGCAACCTCTTACCACCACCACCATCACCATCACCTCCAACACCGCTACCACCACAAAAAAGGACAAGAAATGGATATAGGTTTTGTAAGTGTTAAATAACTTTCTCAGCGTGTACTAAAGGAAGATTGTATTTTATCAACAGCTGATTGATGCTGCCATGTGGTCCTCTCCGTTTGTCTATAGTATCATATTTATTTAACCTGCTGGGGGACTGTGTCCAGGGGCAGCTTGCTCATGCTGACAAGAGCATACACATTACACACTACCCCAGGTATTCTGATTGATTGTTCCCACCCCAAAGCCTTTGGATCATAATTTAGCACAGCAGGTTCTGCATCACAGACTAGTTTCAAAAAAAAAAATCTTGTAAGAGATTTCAATAAGCAACTACTGCCAAGAAACCTTTCTCCACCTCCTCCCCCCAAATATTTTAAATGCTTCCCCTGATATTTCAGTTTGTATAATTACAGGGCACACAACCTTTATTTACCTTAGTTCCCTGAAGTGTTATCAGACTATTCATATTAATCTATGGGTAGACTAATACACTTTCATGACTAGAAAAAAATGAGCATGCCAAATTAGGACCATGTCAAATAGTGGATTTTTAAAGGGAGGGTACAACACAGTTTTAGAGAGTGGGGGTGATTGATAAAAACGAAGACTCCAGGGTTGTTGTTTTTAATAGACTTTCACACAGACTACTTGAGATTCAGTTCATAAACTCCTTTGGTAGCTAACTGGATTTTGCCCCAGGGAAAAAAGATTTTTCTTGCATATGATAAACTGTTCAGCAAATTCTGTGATAAATTACAGGCAGAGGGAATTTCCCTGATATCTCTGTTCTTTCAAGGCAACAATTACAATGCTTTAGGCACATCTGAGTAGCTCTGAAAGCTTTGGCCTGAAATTAGAGTTATTCATTGAAGAAACAAATATGTGAATTCTTACATTAGCATTTCTTAAAGCAACAATCCTCCACTTTTATTGCCCCCCGTATATTATTTCTTCACAAGCTGTACATGAAGATATTCATTCTTCTCCAGTAGATTTCTGAAAAGTTATAATAGTAAAATTGTATTTCCTTACGCATAGTTTTGGATTGCTTTTCAGGCTATTAACTTTAAAAAGAAGACTTTGAAATGTGGTATTTTGTAGTACATAGTGATCATAAATCTGTATGTTCTATGCTATTATTTATGTCCTTTAAATACCCACAAGAATTACTCTTGAAATCTGAAAAGACAATCTTAACAAACACAGTCGTATATCTCTTTGCTCATCAGTTTTATTTTGTCAGTCTAGGTCAGATGGGAAGGTCATTACTGAAGGTGGCTAATTGCATGTGTATATAATGTTATGTTTGGGGGTGGGGAATTGCAGCATTTAAAATATGTTAAGTACATAATTGCTTTACAAATAAGTCAACACAGCTAAGATAGTTTTCCTTTAACTCTTAGGTTAATATCATCAAAAATAAAATGCTTCTTATCCTTCCTAGGGACACAATAATAGTATTTATTACTAAACACTCACTCCTTCCCCCTCCCAACCTTTCATTATACAAAGCAAAGCCCTGTTATCCAGAGAAAAAACATCTACTGCTACCTACTTCTTTTTCTTCTCTTTTACAATGAAGGTAAACACATTAACTAAATGTAAAGAACACTTCACATTCCAGTGAATGTTTCCTCTCTCTTTAGTGTTATGTTTTCCTTACAACTCTTCAATAAGAGGGAAAAATCTCTGAAGGCTACTTCTTATCATCCCCAATCCAGGGTGCATGTACTAGACCCAGATGGCATGGTGGCATGTTCTTACCAATATTGGCATTTTGAAAAACTCATATAGGAAACTTTTTATTTATTCTTAGATGATATTTGACAAAATCTTTGCAAGACTCCAGGACACTCATCTTTCTCTTGAGAAACATCTATTATCATTATCCATCCATACCCAAGGTATAGAGAAAAAGAGAAAGGGTGGCTGGCAAAACAATATTTTTATCTCTCATTCAGCTGCCTAGCAGGAGCACAGATGAAAGGTCCAAGGTAAAGGAAAGGATTTGTTAGTTTACAACTAAAGAAATCTACAAATTTTATTCATAGGCTAAAGACTAATAATATAAGTGACTGATAATGTAATTGAACAACAGCCCCTTGGGATAGTGTTTATAAACCATTAATTTTTCACTTAAAAGCATTAATTTAAGTCCATCTACTACCAGGTCTGTTTAACAAAATAAACATGCACATTAACTGCCCATATTAATATGGAAACTATATTCATCTTGTGTGACCCTGAAGTCTGGGAGTTGAGCAAGCTGTTCTTCTATTTATTCATACAGGGCACACCTATTTTGTTTAGTATGTATTTTAACCACACCTATGCTAATTTTTTCCTATTCTACATGACAGAAAATGTTTTAGACTCAATAACCAGGGATGAAATGACAATACTTAAGTTAAACAGAAGATTCTAAAGTGGGGAATGATTGCATTATGACATTGTATCTAAATATCAACTTTAGGTTTCAGAAATGCAAAGGCAGGCACTCTGCCCCACTCCCCATCAAAGTATGAATCACACAAATTGGGCAAAGTGTGAATATTCTCTAGGCAAAATGATCTGTATCATACTACCTGTCTCCTTGGGCCCCATTAGTAGACAAAATAAAACATCCTTTCATGTTAACATCAGGCCCAAACTGAGCTCAAAGTGGCTACTCTTCCACCAGTCACTATGTACCAAATCACAAGAAAACTCTGCCAAATAACACTTGAAAACAAGCAGATACATGAATTTGTGACTTGCTATCAACAACTGTACATCATAATCTGCACACACCACTTTTGCTTCCTCAGTTTTGACTTGTGCCAGGTACATAATTCTTTCATATCATATTTTAATATTCTGTGAGATGTGAAGTTTTCTGCAGGGACACTAAATGGTGAGGAATGCTTTTTTATTGTATTCTTTGCTCCCCTATTTGAATTAAAATTTAGTTCTAAGTCCAATGTTTCCTGATAATATACTTGTGCAACATGAATACAGACAAGAATTTTTGTGTGAAGTCACATTCAAATGAATTTGTTTAAATGAAATAAAATGGAGGGAGTGTTTAATTTCTAGCAACTTAGATTTGAGAAAAGAAAAAGAAAATTTCATATGTAAATAATATTAACCTTGCTTATTCAATGGGAAGTTAGTAGTCTTCATGTATTTGATTTTTAGGGGGCTACTTCAGATATTGGAGATTAGTGCTAAGATTAAAATCAGAGTGTTACAAAGACTTGGTTTGTTAACACCAGCGAAACTTGTTATGTCCTATCGATCACAATTTCTTTTAAGTAAAGAAAAGCCATGATTTTGTCAGGAGTTTTGATCACCTGTTTAATACACATATGTACAATTTTTTTTCTCTTCTCTACTTAAGAATAACATATTACTATATGACTTTTGTTACAACAATAACTAAGGTATGAATAGTTTCCATTTGATGTCACTTTCTAAACTAAATCATGCAAGCAAGTCCCAACAAAAGGTTGTGTTTTCTTACACATGTTAACTTTAACCTTGTCAACTTCAAACCACTCCTTTTCTTGGAATCAGTCTTCTCCACCCTTCCCAGATCTCTATTCATAAGAAATTTCTATTTCTTTCATCAAAATCTTTCTAGTTGATTCATATTTGAAATTTATGTGAAACTGTGAGTTTTTATGTGAAGTTGTAAGACCTCCACTCAATGTGCCTAAAGAAGAGGAAAATTTGAATTGTACTTTGGGCATTTAGCCTCCTCAGCATCAGCTATTGTTTTATCTGAGAGGGAAAGCAGGTTTTAATTCTAAATATGCTGTTCTTTTTTTTTTTTCCAGGGGAAACTAAATCTCATGAAATATCCATGGTTTCCCATTGTGTTTATTCACATTTGCTTTCTTCCACCCTCTGTCCTGAATCAAATCTTTGTCCTCATATTTAGACTAATAATTTCTGAGTTGAGGCCAGGTTCTCTCCAGAAAAGACAATATATCACTGAACCTAATCAATTCCTGTATCTAAATGCCGAGATTTAAGGAAATATGATCGTTCTCATTGACTTACATTTTGTTTTACTTTATCCCTTCTGAGATTCAGCAAATAGTTAAACTAGGTTACACAGTTGATCATTGGCATTCCCCCCCTTTTAAGTACAGCTCTTAAGTAAGCAGACATGTTAACCAGCTTTCCTATTAGGCAGCTTTTACTTTATTGCCTTTTCATAGCGCAGCTATCAAAAATAAGATAATGACCAAAGAGCTGGTACCTAATCAGCTTTTTAGCTGAGTTTAAAGAGTCTAGAGGCTGTTTAAAGGTAGCTTTGGTCATGTATGCTGGCTGACTGTAGTGTTTGCTCTGCCACATTATGATGGGGAGAGTAATGTGTTTGGAAGATAAGGGGAAAGGGGCCCACCAAAAAAGTGAGGTTACGCATGATAAACCTTGACACATTTAGTCATTTTTCACACACATGAAAGGAAGCCTAAAAAAAAAGTAAGGAAAATAAAGGTACATTCAAGCACACTACTGTTTATCAAGGAGGGGAAAAAAAGTAAATGAGGACATTTGGAAACTTTTCATTGAACTTAATATTAAAAAGTTGGATGAAATAAAATCAATTTCATAACTTTTTTTTTACTTTTTGGGAAAAAAGCTAAATTCTTTTAAAACAAATATGGTTCAGATGAACAGAGCATTTCCCTTCCTCATTTCTCCCTTCTTCATTTTGACACTGATATCAGAAATTTGAGGCACTAGGGAAACAAGTTATGAACTGAGGTTAACTTTTAATAGGGCTGACCAAAATAAAATGGTGGACTTAGGTTGAGGAATGAGTTGACAGTAGAGCTATGATATATGAAGAGGTTCTTTTCATTGGACTTGGGAGTGGGATTTATTTAAAATGGTTTCATCTCCTGAATACTGTTTGACAAAGTGAGAATAAAAACAAAACAAAATGAGACAAAAATACTCTCCTATGATGTGTATGATACCATGTTATATAGTTTTAGAAGGGTTCATGATTGAAACATTTTAATTGATGTAGATCTATAAATAAAAAAAAAAGTATAAAAGTAAAATATTTGCCCAAACTGGAATCATCAAAATTCCTTCTTAGATTTATGATTTCATTACAAAAACTTCCTTTCCCTAGGTAAAGTCAAATTCTAGAAACTACATAAAAAGTCTTGTAAACTAGGATTACCTCCCACAAAGTAAATGTTTAAATTGTGAAAACTTATAGAACTTAATGTGTTAGATTTTTTGTTCTATCTTCTTTTAAGGAAAATTTTAGGAAAAATAGTGACTTTGATTAGGTAACCTAATTAAACCTGTGGTAGTTTTTCTTAGAAAATTCTTCTTTAGTTTGAAATCTTTCCTTTTGTTTGGAAAGTATTTGATAAGCTAAAAAAGTCTCTTCAAATTATTATTTCAGACATAGCATATTTTAAAAGACCATCACGTAGTCTAGAAATGCATTTCTTCTATATATTAATCACCTTTAACATTTTGGGTGCTTTGGTTCTAATAATCTATATCACTGTAGGTTTTAAAGATGAATTTAATGTCAACTAGGGATTAATGTGCATTAATTTAATTGACTGTATCTTATTTAATGAGAAAAAAGGATTTAGTTTTAATGCTGAAGATCTTAATAAAGCTTCTCTGTACTTATCTGTGTTTCCCCAACATTCTGAAGTATTTTATTAGAAAGTGAATTAATTTAGTACCTACAGGGTAGCAAAACCACAAAGTATACCAAGTGATTGCAAACTGATTTGGTTTTTCTTATTTTAGGCAAGATAATCAGTTACTACTTTCAATTACCAATGATTCAATTAGTTCTAATTTATTTCAGAGTAGAAACATAATTTGAGCTTTTTGGGTTTTCAAATCAATTTTCTATCAAATTTCACACAAAATGTTAATTCCAAAATTGTATTGAATATCTACCTTATTAAGCCAAATTTTATCACAGTCAAACAGATTTTGTAATATGTATAAAATTGTTCTTTTTATATATGTGTGTATGCATAATATTTACATGACACATGATGTTTTATTGGTTTACATATAAATTAGATCAGTTTATATGCCTGTGTTTATATACATGTATTTATATGTATGCATATATAAATATATAGACCAATATTACAGAAAAGAAAAACCTTTTGTATATCACAAGACAAAATCCCAAGTCTATCCTCTAAATTATGAGTTCCCCTTTAAAGGATCATTGGGCCCAAAATGCATAAAATGGAAATATATATATATATACCTAGCTGTTGAATAAATCTTTGTGACTGAAGAGAAATCTAGCTGACTTTTGTTAATCCCTAAAGATGAATCCAAGAGGACTTAATCTGAGACTATTATGGTGCTTAATTTATCCTTTACTTATATTTTAGGGCATGTCATTAAAACCACATGTTTGTTGTGGTTTCCAAAGAACTGGATGCCATTTCTAGTTGCATTTTGGAGTAGAGGGAGGAAAAGGAAGAGGGAGATGAGAGCAGGGATATGTCTAGCCATCACTCAAATGCTCTCAATAATGCAATGTTTCCCTTCCTTTCTGTTCTTCTCTGTCATAAGGGCTGGACGTTAGCAAAAATCTTAATTGTGTCAACTTTTTCTTTTGTAGATTCTACCTACCTTTTTGTCTCTTTTCTTTCCTTCCCAAAGCAGATGCTCACTGAGTGCTTTCTTTTTGCCTCTTGGTAACCTTCCACTAGTACTACCTTGGGCAACCTCCGTAACCTGGAATTTTCTTCTTTTGATATTTCTACTCATCAGCTTGCTGCTGTCCTAATTTCAGAGCCCTGTTATTTACTTCTCAAGATAATAGCTAACTAACTTGATAAACTGATCTACTTATGGATAGAGCACCAGGCTTGGAGTCAGGAAGTTCTCAGTTTAAATCTGGCCTCAGACATTTACTAGCTGTGAGACCCTGGGCAAGTCATTTAACCCTGTTTGCCTCAGTTTCCTCATCTGTAAAAGGAGCCAGAGAAGGAAATGGCAAACCATTCCAGTATCTTTGCTAAGAAAATCCCAAATGAGGTCACCAAGAGTTGGACATGACTGAAATGACTGGACAACTGTAGCATTACTTCTTCCAGGTAACATATTTGCTTTTTAACAGGGGTCTCTAGGACAGTGAGTACAATATTTAGAAGAAGGAGAAAATAGCTTCACTGTACTCTGTGCTAGTCAAACTATGTTCAGTTTTGGAGTTAAATGTTTTAGCAATGTCATTAGCAAACTGGAGTGGATCCAGAGGAAGGCAGTAAAGACAGTTAAGGGTCTTTGAATCATGTTACCCAATAAACAACTGAATTAAATGGGTATATTGAGTCTGGAAAAGGAAAACCTTTGAGAGAATACCATTTCCAGACTTGAAACAGATGTTTTATAGAAGAAATGATAAATTTATTCCATTTTACACTGGAAGGGAGAAGTAGAATCTCTGGATAGAAGTTATAGAGAAACAGGGTAGGAATTTCCAATGATCAAAACTGCTCAGGAATGGGCAAAGTCTACTTTGCGAAGCAGTAAGCTCTCTATTACCAGAAGATTATTAATTTTCAATAATATTGTGTAATGGATTTCTGTATTAGGTGACTAATGCACCTAGGTGACTTCTAAGGCTCCATCGATACTTAATGGTGGACACGTTAGACACTGAGGTAGACTGGTGGTAGAAACATTTTTGAGCAAGATAATTTTCCTCATTTCTCATATCATGCTAAATAGTTACTTGTTCTATATGCACACTGAACTGGTTCTGGCTATATTTCCCATTTCTTGTGAGAGGTGTGACAGCACTTCCTTCCATTATTTTCCAAAGTCCTAGCTCAATGGGACTGAAATGAGAGGTAAGTATGGGAGAAGACAGATGGAGTTAGAATATTATTACTTTCCTTTCAGTGAATATATATTAAGAAGTGACTTGTCTCTGCTCCAGCACTATACTTCACTGCTGTCATTGACTGCCTATCTGCCTTTCACACTCTTCCTTTTGGCCACAAGTTGTATAAACACTGAGACACATCTTGTTGGTGAAAGAGTATATAGTTGAAGCAGTGAAGATTTCTTCTTTGGCCCTCTGCTGAATGGTGAGATCAAAAATCAGGAAAGCTATATTCTCAGTCCATGTTTGGGTCCAGGGAGAGGAAATTCACCCTCATTTGGGGCTAAGGAAAAGATGAATTTTTCAATGAGACCAGTCAAGAAAGTTGATGGTCTTAATAAATTTATACACACATACAGTTATATCACCTGGGGCACCTTTTCTCACATATGAGTCTCTTAGAATGGACCCCTCAAATTTAAAGTATTTATTGGATTCATACCCATTCAAAACCACAGATTATGAGCCTCCAGCAACATGCCCACTTTTTCTGTGGTTTGTCATAGGACACAATTTGTTGAAAGCAAAGGAATTTAGTGAAATAGTGTAAAAGAAAAGTCACAATGAAACTGGATCTTTTCTTTCCTTTCCACATGTATATACACTATTAGTAAGAAGAAGGGGGAAGAATGTAGGGACATACATAGGGTTCACACATAGTGGAAATGTATGTCCAGGGTACACATGGAAAGAGGCAACTCATACTCTGGAACCTGCTGCTCTCAAGGTGACTGCTGGGCATATTATCTCCCTTGATATACTGATCTCTGCTGGGTATTCCCACTGCTTACCAGCTTTGAGGCTCAACTCTTTAGGGTTACCTGTTGCCCAGCTCAGCTCCAGTCTTCTAGAGCTTAGTCAGATGGGTTTAGGCCTTGTTTGTCAGGCTGATAATTTTTTAGTCATAACCACTACATCTTTATCTTTAGATAAAGTAGATAAAGATAAAGTAATAAAAATGTACTCTCATGGTAAGATGGAGTCTTTTCTCTCCAATCTCATGTCTGAATGGAGATTAAAACCCTTCTATGATAGATAACTAATTCAGGGTTAGATATACACAAGATCATTTCTGGTTTGACATGTAAAAGAATCTGAGTCAGACAAAAAAGGAGAGCTGGGTTGTTATGGTATGGTATGTTGGACAGGGAAAAATGTTATTTCCCTATGTTACATCATCTGTCAATGTAAGTAGACAATCAACTGGGTTTAGAAGTAGTATGGGGGAAAAATCAGAATGAGTCATAAGAATGACACTTTTAATGTTATAAAGTCATTTGCTGCTTGGGAAATCAATTTCTTTAACATTATTATATACCTGGAGATTGCTGCAGCCGGGTTGGTGGTTCTTGGAAGGTTTAGACAAATACATGTTCAAAAATCACACAGGATGAGAAGGCATACAAGGCTTGGGATCTCATCTGGGGAGGAATAACCCAAATCCAGTCAAATATAAGTACTTTTGTGTATGTGTGGACAGCTTTAATTTCTGGACAATTGTCCTTCTACAGACAGTGGCAAGATGATACTCAAGTAAGTCCTTACAAACAAAATCAACCATATTGCCAAATCTGTAAATTCTCTATGTTCTATACAGGAGTAGTAAATTACTGTTCCACAATGCAAGTGTATTATTTGAAATCTTTATAAACAGTTTGTTATGGTGATGTACATACTGGACAGGCTTACCAGGGAATAATTCATCTAAGAACATCACTGGTTTTTTTCCCTAGGATGGTAACAGCAATTCTTAGAAGAGTAGAGTCTAGGGCAGATCACAGTGGGCTACCATCTCATAACATTTTTTTAAATAGGTAAAATATGCTAAATTGACTGACTGCCTAGAAAAGGAAGATAAACAGCCAAAGGGGAGGAAAGGTTACAAAACCAACGCTAAATAATAGTCTTGTGACTAACTGTGTGACCTTGGATAAGTCACTTACCATCTTTCATTCTCAGTTTCCTAGTTTCAAAATGAGTTGAGTACAATAAAAATAATGAAAAACATTTATTAAACAAATACTGCCCGGGGCACTGGGAGAGATGCTAAATTTAGATAAGCCAAGTTTCTTATCTCATGGAGCTTATAGTACAGTAAGTGGATAAGACAAAAACACAGATAGCTTTGTCATTACATGATAAGTGCATTAACAAGTTGTAAAACTAAGTGCTATGTGAGATGGAGAGGGAAGATTGTTATTAAGCAGGGGTCTGGAAAGGATTCCCAAAAAGGAAGCATTTCAGTGGAGTTTTAAATTGTGCATCAGAAATTAACAGGGAAAGAAGGGGAAGGAAACTAAGTGACTCTTCCACCTAATACCTATGAAACTTGGGACAAGGTTTTTCTGTAAAATGAGAGAATTGCAGTAGGTTACCTCTAATATCCCTTCCTATTCTAGATCTATGATTCATGCAATGCTCAAAAAGTCTTTCAAATTGCAGTGGCACATTATTTATTTATTTTTTGGGGGGGTGTTGTCATGGAGCAAATCTCTTTAGCTGGAACATAGACTACATTGAGGCTAGTGATAGGAGATTGGGAAGCAGGAATAATGTTTGATAGTGCAAGGTTTTGAATGTCAGGAAAAGCAATTGAAAATTTACTTAGGAGTTGATGGGAAGTACCTAAAGATAAAGTCAATGATATGTTTCATTTTCCATTTAAAAATATTTATTTCTTTATTTAAAGTTTTTTGACATTCACTTTTATAAGTGAATTTATAAATTCACCCTCTTCTCTCCCTCCTCCCCAAGACGGCATGCAATCTGATACAGGCTATACATGTATAATCATATTAGACATATTTCCACATTGGTCATGTTGTGAAAGAAGAATCAGAACAAAAAGGGAAAAAGCATGAGAAAGAAAAAAAATAAGAAAAAACAGAGAAAATAGTCTGCTTTGATCTGCATTCAGACTCTATAGTTCTTTCTCTGGCTGTGGATAGCATTTTCCATCATGAGTCTTTCGGAATTGTCTTAGATCATTGCATTCATTGCTCAGCAAGCTAAGTCTAACAAAGTGGGTTGTCCCACAATGTTTCTGTGGGTTCTGCTCATGTCGCTCAACATCAGTTAGGTGTCTAATTTTTTTTTAAAGCCTGCTATATCTTATAAAGAAAGGCCAGTATGCAAAAAATGTTATTGCTCTGACATGCTTATTTTTTTCATGTTTCATAGTTGTAATTGTGGCATAAAATAGAAGGAAGAAAAAAATGAGTTAATCTGTCATTTCTCATATGGTACAAGACAGAACTCAGTTATGCAGTCACTGCTTCTGTTCGTGCATCTATAATGTCCTTTCCAATTGTGGGCTTTCTGAGGTGAAAGTAAGACTAATCTCGTAGGTTTTCCTGATTCTGGAAACTTAAGAGTAGATTTTGAGTGACAAGGGAGGAACAGAGTCTAAGGCTTATTGCTATTGCTCTAAAGCAGTCAACGGAACGCTGTAAACTTGAAAGTAGGGACCTTGGTTATTGAATTGAGTATGTATAGTGCCTAGTACAGCTCCCTTCACAAATACAGCAAATATTGATAATTCAGATTTAGGTAGATAGCTTTAAATAAAATAGAAGAGCTTTCCCTTCCACATTCTCACATTATCAACTTTCTCTCTCTCTCTCTCTCTCTCTCTCTCTCTCTCTCTCTCTCTCTCTCTCTCTCTCTCTCTCTCTCTCTCTCTCTCTCTCTCCTTTCCCCCCTGCAAACTCAGCATGTGCACTGCTTGGGAGCGACTTAAAGGAAGAAGTAAAGGAGTTGGAAAGCAGGAAGCAATGGGAAGGAAACAAACAGAAGTTCAAAGGTATGTTTAAGGTGCTCAAGGGCAGAGAACGTGTCTTATGCTTTCAAAACAAGTCCTCTATGGTACCTCACTATACTAGGTACTCAACAAATATTTACTGATTTGACCTGAGAAAAATATTAAAAGAAAGATATAGTGGACAGACTTAAGAACCTTCAAATCACTACTTGCTGGTCTGAATTGCAGCAGAACAGCTTCTGAAAGCAGATTTCAACTTTATATCATGGAACAGTATATTTCATTCCCATTCCAATAATCATGCAACAAACTATCCAGTCAATTCTGAGGAGAATTCAATTCAGACTAGAAAACATTTCAAGGAAATTAAAATCCTTTACTGATTATATTGTTTGAATAATTCTCAATATTATATCCAAATTACAATGTTCATCAAGTGGTGTCATCTAATAATGGAATAGATTTGCCTAAGGTTTTATTTGGGTTCTTCCTGCCTCCTATATTCATGTTCTATAACTTAATTTGTCTTTTAGAAATTACTTGGCAGTGGCTGTGATACCATTTTTTTGGTCTGAAAAATTATGGTCCAAATGGTGATTTTTTTAAAAACAACTTTATAATATAAATGTTCGTTCACTTTTGCTTTATTTGCTTATATTTTACCATTGGGGTAAGACTCTGCAAGTATCTAATACCAATTTTTAGTTATAGAATCTTAAGAATTGGAAAGGATATTAGTTCATTTAGTTCTATTGAAAGAATCCCCTTTATAACATCCTGGAGAATTGATTTTCTAGCTGTGCTAGAACACCTTGTGACAGCAAACTCACTTCCTTACAATAATGGCCCATTACATTTTTTAATAGCTCTGTGATAAAGTTCATTATGTTGATCCCAAATCTGCTTCTTTTTAATTTCTGCTTATTGTCCTAGTTCTGTCTTTTAGAACAATGAAGCAAAATATCTAATTATTTTTGCATACAAAAGTACTACAAACATTTGGAGGCGGCTATTGTATTCCTGATATATCTTCTCTTTGGCAGAGCAAACATCCCTAGTTTCAACCATTAAAATATGCTACACTTTTTATTGTCTCAATATCATAGGGATAGTACTCTGGACTAGTTCTAGAACACATTAAAAATATGGTCTGCATAAGAGATATCTTTTGACCATCGCTGTAAAATGGGGTTACCATATATCACTTTCCCCTTGATATTGACACTGTACTTCCACTAATGTAGCTGAATATCTATTATCATTATTATTGTATTCATGATTATTATTTTGGTTTGTAAGCAACTGATATAGAGTTTATAGAACAATCTAACCCCCCCAGACCTTCCCCCAAAACTTCTGTCTATCCACTTCCTTAATTTTGTTTTTCAACAGCTGATTTTTTGAACCCAAGTTCAGAGCTTTACAATTCTTTTTTTTTACTTTAAGGATATGTAATTTCATACTGACATGCTCTGAACCAATGCAGGTCACAATTTCTCCTAAAAGTAAAAAAAAAAAAAAAGGCATTCTTCAGTTGCTATAGTCAAAAAACTTCTCACCTTGCAGCAAATCCAATAACAGATCTTTATGTATCTAGATACTCTGATCAAGAGACAATGGAAATGTGTCAAGGATCCCATACTTGAAACTTTTCCAACTTGTTCATGTCTTCTGAGCCTATTATCTCTTGGTTATAGTCCTCAAGAATTCTAGTTCATTTCCACATTATGATAAAGTATGAAAAAAATAAATGGAGATAGGGCTTTGCATTTTTCTATTAAATTTCACATTCACTTTAGGAAACTGTTCTATTCTGTTGAAATCTTATGGTATTTTGACTCTGCCATTCAATGTTAGTTATCTCTGCCATATTTATTTCTTCAGAAAATCTGAAATAATGTTATTTCTTCACCCAAGTCATCCATATTAATTAAGTAGGGATGTTATGACCATTCACTAGGCAGGACTCTTGGTTGTCATTCAAGTGTTCTAAAGTGTGACTTTCCTTTGCTCTTTTTTTTGACAATAAAGTTACAATTTGTATGATTTTTTCCCCATCTTAGTTTTACATTGTTTTTTCTTTCTCAATTTCCCAAATGATCTTGATGTGTGTATGGAACATAAAAGAGCAAAAAGTAGAGAAAGGCCCTTAGGTTGAACTCAGTGGATCCTCTCAGGGTCTAGGACCCCAGGGACACTGTTACATGAATTTTATTTTAATCTATTTTTAATTTTTTAATAGTATTTTATTTTTTCAATTACACATCAAGACAATTTTTAACATTCATTTTACAAGATTTTGGGTTCCAAATTTTTCTCCCTCCTTCCTTCCCTCCCCTCTTCTTTTGAAAATGGTAGGCAGGTTGATATAGTTTACACATGTGCTATCATGTAAAACATATTTTTGTATTAGTCACTGTTGTGAAAGAAGAATAGATTAAAAGAAAAAAATACAAAAAAGAATAAAGTAAATGAAAAACGTATGCTTCTATCTGCATTCAGAGTCCATCAGTTCTTTATCTGAATGTGGATAGCATTTTCCTTCATGAGTCCTTTGCCCTTGTCTTGGATCATTGTGTTGCTAGGAAGAGCTGAATCCTTCATAGTTGATTATCACCCAATATTGATGATAGTGTATACAATGTTTTTCTGGTTCTGCTTATTTCACTTTGCACCAGTTTTTGCAAGTCTTTCCAGATTTTTCTGAAATATGACTTTTCATCATTTCTTATTGCACTATAGTATTCTATTATATTCATATACTACAGCTTGTACAGTCATTCCCAAATGATGGACATCCCCTCAATTTCCAATATTTTGACACCTTGAAAAGGGCTGCTATAAATATTTTTTACACACTTCCCCCCTTTTAAAATTATCTCTTTAGGAGAGTTACAGGCATTTTAGGGTAAAAAAGCAAGTTAGTTTCTAAAATAATAAATGAAGAATCTCTTTTAAGTATTCCTTATTTATTACAAAATATTCTTATTTTTGTCATATTTTTTTACCTCACCAAATTTTCTCTCAATATCCAGTCACCTTTCCTCTTGGGGAGCCCTCCCAGAGAGACCTCCTGTACAAAAAAATAGTATTTTTAATGACAAAAATAGAAGGAAAAAAACAGATAAACTGATTAATATATTGAAAAAGTCTGAAAATCTGTGCAATGTACCATCTCCTCCCCCTCCTCTAGCAAAGGAGATAGAGAGGAAATATCTTTTCACATCTCTTCTTTAGAGCCATGCTTATTCTTTGTTAATTTCGCAACACCTGCTTTTGATTTTTTGTGGTTATTCTTTCCATTTACCCTCTCATAGTCATTGCACATATTTTTTCTTGGTTCTGCTCAATTCA
The DNA here is from genome assembly GCA_023548195.1 of Bettongia penicillata ogilbyi. NCBI lineage: Eukaryota > Metazoa > Chordata > Mammalia > Diprotodontia > Potoroidae > Bettongia > Bettongia penicillata. The sequence continues at coordinate 1,370,962 of JAJHZJ010000303.1, forward strand.
CTTTGCATCAGTTCATTTATGTCTTTCCATGTTTCCTTCATCGTGTTCATAATTTCTTATAGTAAACTAACATTCTATTCATTCATGTTCTTTGACTGGTTTAGCCATCTAACACTTGATCAGTAGTTCTAAATCCTGTGAACACCCTCTGAAATGATGACTTTGGCATCCTTTGAACCTGTCCATAGAAAGACATTTCCTGAGTCTTTCATTATAATGACTAAATAGTTATCAAGGATTCAGGAAAACTACCTGATGGCAGTTCTTGAAAATGGTGCTTTTCCTAATTCTCTCTTTGTATCATTTAAACAATGCATTGTACTGGTAAATGACTTCAGAAACATGTTATATGTAATTGAGATTAAAACAGGATATTTAACAAAAATAATTCTTTTCCACCTATTTTTATTTATTACTCTTTTCAGGCAAAAAGGCAAAGAATAAATTTCAAGAAGTCATAAGAAGATGATAAGAACATAAGTTAGTAAGTGGAATGGACATAGTTAGTAAGTGGAATGACTGTAGATGTGACCAAATAAAACATTATTCTTCCCTTAGATGCATAACAAGGAACTGGCCTGTGATGGTCTGTTTCTGAGGAGACCACAGTTGGCCTTTCTTACACACATATGAAAGTAGAATTCCATGCAATGTTTGAGTGAGTGCCCTTAAGTTTAAATTTAGTGGATCTGTGGGCATACATTTCGGAAGTGGGGAAAAGAGAAAGGAAATCCTCTTCATTTCAGAATGAAGAATTTACCAAAGGAAAGGTTTACTTCATAACCTTAAAAACTAAAAAAAAAATGACCAAGAATCTTGTCCTCACCCTGTATTCTGTATAGGTTCAAAGAGGTGGACTGTGTTCATAGGTAGAAAGTATAGTGTAGAATTCTAATTTAGTTTCATATGATATTTGAAACCAAACATTTCCTTTTCTTTTCTTTTTAAGACAGGATCTTAATGTACTCTGGAAGTACTCTGACCACTCAGCCCAATGTCATCACTCACTGGGCACAGAAGCTTTGACATCCTCTGTTTCGGACTAGTTTGCCTCTACTTAGACAGCCAAATTGCCCTCTATTTCCAGCAGTTTACCATATTGGTGTTAGGGTTCATGTGAATAACTGATCAGCTTTAATCCTATTGTAGCTCAAAACTCCCAACGTCAAGGAATTAATCCATCAGTAGTAGAGATTATATGTATGTACCATTATACCTGTCTGAATGCAAGTATTTTCAAACATCCTCCATTGGTGCCTTCCTGTGATACTTCATCATAATGGGAAAGTGGCCATAGGTTCTTAGAGACTGGTACTTATAGCCCTAACTGGTTGGGAAGGTCTCAAATATGAACCGGGTAATGGGCTATATAGTCATTGTCCGAGGACGATCCTAGATGAGTGTGTAGAGGGTCATCATGAGGTAGTTTGTTACTAGACGCTGGAAATTTTCATCTGCAGAATTTCATAAATTCTATTTAATGAAAGTATAGAGAGGTTATACAGATATATAGATATATAATAAATAGAAGGTATACATATATGTACCAATGAAGTAACTGAGGTATTGAATATTTCCGAACATACTAGATAAATGAATGCTTTTTGCTTACATAGATTATGGAAACAGACACATTTGATGCTTAACATTGAATCTAACCACATTTAATTATTACAGTTCATATTTATTTCATTTGTTTATACCATTTCTTTCTCTTTTGTGATTAAATTACCGAGTAGCAGTACTTATAAGTTACTTAATTATATGTGTTGCTTAATGGAGATATTAGTTAATTATGTATAAAATAATTGTGTTTTATAACATATTGCAGTTATAGTGTCAATCATATCTTCCTTGAATAGATTTTTTGGGGATTGATTCTAGTATGTTTAAATGAGAAAGTTATATACTAACTGATGTAAATTGTTAACTTAAACATGATAATACTAGATTCAAATTATAGTCTTATTAAAGTATACATTTTATTTGCAAATTAATCTCCCAGTCACCATTTTAGTAACTTCCTTATCATTTCTATGCAAAGTTATATTGTACTTAATATTAAAGAAAAATGCGGTTTGATATTTTAAAAAGTAACTCAAAATTTGATATTAAAGTTTTTAAGTGAATTTCTCAATTTCAGAAGAGGTCAGCCCATTCGCTAGGCTTATAGTTATTCTTTTCATTTCAAAGAAAACTTGTTTTAAAATAAAAATACACTATAGAAAAAGAGCAATATTAAGTTATAAGGTGCTTTTCACTTCTTTGTGTTCCTCAAATCCTAACACAGTGCCTTTTATAAAACACGCTCTCAATAAATAAATTTTCTATTTGAATCAGCTGGAATTTCAAGAAATTCATAATAGAGGAAACAAAAACACCTCATGTGCCTGAATTAAAGCCAGAGGATGGAGGAACAGTAAATGGCAAGTTTGTCAAAATACCTTTAGTGACAATTCAAAAGGCTCTCCAGACAAGAACAATACTTTGTTGAACTGGAAAAGTATTCCCATTTCTTTGATCTGGAGCACACATTGTTATGCCTTCAAGTTAGAGTATTTTCAGTGCATATCTATTTTTAAAATGATTTGAAGACATTTTCCTGGTTTTTGGAGAAATTTATTAGTAGACATTTAAATTCTTAATAAATACCCAACACTGACCTATTCTTTGAATTTTACTTAATGTGTGCAGAACACTAAGTGTCAATGAAAAAGAAATTGTTTTTTCCTGATGTGATGATTTCTACTGATCCATGTACACTTTCCCTCCTGGTCGCCTTTGTGACTAATGAGATGTAAATGACTGCCCAGGATTAGCATTGTGGTCAGGAAACAGAACTACATACAACAGGATTGACTCCAGATAAAATTGTGAAATAGCTTGTTTGTCTTTTGTGGCCTTCTGTCTCACCTTCCAGTGCCCTTATCTCCTTACTTGGCACTTTTTACACTTTTTCCTCCCCCATCCTCCCCAGCAATGCCCATTGTGTAGATTTCTAATCATTCCTCATAAAGTCTTATCTTTGCTACCTCTCAAGGGTATTCATACTTTAACAGGGTTCTATGGAAGACCTAAAGTCTTCAAGACCTAAAAGAATGGCTCTCTAATGGTGAAATTTCAACACAATCAGTGCAAGGGAATCATTTTTGGTGTAAAGGACTTTTGTTATTCTCCTCAGATCAAACCATATGTGTGAATATTGATACATTGCCACTTGATAAGTTTGGCCTACAACACTCCCAAAGAAGAATTTAGAAATATCGATCTAAATTTGAAATCATAATTTATTCTTGAAGGTTTATATTTATTAACTCAATCAATTAGCTCAATACAATGAATGCTCCATTTATTAAAGATATGATGGAATGAATCATGCTGGAAAGCAGCCTCAGTAAGCAAATGGTAGTAGACTTTAGGAGGCAAAAGGGCTCATTTATCAAATTTTAGAGTTTAAACTTTAATTTGTTTTCAGACTTTTTTTAATCACGTAGATGAAAAGTTAAAATTTAGCAGTGATCTGAAGTCTGGTCACTATATGAAATAAAGCAGGGCAATTGGGGGAACCAAGGTAAAAAAAGACCAAAAAATTTATCAGAAGGGATATTTTTTCTTTGATACAAATCATTACTATATTTTTCACTATACAGATAAGGGGACTTTCGGAATTTACCCATAGGTTCTGCTTCTAGCAATATTATCATCTGATATAAAAAGGAGAATTTTCTAGCTTGCTTAATTCCACTTTTGCCTTAACAGTCATTACAAGTTACTATTAAGTTGTGGGATATGGAAGCTCCAGGTCAGAAAACTTCCTTCACTAATGAAGTTCAGCACCTGAACTGCAATTTCTAATCTTAGAGCACTGAGAAATTAAGAGATTTGCCCTAGGTCACAAATCAATATGCGTCAGTGGTAACACTTGAACCCAGGTCTTCTTGTCTTTAAGGACAGCTATTAATCCACTAGGTTATGCTTACTCCCTGGAAATGTTAAAAGTGTCCTGTAGCAAAGTATACTATTTCATGGATTTTTAAAAATACATTGTGCTGCAAGTCACACATTTTTTATAAAATGCTATCAAATTTAAGTCTGATAATAATAGTTCAGGCTTGTATATCACTTCATAATTTAAAAATCCTTTTCCTTAGAACTCTGTGAGACAGCATAATTATTCCCATTTTAGAGATGGGGTCATTGAGGCTCCGGGAAATTAAAAGGTTTGTCCAGGGTTACACAACTACTAAGTAACAGGGCTTGAATTTAAACATAGATCTGTTCTAACTTGAACAAAGTTCAGTGCCTTCCTCATAATACCTTGCTAAGGAATTAATCCTGAGTATTAATCCTGTCCCCTAAAACAAGTGTTATGAATGAATTCTAGTGTTATTCCTTTGGGGGTCATTTTCCTTTAGTATTGGCCAGATACCAGTTTTTAAATGGTATGTGAACAAATATCTATCTGCAAGAGTGCCTTAAGAACCTATAAAGGGGCATTAATAAAACTCAATTTTAAAACAGGCAAAATAAAGCTAAATAACACAAGATGCAGTTGAGTGAATTTTATTCTATTCATATCTTCAGAATTAAGAAGGAAAGTAAGGGTTAACCATAAAGTATTCCACCTTGAACCCCTGCACTCTCTTTATCTAGCACACCATAATAAAAGATCAAGAGTTCCTGCTTATTATCTTATTTTTTCCTGCTTGTTCCACTAGGCTAAGGCCCAGACTAGTTATGGATTAACACTGTGATCAATAGTAAGCTTGCTGTCTCTCTCTCAGCAGGGGAAAATGAACTCAAAATGCAGTCAAACTCTTATTGATCAAGGATATAGGTCTCACTTTCATTACCTCTGTCTCCTGATAACCCACAAATAATGTGATGAGTTGCTAATCTCTCTGATTTTCAATGGACCCTTCACCCCTCTTGTCTGCAAACTACAGCTTTTATTTCCATCTGGATACTTTCTCAGTGTAATTCATGTAGCATTGACTCTCACTCTTTTACCATCAGACCTAGTCAATCAAATCTAATAAAATCGCTCTTCAGTGGAGATGATCCAAGAGATTTCATCATAAACTCGGTAAGCAAATAGATGTGTAAGCTGCTTCCACTCAAAATGTAGTGTGGTAAGTTCTCTTTGTAGAAGGATGCTAGTATTGATGGCAGCTATTTCAGGATTGGAACTGTCCATGAACAAAGAAGAAAAATGTAGTGTTTTACACTTTTCTCAGCTGTTCAGTCCTTTTTAGAATCTGGTGAACATACTTAACCTATTAAAGAAGAAAGTAGGGGTTCCCACAGCTTAGTTCAAACTAGACTCACCTGTAAACATAGATATGAATATGTAAAAGTAATTATATATGTATGCTCCACAAGTATTTTATAGCAGAAAAAATCTAGCCTAACATAGAAAATGGAAGTTAAGCATATTGCATTTTCTAAGGTCATTATTGTATAGTCTTACAAATGGTATAATCTATGCCATACATATAAAATGCCATAGTCCTATGCTTTGGGAAAGCACAAGAGACAATGGATAGAGAGGAGACTTCAGAGTGAGCAGTATCTAGGTTCAAGTCTCAGTGCTGACACATGCTGGCTATGTGAATCTGGGCAGATACCTTGACCTCTCAGTGTTCAAGGAAGCTCTCTGCATTACCATTTGCAGAGAAGGGGTTGACTTGCATTGAAAGAAGGAATTTCCTTACCATTGTTTCCTACATTTGTGAAATCATAGGTCCAATCCTAATCCTGATCCCAATGTCATAGATCTAACTTTGCTCCCCACATCTATAACAACTAGTCAGGAATTCAAAGACTTTTTAGAGAAGGGTAAGATTTTACATTGAAGATGATTCCCATTTTCTTAATATGTATGGAATGGCTCAGAGACTGCCTCTGGAATGGGCATAGGAAATAACAAGATGTAAAATATATGTTGAAGATATAAGGGCATTGCCTTCTGCAGAGTTCTATAGTGAATTTTGTGTATTTAAAGCTTTTTTAAAAGTATCACTCATTTTTTTGTGTTAATAGTAATCATAATAATAGAAACAATGTGAAGTAAAGTTAATACAATATTTTATGTTTTCCTTCTCTTTTAAAATTATGTTCATTTTAATTGACAAGAAAAGGAAAGGAATACTTCATTTTAAAGTATTATCACTTTATTGATCTCAACTTCATTCCTCTCTGGGGTCTGCTCCTGTCTTCCTTCTGGAGCCCCATAATCAGATACCTCCTCTTCCCCCACTTTTCAGCTTTCTTTTATGAGCTATTTCTTCTTCTCCCCACCTCCACTGTTTATCCCCAACTGGGAGGTATCCCTAGATTTTAGCACAGTGCTTGGCACATAGTAAGTGCTTCATAAATCCATGTTGACTTAACTATTATCCTTCAATAAATTAACTCAATTTAGCAATAAAGAACCATGATTTCATTATCTTTTATGTTCCTTAACATGTTTGTCTGTATTTTTATCCTCAACATTGTGTCCCATACTTAGATTTCTGACTTCAGAAAAATCAAAATAATCAGAATGGCAAAGAACGCAAAGATTCCCTAGGGGAATCTATTTTTTCCCTAATTCATCCAATTTCCCTTATATAATTCTTTGAATTGAATTAGAGGCATCTTGAGTAATTTTAGTAATTTGATATGAAATTAATTGGACTTTTCATTAATAACCTCTCTTGCAAAACAATAACAACAACTTTATAATTTAGCTGTAGTCTTAAAAAAAAAAACACAAAAATGAACTAAGTTCCATTTTGTTGACATAACCAAGAACCACTAATGAAATGAAATAATTTATCAATAGGCAAAACTCTGTGAAAAGAGAAGACTGCCTTAAAATTCAAGTTCAAGCAATTTGTATACCAGCTAAAGGAATGTGAAATATGACAGTGGTACAAAGTCAGAAGATTAACATGATTGGCACTGAGCTCTTAAAGCTGAAGTAATTGCAGGTCTCACTTTCCTCTTTGGTTCTTCAGAGGTACGTTTGAAATTCAGCAGGAAAGCTCTTTCTTTGCCAGACACATCAGGACACTGACTAAAACTTTTACTGTGTTCCTCAGTTTTCCTACTGGCATTTTTTTCCAATGGTGTACTATATTTTGTTTAGTATCAGATGGTGAGAAACAAGGTCTCATGAGGCAAGGCATTTGGCTACTTGGAAACCCTCGATATAGTTTTTGATTCATCCTTTTATATGTAGATTTACAGCATGAAGAAAAAAAATGAAGCATATAAGAAAATTCATTTACTCAAGTCCTGAAAGAAAGCTTGTATTGTGGAACAATGTAAGTGAGGATATTACAACGAAATTCTTTTCTCTTGCTGGTTTTCATGATTGTATTCTGTCTCCCGGCTATGAGTGTCATATACATTCAGACACTGATTTGATATACTTTTCAGTCTGGGCAGATACTATGAAGTACCTTTGATTCAGTATAATTGTTTGTGTGATCTGCAAGCATGGATGTCATCAAATTTTATTAAACTTAATATAGATAAAACTAAGACATTATTGATTAGTTCTGCAGCGCAAAGGCCCCAGGTTTCATCTATAGTGGTTTTCTTCTATGGTAGTTCTCTCTTTATCCTTTCGATAATACTCATGCCCTCAGAGCCATTGTGGATTCTGAGTTTTCTTTTGAAGCCCACATCAATCATGTAATTAAGACATCTTAATACTACTACAGCAATCTAGCCATATTGAGAGGCACGCTCTCTTGGTTGGCTTCTGAAATTTTAATTCATCTTCTTCTTTCATGTGGGGCATAATTACTGCGATTCTTTGTTTATGGGTCTCTCACTTAATATTTTTAGTTGATCCAAATTTCGCTAGATAGACCTCTGTTTGGATTTAAGCTTTTCCACCTTATTAATAAGATTAATTGCATTCTAACAAAATAAACCAGACTCTTTCCCCCTGCTTTACTCTTTCCAGTCACTATGGGAAGCATCTCTTTGACATGCTACCTATGAATTAGCTTTGTATATATCTAAGTGATGCCAAGGATACAGGTGTAGGGTGAAAATTTTCAGTTGTACATCCAGAAGTTGCCAATTTGCCAGGATGCTTGGCATCATGTAGGCGAAATACTTGGTCTGTTAATCACTTTTTTCCCTCACACTCGTGTGTTTTGGCGTTGTTGTCATACTTTTTTTTTTTTTTGCCTCAGTGCCCTCTTTGCCAATTTTGTCAATAAATCTTCTGTTTCCTCTGAACCTATTTTCTCTATCCTGAGTACTAGTCCTGGCACTGCCACCAATTCACTATATTTTTGTGTCTTATGATATAGAGCTTTGAGATCTGAATGAAGTACTTTTCAGTACCTACTGTGTGCCAGGCATTGTGTTAAGTGTTAGAAATGCCATTAAGTCCTTGCCCTCAGGGAACCTTCAGGGTAAAGGGGGAGACAACAAAAGAAGGCAGAAAAACAAGGGAGGGGTTGGACAATATTAGGGTGAGAGGGGATATCAAGGGGTACCCCAGAGGCATCTTGTTCTCTGAAGTATATGTGTAAGTAGGAAGACCCAAAGTTCCTGTCTGAGGAAAATACTGACTTTATGTGTGGGCTTGGGTGGGTTTGTTTTCTGTATGGGCTAGAATAAAAATCTAGATCTTTAACTTTCACAAGGAAATGACAACTTTACTCCACTCATTGTCTGGTGTCTAACTCTCACTTTATCAACAATGGGGACTATTTAGCTCATGTTAATTTGTGTGAGAATTTAGTCAGGAATTGACTGTGACAACCTAGTACTTATGAGGACCTTTTGAGAAACTTGATGTTTCAAATCGACTATACAATGGACAAGCTACTATCCAACCATCTATATTCTCCAAGTTCTGTTCTTGTATCAGTCACAGATAGAAAACCAAAGAATCACAAAGGTGTAAGACAGACTAAGCCATCTAGTTCAACACATGGCTAAAAAAATAATTTTCTTCACATTGCACTTGACAAATGGCCATTTAGGTTTCTACCAGTGCCCTCCAGTAAATGGAAATCTTTTACCTCCTGAGGTATCCCAATATCACCTCTAAGTAGTTATAATTGGTAGCCTATATTTGCTTCTTGTAACTTCCACCTAGAGTTCTGCCCAGTATGCCAAATAGTATAAGTCCAATCTGTCTTCCATGTGACAGATCTCCAATTACTTTAGACAGCCATTAAATCTTTATTCTTCAGGCTACCCACCTCCCCCCACCCCACAACCAAGCTTCAAGGTAGATTATATCAAACTCTCTCAGTTCTAGAACTTGTCCCCCAAATAACTTCATTAAGTTACAATTTATTCTAGTTTTACCCTTTATTGAGGGTTGATACATAATTTATCTATTTGAAAAGCATTTCTGGTTCTTAAATCTGTCATTAAGGACATTGTTCACTGTTTTATCCAATATTTCTCATACAGCCCACCTTTGCAAAGCCCATCTTCCAAGTAATGAGTGCTCTTTCTCCTCACCACTAATTTGGAACTTCTTACATAATTTTAAGGACCAGCTCAAATGCCACATTCTATAAGAGACCTTTCCTCATTTCCTAAAGTCTTGATATGCTTGCTTTTCTTGTACTTCTTGCTCCCAACTGCATTACAGTTATTTTGTATTTATTTATTTGCATATGTGTCTTTTCCCTCCTTTAGAGAAATGTAAGCTCCTTGAGGGCAAGAACTATTTTTGATTTTTGTTCTTTATCGTCCCAACTTAGTACCGTGCCTAAAATCTAACAGATGACTAATAAATGCATTTTGAATTGAATAGATTGCAAGGACGCATGTGACATATTACTACTTGGGTTTAGTTTTAAGAAAATTATATAGCTTTATATGAATTTGTTTATCTTATTTAACCAAGAATAAATTAATGTGTCTCATTTTTGTCCTTTCCCCCCAGTCGTTTTCAGTTGTATCCACAACCCCATTTGGGGCTTTCCTTGGCAAAGATCCTGAAGAGGATTGCCATTTTTTTCTCCAGATCATTTGGCAAATGAGGAAATTGAGGCAACCAAGGCTTAACTAGTAAGTGTCTGAAGTCAGATTTAAACTCAGGAAGAAAAATCTTCCTGACTCCAAGCCTGGCACTGTATTCCCTGTGCCACCTAGCTGCCCCTATTTTGTTAGTTTCACACAACTCTAGAACCAAATTCAGTACACAGCCAGTGAATTTCAATTGTCTAATTTTACTCCCTCTAGACTTTTTAAACTGCTTTCTGCTTTAATCTTTTGCCTTATTTTGCATTACAGTTACTCTTAAAACCCATTTCTCTTTTTGGAAAGTAATCTGGATATAAATTCCCATAGGGGAAAAAAAGCTATCTTAATGACGTGGGCTATCTGGACCTTAATTTTCTCATCAATAAAATGGGAGGAGATTGGATTAATTGCTCTCAAAAAGGTAATTTCTATAGCTAAATCCTATGACTATGGTTTCAGGTCAATTGTAAATGAAAGATTTGGACTACATGACCCCTAAAGTCTCTAGTTCAAACTTTTTATTCACCTTCTCTCATCCTTCCCACTGGCCCATGGTGCTGCAAACTATTATAACTCTTTCATAATTAACATTTTTGCCACTATCTCCTAAAGAACATTAAATGATTATTATATTAAAATGATTTTCTCTTGGTTTCAAGACCTTTAATCAATCCTTTTTTTTCTTTATGTCTAACCATTTTCATCCTCTTTTGTAGCAGGCAGGTAAAGTCTTCCTTAGTTATCTCTCTTCCTCTTTTTGTCCAAGGCCATTTTTAGAATCCAGTAGCTCTCTTTATGCTGGTGATTGCTAGGTTCCCTTTCCAGTGCACAAATCATATAGTAGTAGATAAGAACTACATCATTATGCAGGCCATTTTTCTCTATATGGATTTATATATTCTGCAGGCCAAATCATGTCTTTCAAAACATTAAGAACACATATGTTGAGGACTAGGTGCCACCGCCAAGTGGCTGCTAGTCCTGACCTCCAATACCATCCTTATGAAGAGTTTCTGCCATCTTTTAATTTAATATATTTGCATTTGTCCTGTACCTGTCATTAGGTAGATCTAGTGGCCTGCAACTATGTTTTTTCCTGTTTCAGATTTCCAAGAAAACTTAGTATACCTGTTTGCAGAGAATGCACTAAGAAGGTGCTGATTGGCTGATTTGTAATTCATTTATTACCTTCCATTTCTTACATTTAGTGCCATTTCTCTTTCATATTAATTAAGGCAAATGAATGAAAAAAATCTTGTTTGATATGCTTATATAGTGTGCAACAAGAAACTATCTACAGTATCCTAAGGTTGTAACTCAGTACTGCTAAGATCTTGGTGATCTGTTCCATGCACAAATATATACACAGGTAGGTATTGAGGTTATTGGATTTATTAAAAAGTAATTTAAGAGAATTATCAAGTATACTAGATATTTTGCAGGATATTTAAATTCCAGGCAGCTTTTTAACAGTTTATCTGGCAGGATCATTTCTATATTGTTGTTGTGATGTAGCTTATTTTATAGTTGTCCAGAGAATTTAAGAATAGTAGAATAGCTCTTCTGGATTTATTCATGCTAATGGGATTTTTTTTTGGTAGATAACCATCATTACAAACCCCCATGGGATACATTGTATAAACCTGAATAGATATATAGACGTTTCTCAGTAATTGAAAACTATGTGTGTGTGTTAATGACTAGAAAAATGGACACTAGAAAAACCCTGTGACTATGCGTTAATTTCATAAGTTTGTACCATTCACTGGGTTACCAGAGACAATGGGCGTTGTTTTGCCATTGACCTCAATCCACTGCACTTCAATATTTGGAAGGATCTATGATTGCATTAATGTGGGTAACCAATCCTTCCAATAATTCTGATAGAAACCTATCCATGAACTCTAATTTTTGGGAAGTATTGTCCATGTCTCTCAACTTATGTCACTATGACTAGGTTTAAAAAAACAAAACTTCTGAAGTACAAGAATCATGTACACTGGCTTTTGAATTTGTCCTTTGCTGATTAAATGAGGGTGGAGAGATGCATCGTGGAAGGAGCATGTGATATACATATGAGACTTAACAGTGTGACACAGGGAAAGAGAAAAGAGAAATCGAACAGGGAAGAAGGCAAAAGAGTTTTTCACCAGTTCTATGTTGAAAGAAAGGAGAATAAAATCATAATAGCTTACATTTGCATAACCCTTTAAAATTTGCAAAGTGATTTACATTACACCATTTTATAATCACGAAAGGCATGTGTAAGAGGCACAACAGATATTATTATTACAATTTTAATCAAAGGAAATTAAAACTGGAAAGGGTTAAATGACTCACCCACAGTCACCCAGGAAGTTTAGATCTAGATTCAAACAGAGGGCTTCCTAGGTTTCCCAAGTCAAGCAGTCTATCTACTTAACCTGTACATTACCTACATTACATTTGAGAGAGGGCTAGGTTTGACATCTGCAAATGTGAGATAATAAGATCTGTAATCCCTAACTAATAAAGTTATTGTGAAGATAAATTTGATAATATGTGTTAAGGGCTTCAAAAACTTTGAACCATTATGTAAATATAAGTTATTAGCCATGTTATTAAAATTATACTTTCTACAAATGTATTTTATATTGATGATAATAATGATAATAGAAATAATACTTTCAAACCAGATGGAGGTGTCAGGATCAAGAGATAGAACACTGGTCTTTCTATTCCGACGCAGTTCTTAGTTCAGTATTTTATAAATGAAATTAAATGAGATAGTATATGTAAAGTACTTGTAATATAAATAGTAGCTATTTTTTTATATATGATAGGCTTTCAATAAATACTTGTTGACTGAATCAATATAAACATAAGTCTTAAAATAGTAGCCAGGCTTATACTGGATTTAGTACCTCATTGAGATAATGGTATCTCCAGTAAAACAAACATCAGTGTAAATATATTAGCTTTGAAAATTCCTCATGAGGTCATCTGGTCCCCCATTCTTCAATGTTACTATCATCTCCATTTTACAGATCCAAAAATTAAGGCTCAGAAAAATTAATGACTTGCCCAAGGTCTCTCAACTTGGTGCAGGAGGCCCTATGACCTACTGTTTCCACTTTTAATGCTGTGATGCTCCCACTATGCCACACTACTTTCTTTTATTATAGAAAATTTAAAAAAGTAGGCTTATGTAGTGTCTGACACTAAAAGTCTCACCTAGTACAAAGTTTATGTTTAAGTTTAGGATCAGATAATCACACATTTAGAAGTACAAACCTCATCATTTTAAAGATGAGGAAACTGACGCCCAAAGTAACTGGTCAAACATCACATAGGTCATAAAAAGTAGAGCTGGCACTCAGACTCTGCTCCTCTGATTCCAAATCTAACATTCTTTCCACTGGACCACACCATCTGCCACTATAATGATTTCTACCAGAGGGAAGCAATAAAATCTATTTCCTTTTCAGGATTTTTCACATTTTTTTCTTTTTTGGTCATATAATTTATATTTGGGCAGCTAGGTGGTCAGTAGATAGAGTGCTAAGTCTGCGGTCAGAAAGACTCATTTTCCTGAGTTCAATCTGGCTTCAGACACTAGCTTTGTGACCCTTGGTCAAATCACTTAATTCTGTTAGTTTCCTCATCTATAAAATGAGCCAGAGAAGAAAATGGCAAACCACTTCAGTATCTTTGCCAAGAAAACCCCAAATGGGGTCGCTAAGAGTTGGACATGATTGGAAAATGACTCAAACATCAATCTTTTTATATTTATAAAGTTAGCCAAATTTTAAAGTTATGGTTTTGATGGTGCATGCACACATATGAAGACATAACACGCGTCAACTAGCTTTGTTGAGCCATTAAACAAAGTCTTTGTTACCAGAGAAAGGTTGCTAAGTAGAAGAGTAGAGGTATGGAGGAGTATATTCAGAAATATCTGTGAGGTTAAAAAAAACATAAGGCATCAATAAAACAAAAAAAAGCATCATCAACAACTACAACAAAATCATCATAACAAAAAGTATTATGCTTGAATTACACCTCTTTTGTTTACTACCTACAGGATGTTGGACAAGTCATTTTACTTCTCTGGATTTCAGCTTGAGCTTAGACTAGACGACTATCTACTTTCTATGTGTAAGTCTGATGACAGAAGGGAAACTATCAGATTATTGTTTCGAATCACAAAACATTGTGAAAGCAATTTTGGAGATGGAAGTTTTGAGAGGGGAGATACTTTTTTTCTCTTGGATTTTTAAATTGTTATCTTTTATCCTAGATTTAAATTCCCTGGGCAACAGGGACTATTTCTCATTCATATTTATACCTCATTTATTTAGTACCTAGTACAGTTCTTGGCACATGGTAGATATTAAATACAATAATAATCAACATATAAGTGTTGGATATTTAATGGTACGGTAAAAGCATGTAATATATGCCTATAGGTGGCATTTGAACTACTTATTTCTGACATATTTTGATTGTCCTGGAAACAAATGCATTATCACAGGGCAAGATGAAAATGGAATTTTTGACTGCAGGAAAATAAATGGATTTAAAAATAATATTCTTATGTATACTTAAGATATTCAGCAGTTTCATAAAAAAAATTTAGAACTTCCTTGTAAAAATAATCTGTGGAATTCTATTTTCTGTGGAACATAGTTTAAATGTCTCTTCTGTCTATGATACTCCAGGGAAGTATCTGAGTACTTAAAAAATACTCAAATAGTATTTTAGAATTTAAGAATTTAGGATTGCATCATAACTATTCAACTAAGAAATTCATGGGCATAATTTTTAAAAAGGCAATTAAGGACTTCAATCATGTCCATAAAGAAAAAAAAAGGACTCAATTTTCAAGATGATGTCTAACAACCCTATGAGGCTACTGCTGTGGATAAAATACTAGATGCAGTCAGGTACCCCTGAGTGCAAATCCTTCTTCAAGACACTGTATTGATCCAGCAAGTGACTTAACCTTAGTCTCATATGTAAAATGGGGATTATAATAGCACCTACCTCACATCGTATACAGATCAAAACAGATAACATATGTAAAGGGCTTTACAAAGCTTACAGCACCATATATGTACTAGTTATGATATTTCATCATATTTTTGAAGAATTTTGAACTTATTTAAAGATGCCAAGTAGATAATTTAGTGATAATTATTATTATTTAGCATAAATATTTAGTGTGCAGCTACTTCCTCTGATAGCTATACCTGCAATGCATCTAAAAATTCAAGTCACCCCAGGTAATTAAAAGCTGTCTCAGAAGGCTAGGATATATACTTCTAAAAGTTCATTCAATTAGCTCTCAAGGAAATAATCTGGTTTTGAATTTCATTTCTTCAAATACTTATACACTCTGTAGCAGCCTGCTACCTTTTTTGAGCATGATCCATACATAATTTATACAATCAACTGCCTGTTGTGACTAGTAGGGGTGGGAGAGATCATAACATTTGTAAAAAGTCATCTTTTGTATCCACTATCTACATGGTAGTCAGTGAAAGTGACAGGGTCTGGCATAGGTGCCATGCCACCAAAGTGGCAAAACCATATCAGTCCACCACATATATGGCTAACATTAACTTGGCTTTCAAATGTGAATGGATCTTTTATAGTCATCTTTTATTTTTTTTTTTCCAAATGCAATGCTTTTTATTTTTGTCAACAAACTGTGTCATTTGCTGTAGTCAGAAAACTCCTGTTGTTTGAGGTCTCTATCAGAGTTCTTACAAATCAGGTTAATTGGGGATCAACAGAGCTTTTCTGCCTTTAATGAGGCCTAGTAGCCCAAGGCAAGGCCCACCTCTTGATAAGGGACTTTCCTTTTCCTTATTCTGGACTCTTTGATCACTTAAAAAAAACCAAAAAAACCTGGAAGAACAACCACCGGGAATGTCATTGTTTTTTAATTGCCTGATTAGCAAATGTTGGAGATAAAAGATAGATGTTCTCAATTAATAACATTTACATAGATTAGCATCACTAACAAGCCTCATTAGTAGCTGCTGACTTTTGTTTAGACTGTGTCCCATGTCATTTGTACTCTCCTACAGTACAAGAGAATGCACCTTCTGTATGACAAACGGGCTTTTCCCTAATCTGTTTCCATTAATCAAACTATAAGGCATTTTAATGCACAGCCAAATTTATCATTAATTAAGCGTTAACTATTACTGGGTATAGATTTATTCAAAGGTTATATTTGTTAAATAGAATTCCAAAAACTTTTCAAACTCAAGTTTCATTCAAATACGCTAAAATGCTTTCTTCCTCTGGTTAATTGTACATGTATGTCAACCCTCCATCCTTATTATTTATAGTAGACAAAAATTATCAGTATGTTTGACATGTTCTCAAATGAGAGTAAAAAGAAACCAAAATCACCTATATTTACATCTCTATAACAAAATGCCCATATTCTTGTCTGTATCCATGTTCATATGCATATCTATCTATCTATCTATCTATCTATCTATCTATCTATCTATCTATCTATCTACCTATACCTAAAATCTATATCTACATGTACATCTCTATGTATCAATATCTGTATTCATCTATATCCATATATCATATCTGTATCCATTGATGCACACTTTGTGAAGAGGACCTAATAAACCTGCATCTTGAAAATTTAGCCATCACTGAGATGATAGGAATACAGACTGGGATTAGTGATTTCATAATCCTATGGAACTCATGGATGGGGAAAGATCCACTCCCTATGCAAGTTGTTTCTTTCTCTGCAACTTAGAATCTTAGAGAGTTGAATTTGAGTGACTTGCTCAGGGTTATATAGCTAGTATATATCAGAGCTTAGACTTAAAGCCAAGTCTTCTTAGTTGGCTCTCTATTCATACTTCATGTTGCCTTTCTTTAACTATGATGGTATTTAAATATCATGAAATTCAAAGCAATCAGAAAAGGAGATATCTAGTTTATATGGGTATATGTGAATATTCTTATATGTCCAATCCAATTCAGCCATAGAAGCTTATATGAGTGCCTACCATGTGCCAGGCTGCTTGCAATATTTTCTCCTTGATTTGGGAACTCTGAAATTTGGCTACAATATTTCTAGGAGCTTTCCTTTTGGGATCTCTTTCAGGAGGTGATTGGTGGATTCCCTCAATTTCTATTTTACCCTCTGGTTCTAGAACATCAAGGCAATTTTCCTTGATAATTTCTTGAAAAAATGATGTTTAGGCTCTTTTTATTTTGATCATGGTTTTCATGTAGTCCAATAAGTTTTAAATTATCTCTCCTGGATCTATTTTCCAGGTCAGTTATTTTTCCAATGTGATATTTCACATTGTCTTCTTTTGGTTTTGTTTTATGATTTCTTGATTTCTCATAGAGTCAATAACTTTCATTTGCTGAATCTTTATTTTTAAGGGGTTATTTTCTTTAATGAGCTTTTGGACCTCCTTTTCTATTTGGTCAATTCTGCTTTTTAAGGCATCCTTCTCTGCACTGATTTTTTTGGACCTCTTTTAAAGGTGTTATTTTCTTCAGTATTTTTTTTTTTTTTTTTGGCTCTCCTTTAGCCAGCTGTTGACTTGATTTCCATAATTTTCTTGCATCACTCTCATTTCTCTTTCTAATTTTTCCTCTACTTCTCTTTATTGATTGTCAAAATCCTTTTTGATATTTTCCATGGCCTGAAGTCAATTCATATTTTTCTTGGAGGCTTTGAATGCAGGAGTTTTGACTTTGTTGTCTCCTGTATGTTGTGATCTTCTTTGTCACCAAAGTATGATTCTATAGTCTGAGTTTTTTTTCCCCCACTGTTTGCTCATTTCCCCAGACAATTACTTGACTATTTAATTCTTTGTTAAGGGAAGACTCTGCTTCCAGTGTGGAGGCTGTACTGTCCCAAGCTTTAGGGGTTTTGTGCAATTGTTTTCAAAGATGTTTCTAGGACCTATACATTTTTAGTTCTTTCAAGGTGGTATGATCAAAGGGGAGGTGTTTACTCCTTTCCTGGTTTGTGCTCTGATCTGTGAGTGACCATAAGCACTCTTTTTTTTTGCCTTGGAACTGTGAGGAGGATTCCCTCTCCATCTCTGCCACAAGTTCTGCCATGACAGTGCTCTTCCTTGCCCCAGGACCACCACCCAGGGCTGTAACCTAGATCCAAGCATGGGCGAAACAATAGAAACATGCCTCAGCACCAGCAAAGAGATCCCTGCAATCTATCTCTGATCAGTTGCTCCAACAGCCCCCCCCCCATCTGTGGGCTGAGAGAGCTGGAAGCAGCTGGTGTGGCCACTGACTCTGGGGTTGGGGCTGGACCACAATCCTCTCTCACTCAGGTCCAACAGACTTTTCCTATTGAACTTCTACATTGTATTTGATGTTTGTGGGTCTGGTTATGGGTATACCAACCATGCTGTTTTCTCCTGGATTTGTGTTTTGATCTTTCCTGTCACTAAGATATTTTTCTATGATCATTATTTTCTTTGATTCTTTTTGTTCGTGTTGTTTACCGTTTTTTCCTGTCCTTTAAATTTCATCTCTGCTTCTGGGGCCAGGGGCCACTGTCCCAAACTTCTCATGTTGGGGGCTAGGGCCCTGATTACTGGTTTCCTGTGCTGGGGTCTCAGGTGCTGGATGTTGTTGTTACCTGGAACTGAACTGGAGCTGTTGGGAGTGGCTGGTGTGTGCCTGCTTTTGGCGCTTACCTGCTCCTCCAACCTGGGGCTCAGAATCTCCTTGGTCTGTAGAGGTGAGGCTTGCTGCTGGCCTGTTAGGACATCTCCGGTCCTATATTAGTCCCCTTCAGCCATAGTCACACTATTGGCTCCACTATTCCAGGACTTTTCCTGGGACAATATTATCTGGGTTTTCAAAGTCTGTAAGGGAGGGTAAGAGTGACTTACTGTTTACTTGGCCATCTTGGCTCCCATATGTTTAAATAAGTGACTTTCAAACATTCAGTCTATGGGCTAATAGCCCCAGGAGTAGATGCTGCTGCTGCCACAGGTTCTGTACAGGATTGTGTCTCTCTGTCACCCAGTTCTGATACACCCCTCTCCTTCACAGAGAGGTCTGGGAATTGCCACTGCTGCCAGTGATTCAGACCCCTGGCATCTGCTCCAGTTTTGCTATGGTCAGGTCTGTGCTGGTACCTCCCATATGCTAGACTATACTCCTCTCCCAACCTAGTGCAACAGATTCTTCCTGTCCACACTCTAGGTTGTTTTGGGCTGGAAATCTGACATGCTTGGTATCCTTGTAGATTCCATCCCTCTAGAATTTGCTCAGATTCATTTGAAGGGGTCTGGGGAAAAGCTTAGACGAGTCCCTTCTTTCGCTCTGCCATCTTAGCTCTACCCCCTGGATTGAGAAGTGCAGAAACTGCCACAGCTGCCAGTGATTCAGTCCCCTAAAGCCTGCTCCCTCTTTGCTGAGGTCCAGTCTGTGTTGATGTGCATGCTAGAGTGTGCTCCTTTCTCAGTCAGGTGCAATAGACCTTCCTTGTCAACCTTCCAGCTTCTATTGGGCTGGAAATTTTTTCACTCTGTCATGTTTTGGGTTCTGCTGCTCTAGAATTTGTTTTGAGTCATTTTTTTTGCAGGTATTTGGGGTTTTTACAGGTATTACAAGGGTTTAGGGGAGAGCTCAAGTGAGCCACTGCTTTTACTCCACCATCTTGGCTCTGCCACTAGCCACTACTTCAGAGTTAGTCTAACAGGAATGTAATAGGGAGGTTACTATTTTAAACATTAGAAAGAGTATTCAGATCAATAAAATAATAGAAGATTCATCAAAGTTTCAAAGTACATTTTAACTTGAGTATTTGTGCATATTACCCCAAAATAAATGTTTTCATTTCAGGAATGGAAAATATGTTTTTGGGGAAGCATATGAACATTTTAGAGAAGCACATTTATTCTTGTCAATGTATATCATACTGCAAATACATAAATCATATGCTTCTTTTTTAAAAACAAATCAAAGATGTTGGAATATTTTATTTCCTAAATGAAGTATAGAAACTCTATATACGTAAGATTTTGCAACATATATCATTATTAATAACCTCTGTACATAAAAGTCTTTTTTTAAAAGCCTTGGTTTGCTTAAGAAATAATTGACCCAGTATGATTCCAGTATACTCATAGAATTTAGAGAGTCCTTTAGATATTCATTGTAATAGCATTTGACATTTCAATTCAATTCAGGAAAAAAATATTAAGTGACTATTACATGTAAGGCACTGGGGATGGAAAAATGATAAAAGATAGTCTGTGATTTTAAGGTAATAATAGTCTACCAGACATAGATAAGTATACAAGCTATGTTTTGAGACATATACATTTACATGTACATATATGTCTGTATTCACAGGGACATGCATGTACCTGTTCAAGCATGTATGCATTTAAAGCTCCAAATTGTTATAATTTGTGACACATATTCAGTGACAATCTTTCTCTCTGAATCTCAGTATGAGATCACATCTGTGACTGGGTAGAGCTCTTAAGTTGCTAGCACTCACTTCTCCTCTGGTTAGAGAAATATAAAAATACACTTGGGTTTTAACCTTCCTTACAGTTTTCTAGTGTTGGACTTAATTGGTATCTAAGCAATCATGGCATGGAGTTCATTTGCGATTCTTAACATTTAATTTTTCTCTATTAGTGAATCATTGGACATGATCTTGCTTTCCTTTTATCAGAAAATATATTACCATTTACATGTTTCTACTATATAACTTTGCCCAGCAGGCCCAGAAAGAGCTTGAAATGAGATATAAAAACAATAACAACACTGCATGACTTTGGGGAGCCTAAAAACGACCACCAGCTACTTATTGTTCATACAGTAGCATAAATAAACATTCATTATAGTTAAAATTAGGGTTTAGGATGTGTATTTTTCAGGAAAGATATATGATTTGTTCCATTTTTCAGTGATTGCTTTGGAGCAAAATAAAAGGTAATTTGTATCGCACCTTTCAACTTTTCAGAATAACATTTAACATGGTTTAATTTCCATTTCTTTTGCTCTATTGAGTGACTTTAAAAAGTAAATGCCCACAGGAAATTATGACTTTCAACACAAACAGTCCACCATTGTTTTGGATCTATATTGAACTAGGGCAGCTAAGTAGATAAGGTCACCTCAGCTCACCTATAAGACCTCTGTCTGAACCAACTTCAGGTTGTAACCTAATTGACTTTTTCATCTTAGCTCAGTGTCTCCAGGTCAGAGTATAGATCACTGCTAAAGCTTTAGGGAAACTTCTAGCACAGATGTATGGGTAGGAGATAGACAACTCTAGTTTCTAGATTTGCTTGTCTTGACCCTTATTCTTCACATGCACAAATATTCCCTCCCTGCCAAGGGAAGAGAAAACACATTTTCTTGCAATCAATGTGCTTACTTTTTTCCTTATGTGTCAGGGCACAAGGATAAGATGAAAGAATTTAAAAATGAATTCAGTCAATATTATCACTTTGGTTGAAGTGTATATTAGAAACATAGTTACATGAAGGGAATTTTCCCTCTAAATGAATAGATATTACAAGATTTGTTATATACATATATATGTATGTATATATGTATTATTATATAACCATGATTACACTTTACTATCACCATCAGGTGATGCATATGTCTCTTCCCTCCTCCCAGATAAATTTAAATGATTGGAGAAATTGAGGCATAGAGCATCTGTGATCCTTTTACGATGGCATGAAATCTTGAGTAATTGGGAAAAGAACTCTTTAAACTCAATCATTTATTCATCTAAACTTTTGGATGCCTCTTTATTTGTGGAAAACATTAAATTGCTATTGCTATGATGCTATTGCTATGATTGCTATGATGACAAATGAAACATTTGGGGAATTCAATGTGGTGATAATCCAACATATAAATATATCCTAAAAGTAATGGTTGACTAGCTTTGCAGAACTCTTAGTTCTATAGCACATGTCTAATGCTGGGGCTGTTCTCTCAAACAATTAGCTCTGTTGAATAATGTGGAACAAGAGGCTATATTGGTAAAGAGCAATATCCTAGATATAAACTAGACTTAAAATGATTTTAAAATTCTAACAACAGCTGTCAATAAATGGGAAATATAATATAGTGGTAAGTAACAATACCAATTTTCAAATTCTGGTCTTACTATTGCCATTGTAACCTTTGTGCCAATCTATTTCTTCATCTGTAAAATATATGTGGTTACAACCATCACCACTACTACCACCACTACCACCACCACCACCACCACCATGATACATTTAGATAGATTCAAGGTGATTAATGCATTTTCTTTATAACAATCTTGGGAGATAGGTAGTATGTACTTTATTATTCCCATCTTACTGATGAGGAAATAGAGAATCACAGAAGTAAAATAAGGTTTTTGAGGGAATATAAACTATAGGATGCTAGTATTTTGCAAAATTAATTGATTCATTATATGCTTAAGTGGAGAAATGATCAACTGGGCAGTCAGGTGGTCATGAATTCCTAATTCTAATCATAGTGTTTTCCACTCTGCAATAGTAGTTAATATTATCAAGTAAAAGAACAGTTACCTCTCAGTGTATCATTTTGACATTGTATTTATTAATTAAACTTAACAAGCTCGTGTTGATCACTCTGTGCTAGAAAATAAGGGAGATAAAAATAAATATATGGTATAGTCCCTCTCATTAAGGAGTTTTCAGTCTTGTTGGAGAGAATAGAGTTATGCATATGAAAATCTAGAAAACTGTCTTTACATAATTGTATCCAAATTGTACAAAGTGTCTACTTTAATATGCATTAGATGTACCAAGAGAGTACATACAAGGAGATTGAAAATTAATGCGGAATTTCAAAATGTATATTTATACAAATATACCTCAGATTGAAAATTCACAAGAAGTGATATCCTGTTGACATATAATATTTGGTATGAATGTTCCATTACTGCCCTCTATTGAGTAGAGTGTTGGGACTTTAAGTATTCATGACTATCTCCCTCTACTGGCTGCAGTTCAGAGGCTAAAATCCAGAGACAACTAGGGGTCAAGTAATCCTTCATCCCTAAAGGTGGCAGGTCTCTGCACAGCTACACATGCCTGATCATTAATGTCTATGATGTTTCTTAATAATTTTGGCACACACTTGAATTTATCAGTTTTGATAAGTGAATTCAATTGATGACATCAGCTTCATAAAGGTTGAAAGACTTCCCTCAGGCAATGAATCTGGAGAACTAGGAAGTCCCTTGAAGTATGGTATTCCTTAAAGCCTTCACATTCACCCATAAGTTTTAGATATTTTGAGAAATGTGGTTGATTTTATAAGACTATTTTGCAATCAGATATCATTGTGATATTTTATGTATTCATATTTTTTCTATTTTTCACAGATATGTAGAAAAATAGATGATTTCAGAATGTTTAAGGAAGCATTCCCACAAAATACAAAGGTTTAATTTCATCAGGGAATTTCTAATTAATGATATTTGAGTGGTTTTTAAATTCCCCAACCATATTCCCATCATCCTTACTTGCCACTTGGGGAAGGTTTATGCCTTAGGGCATCTTTCAGATGAATACTAGTAGCCACATTTATGCTTCACGGAACTACACCAGTAACACAATTATAGCAGAAAGGAAATCTCTCGTTCCCAGCGCACATACTCAAACATCATTCCATTGTCCAGTCAATGATTCTTTGTTTCATTTATTTTAAAGAATGTGGAGAGAGGAATGGGATTGGTGACTCAATTGGCTAATACAACATTTAAATTATTTTTTCAGTGAATATGTTCCTTCTATTACAAAAATGAAATAAAAATAATTTTCATAAACTATGGCATGGTATAGTATTGCTGTGTGCAATAACTTTGTCCCTCAGTCATCAGAGCAAGAAAGGAAAGAGGAGGCTAGACTGCTTTAAAAGAACATTGACACTAGAATAATCCCTCAGAAGTCAACTACTCACTTGAGTGAGGTTAACACATTTTGTTTTAGTATCTTTTCAGATAGTGAAAAAGGTAATATACAAAATGGCATCCTGATATCCTAAGAGTGTTAATTCACTGCAACAGGGTGAATAGATCATCCATATGCATAGATATATTTACTCACCATAGGATAAGATTTCTATTTTTACTGCCAACGATCTCTGACCTATCTGGTTACACAAGTGCACAAAGGGACTTATGTTGAGTTGCACTGAGACAGTAAAAATGAGGTTGTAATGAAGGTGTAGGAATTTATATTGGAGCCAAGAAACTACCTTGTATTTCTTAGAAAAATCCTTACCTCTAGTTTGCGAATCCTGAGGACTTGTTTTGTGATGCCCTGTGTCTTTTCAGTTATTTCATGGTGTATTGAGAAATACACATATAAAAAAAATGATTCTCTAATCAAAATTTATTTGAATTAACTTATTTCCAATTATGTTCATAGCAATTTTAGGAGGAAAGGTATGCTGTGAAACAAAACTAACATAGATAAATTACTATTGCTCCTCAAATTTTGGGAATCAGTAGTTGAAACAGGTAAAAAACAATTCCAAAATTGAGCAATGTGTGGGATGGAGAGAATACCATTGCCTCGGTGGGGAACTGTTTCAACATTGTTATGACTCTAATATAAAAATGTAGAGTTATGAGTTTGGAATTGGAAATGATAAAAGGCTGACAGAAATGGAGAAAATACTATTTATATGGGAAATTTAATAAGTACAGAAAAAACAAATGTATCAAAATAGAATAGTATTGGCTTACCAGTTAGATAGTATAGTGGAAAAAGAAAAAGAATCGAGTTCTTTCCTCTTTGTTGTCATGATTGTTTAACATTTGCTTGATGCATCTATATATATACTTGTAATTTAATTCTTTGTAGCTTCTTCACATAAATTCATCAGAAAGTATTGCAAATCAAGTCAATTCCATGAGATTTTAAACCGAAAGGAAACTTTTGGAACAGTAGAGTGAGAACTTGGAGATACTAAGTGGAAAATGGTTTGGGTTAGATAAAATATCCAAAAGGGAAGCTTTTAACTTGAATACTTCAAAGCAGATAGTGCCAATGGCATAGAAAAGAGAATTAAGACCATCTCTTGTTCTTGCAAGCAGCAATTCCTAATGTTGAATAAAAATAACTCATTTTTATTTGGGGTCTAAATAACCCAGACTGACTAGCAGTTCTGATTGAAGCTACTAAATAATTTAACAATCCATACTCTATTTAAGGCAATCTTAGATTATAATTTGGAAGAGATTGTCATTTTTTTCCTATACTCTCGTTATTTTAGACAAAGACAGTTACACAGAAGTTGGAAAGGGAAAATTGTTGGCATATCTAAACTAGAAAAAATTCAGTATAACTACAGCAATGACCAGATCAAACCACTGAACAGGTCTTTTGATGGTGATATGATGATGTCATATCACTATACCTTGTACTTGTACCAAATTGTTGTGCTCTCTCTCTCTCTCTCTCTCTCTCTCTCTCTCTCTCTCTCTCTCTCTCTCTCTCTCTCTCTCTCTCTCTCTCTCTCTCTCTCCCCTTTCAAGAAACATTGCTTACAGTGTCAGCTGGTCATTTCATAGACTCATTAAAAGTTTTACAACTTTCCTTTTGATAAGCACAGTGAAATTATGGTTAAATGATTTAAGAAGTCAGAACCATTAAAGAACATGGTAGACATTAAAGAGGAATAACAAATTATTATTTAATGAGATGACAACCTCTTCTATTGTTACTTTATTTTCAAGTTACACTGAAATAGGCTCCCTGGTGTTTGTAGTTTCTGGCTATCTTTTTTTTCTGCTCATTATTAATTCTTTTTTTCCCCTCCCTGCTAATCAGCTGTAGTGCCATGTGTTTGAAAGTATGATTTTATACCACATTCCCTTTGGATTTGGGGGTTACTAGTAGACCTAGTCAAAGACATAGCCAGTAGCTAAGTCAAGGGTATGGCTTATGAACACCAAGATATTCACCACATATCATTAATGTGAATGGAACATTTCTAGGTTAGAGTTCATTGAGGATTTCCATAATTTTGAGGGGTAATGTGCCAAATAAGATTAGAGAGGACTTCTTTTCAAATAGTCAAACAAAAATATCTTATGTGAATTTCCTGGTGAAAGCTTGAAGCGGGTAACTAATATTGCTTTGGAGGGTCCTTATTTTTGAGGGAAAAATAAAATGGCTTATCTTAAGTAAATAGAAAGATGAATCTTGTAAGAGTAACTTATTTGTAGGAACAGATTTTTGTTTTGTTAGTAGAAAATGTACATGCAGCAGCCACCAAGAACTCTGATTCAGAGGCTGATTCTGTCATGTCATTTTATATATGCATATACACACACATACATATATAAACATATATACGTATGTTTATATAACCTCACACACACATACATATACACACATATATGTAGACACACAGATGCACACACTCTATTTTGTTGTTATATTTATTATCCTAAACATAGTTTTCATTTCAATCTACTTCAAAGGTTGGGTTTGTAATTCTACTTGTCAACAAATTCTTAAAGCTACATTATAGTGAAGAAAGAAAGCCAGGAGAGCAGAACATCAGCAAACTGTTAGTCTGTTCATAGATTTAATCTCTACTTAGCCATGTATACATTTTTCTTTTAAACCTTGACCCAAATCAACACAATGTGGAACACTACATTTAAACTATCCATCATGAGTTGATAGAATAATGAATGAACATATTTCTATTTGAAAATAAAACAACATGAATATTTTGAGGCAATATTAACAGGAGAACTTCAAAATTTGACCCCTCAGAAATCCATGGCCTTCTTTTTTCAAAGCATAGCTAACACATTGTACTAACATCTTAATGGAATATACAAGTACAGAAACTCTCAAACATAATCATAATTGAAAAATAAATGTTGAAGGTTGAGGCATAGATCAGTGACTAGTAGAAATAAAAGAATATTCAATTCAATTGAAAATTGATGGTGTACTCTGTAACTCCTGCTGCTTTTTGAATTAAGGATGTTAGGAAAGATCAAAAAAGGTTTAAGATGGTCTCTGTCATAAAAATTCACGATCTCTTTCTTAGCTAGAGAATACCTGCTTTCAACAATTAGAAAACCATATATGATTAAGTGGTAAAATGTGTACCTAGATTTTACATACACACATATTTACAAACATACACACACACACATATATATATCCAAATATACATATATAATTATAAGCACATATATGTATATATGCCTATGTATTTATGTGGCTAAAAATGAAGAATTTAATGTATCTTATTAAGGTTAAAAAAGTTTCAAGGAGGTAGTATGACTTGTAATAGGTAATTAGAAGTTAGATAGTTATACAAGGAGAAATATGGATGGATGGATAGGATAAGATAAATTGAATCATGATATATTTAGAGGATAGTGGAGACAGTGTGGTATAATGGGAAAGAGTACTGAGTCCAAAACCATCTCTGTCACAACATTGAACAAACTGCTTCAACTCTTTGCATCTCAGTTCATTCATGGTTTAAATAACGAGTGGCATAGATGATCTCTAAGATCCCTTACAGTTCTAAAATTCTATGATCTAAGATCTTTGACTCTAGAGGCAGGTAAAGGTAAAGAGATTGGAGATAGCATGCTTAGTTCAAGGAACAACTAATAGTCCATTTTGGCTACAGCATATTAAGAGTAGCAAGAAATAAGTTCGAAAAGGTAGGTTGAAGAGAAATTGTGTAGGTCTTCAAATATTAGTTTTTATTTTACTTTATTGTGGAGGGGCAACACATTTTTTAGTAGGATAGTGACAAAGTCAGGGCTATGATTTAGGAATATTGTTTAGTAGCTAAGTAGAGGATGATTGTAGAGTGGAAAGATTGGAAACAGGGAGATGAAGTAGGTGGATATTGCAACAGTTCACATGACAGGGCCTGAGTTAGGGCATGGCCTATGTGATTATAGAGAACGGGGTACACAAAAATAGAAACTATGGAAGTAGAACCTTTAATACTTTAAGACTTGTGTGAAATGTCAAGAATGACTCCAAGGCTATAAGTCCAGATTATTGGAAGTATGGTAGTGTCCTTAACAGAATGAGTAGCAATGATGGGAAAGATGAGTTCAATTTTGGATACTTTAAGTTGGAGCTAGCTATGGGACATCTAGGTAGGGACATCTGATAAACATTTTGGTTGGTGATACTTGAATCAAGAAGGGAGATGAAGGTTAGGTATGTTGATTTTGGAGTCATTTGCACAGAGATGATAACTCAGGGGGAGCAGATGACATCACAAGAAGATGGATGATAGTAGGGCTCAGGTGAAGGCACAGTTAAGTGGTGCAGTGAATACAGAGAGAGCCCTGGAGTCAGGAGGACCTGAGTTCATATACAGCCTCAGACACTTGACATTTACTAGCTGAATGACCTTGGGTAAGTCACTCACTTAACACCAATTACTTCTCCTCCACCTTCAAAAAAAAAAAAAGAATCTTGGTGAATATCCATGTTGGGAGGAAAACAGATGATGCTTTTGCACTGAGATGGAGCAGTCAAATAAGTAGGAGAACTGGGAGAGAGCAATGTCATGGAAGCCAAGAAATTGAAGAGTGTCTATGAGGAGAGGTTAGATAATATTGATGGAAACTGAAGAGAAGTCAAGTAGTATGAGACCTGAGAAAAAGCCCCTGGATTTAGTAGCTTGGACTATGAAAATCCTTAGAGAAAGCATTTCTTTCCACCTATATGGGATGTCCTTAAAAGTGCTTCAATATTCTAGTTCAGCTTGATATTGTCCAGCTTATCAGTGTATCTTTCTTAGATAGTGATGACCAGACCTGAACACAATATTCTAGACTTGGTATGACCATGCCAAAAATAAAGGGACTATCAACTTTTGAGTACTGTGAGCTGGGATGTATGGGGTTTTCAGGGAGGACTAGCACCTCTGGTATGAAGGCCTGTTGAGCCTTCGTCAAGGCTGCTCATTCATCTTTGGTGTTCACCTTCATTCAACTCTCCTTCGTGACTGTAAGAAGCTGTAGTACATGTAGCAGCCACACTCCTGGAAAATTGTCTTGGTAGACAGGTTAACTCAGGTTGAGGGTAACTGACAAGCTTCAACCCCATCAGTGAGTTGGGGGATGTCTACCCAGAGCATGTGAAGACTTCTTCTAGTGGAATGGGCAGATGAGAACATTAGCCATGAAGGCAGCTGAAACAGGTGCTGTAGAGCACTTAGAGCTTCATCAGACATCAAAGACACCAAGGTCATCTATTACATCTTGGGTCATTGCCCTGCCTGAATTTTGTTCTATTGCCGGACTTTAATGACTCTAGAAGAGAGAGGGAGACTGAGGACTTTGTGCAACTCTGCCTTACTTAAATCTAATTCACTTGAAAGTTAAGATAGCACTCTGTGCCATCATTTTAGGGCCTCCACACTCCTGCCCCCAGGCAAACTACTATCTAACCATGTTTCCCTTATCTTGTACTTTCAAAGTTGAGCTTTTAATTCAAGTGTAAAACTTTACCTTAGTCCCTATTAAAGTTCACCTTACTAGATTCATTTCAATGTTTAACCTTCTCAAGAAAATTTTGAGCCCTAATTTTGTCATCTGATAGTTTGGCTAGCCATCCTAGCTTTTTGTTCCTTGAAAATTTTATAAACAGCCATCTATGCCTTTATCTAAGTCAGTTCTATAAGCATATACCCTGGTCCACTCTACTAGATATGTCATGCTAAGTTGACATTGAACCTCTTATCAATACTCTGACTCCAGTCATTAAACCAGTTTCAGATTCATCTAATTGCACTATCACCTAGTCCATATCTCTCCACTTTCTCCCCAAAATACCAGGAGATTGTTATGAAAGTATCTGGCAAAATCCACATAAAGTGTAATATTTTTATTGATATTATTATAATCTACCAGTGCCAAGTTTGTGATATTTTTCCTGAGCTCATTTATTTATGCTTTCTGTTGATGTGATCTAGATTGTACTCCTCTACTATGCCAAAATCTTCTGTTGTTCCTTCCACCCATCTTTGTTCAAATATTCTCCACCTTGCTTGGCCCTCTACTTTCCTGGACTTCCTTAAATGAATATTAATTAACCTACTCACTTGAAAAATGTCCACATTGAACGCATCACCAACAAAGTTTTATTGATCGTCCAAAGGCAAGATGTGTGCGAATGCATGAGACTTCTGACATAAATGAAAATTTGATAAAATTGATATAAATGAAAATTTGATGAAACTTGTTCATTACCATTTCCATTCCCTACTACTACTACTACTACTACTACTACTACTACTACTACTACTACTACTACTACTACTACTACTACTATTACCACTACTACTACTGCCTTTTAGGTACTACAAATTCCACCAGACTGGATTATTTTATGCTTTGTAAACAATCTATAATACCAGTCATGTATTCAAATCTCATTGAGCACCAACTACTAGGCAATATTAAGAGTTAGGATCTTAATATAGCTCCATGAAGGAAAAGAGAAGCATCCATGTACCTGGGGATATGGGGTTATGCAGCTGCCCATGATCTTACAGATTCATGTTGAAGCAGTAGAGACATCAGATAAGTGAAAGAGAAGAGTGTGAACTTGGATGGAAAGTTAATGTTTGTGGGGATAGTATGCTGAGTGATGATTTCAACAGTTTTGCAGAAGCAGACAAGGGAGCATGGAGAAAGTAAGAGGGGAATGAAGGATTTATTTCACAAGTGTATAAAGGAAATAGCAAAGAGATAAGAAGAAAAAGTGTGTATGCATCTCTGTGTGTGTGTATATGAAATGAAAGTCATTTCAGCGAGTGCAGGGAAGAAGGAGAGTTAGTGACTGAGTCAGTACATGTCGGCGTTATAAGTCATATCTGTGCAATGAGTTCTGACCTGAGAAAAACTATTTGTGGGCATAAGGTCATGATATTTGCCCTAGTCCTCTATCCCAAATCCTCTCTGCAGTAATATCAACAGTGATGAAAGATTACAAGATTAGAGTTTGTCTAGTACAATGTATCTGAGTCATGGGTTGCATAGTTTCTCCTGTGTTTATTTTTGATTTTTGTTTTTAAGGGGAAGAGATTTCCTTGGGATTGGGTGGTAACTTAAGGCAAATGGCAATGGGTGATAATGAGATGTTTTGCAAGTTATTTTGAAGATACGAAGTCAGTGTATATTGAAATATGCATAATACAGGGTTCATGTTCTAAGAATCATAAGAATGTATGATTCATTATGATAGCATATTATGATAGCATAAAAAGTGATGAATTCTACTTGAGAAGATATGAAAGGATTTATTGGGAAGTCAACATTTGATATGGATTATTAAAATAGGTGGATTTTGATGGGTAGAGAATGGGAGAAGTAACAAATTTACCAGACAGAGGAATACCAATGAGCAGACTTTTTTTTTTATCATTTGTTATTAATTTTATTTATTTTCAGTGTTCTAAAATCACTACCATATAACTTAGATTTTTTTCCCTTCTTCTTCCCCCTCTCTCCTCGAGATGATATACAATGTTATATAGGCCTATACATACATTCCCATTAAATATATTTTTCACTATAGTCATTTGCGTAGAAAAATTAGAACGAATGGGAGAAATCATGTAACAAACCAAAATGCAATACAAAAGAAAATGATCTGCTACATTCCGTGATTGAATTCCAAAGTTCTTTCTGGGTATGGAAGGCATTTTGCCTTAAAAGACCATTGGGAATTTTTTTAAGTCCTTGTATTGCAATGAAATTCCAAGTCTACCAGAAAAACTCTTGCACACCGTGGTCGTTGCTGTGCCTAAAGTTCTCCTGGTTGAGCTCCTTTCTGTGCAAAGACTTTCAAATGGGCAAACTCTATGCATGTTTGGGGCATAGAAAATAGCCTAGTTTGTCTAGAAGAAAAATGAAAAAGGTTGATAAGTGAGAAAGTGAGAAAAGACTAGAAAAACTGAGAAATGTAAAAAGTGAGAAAATGCTGGAGTAGTTGTTTGGGGGCACGTTGTATAGGGCCTTGCATATTATGTTAACAATAATTGACTCTTAGTATTTCAAAGTATGCAAAGCACTTTGTTACTTATCTCATTTGAATCTCATAACAACAATCTGTAAAGTAGGTACTGTGAGTATAATTATTCACATTTTACAGGAAAGGAATTAGAAGTTACCTGACTTGCCCAAGGACATATATTTTATTAAGGGTCAGGAAATGAATTTCATGTCTTCCTCACTCCAGCATGTTTACTATAATGACTTTCTAATAAATTTGACATTATTAAGTAGGCACTGGGGAGCTATTGAAGGTAAAATTTCTGTTAAGAAGATTAATCTTGAAGCATTGCAAAGGTGAGCTGGAGGGATAAGAGACTGGAGGTGGGGAGATCAACTAGTAGACTCTTTTGATCGACCAAATGAAAAGTGATGTGGATTTGAACTAGAGTAATGCAAAGGGAATGAAAAGGAAAGGTAAAAATTGCAGTCTGATGGGAATATTGTTGGGGAACTAACTTCAGAAAATAAAAGTAACCCTTCACATATCCAAAGCTTATTCAGCCATCTTAGCTATACAGATCACAGTTGAGAGTCAGGAAGGTTTAAAACAAACAAACAAAGGAACAAGCAAACAGCTCTGTGAAGCTAAGTACATTCTGTCCCCAAATACTTAAGGTAGGTTTAAATTATTAAAACAAAAAAAACTTCTAAGCTATTGAAGTTTAAAATTGCATTGAACCTTTTGGAATGTCCTTTACTTCTTTAGGTCATACACTAAAATAAAAGCATTTTACTTGTGGAAGACCATCTGTCTCCTATACTTTGATGACAATATTTCACACTTTTCTATGACTGGCTCTACTTTCTCACCAACCTCTTTTTTCTCAGTCCCTTGCAGTAAGGTAAGAACAGGTTGCTATTTCTTCATATCCTCAGCACCTCCTGGTACCCTAAATTAATATCTTGTTCTATATCCTTAGCATCTCTTTTGGAGATGCTTTTTGGCATCATTTAACTCCTCTGTATCCAAAGACTATTCAACTGGGAGCCACAAGACTTAACTTTACTTTTGGTTTTACCACTACCTAATTGCATTACCTTGGGCAATTCACTTAACCTTTTTGTTTCAATTTAATTCAACACACTTTTATTAGACCGTTACTATGTACCTGACATGTCCTTGGCACTGGAGTTAGTTGCAAAAAAAAAAAAAAAAAAAAAAAAAAAGACATTATTCCTGTCTTTGAGTTTACGACCTAATGGAGAAATTTGCAGTCTGTTAGGGTCTATTTTTTTTTTTTTTACCTCAGCTAGGGGGCTGAATTTGATGATTTCTGAGATATCTCTCTACTCTAAAATCTATAATCATATAGTCTCCTGAGCCTGTTCTCTCAAAAAAGCATCCTAAGTAGTCTCATGAAAAATTCCAATGGATTTTTCTCGATTATTATCTTTCAAAATGGTTTATTTAGGTGAATGCTAAGTTGCTCTGAAGTCATTTTAAAGTTACTTTCTAGGATCCTTTCAACTTTAGATATACTGAGGATTCTTCAAATCACATTGTCCTCAGCTAGCAGCTTATAACATTAGAAATAAACCATGAATTTTGGCAGGTTGCTTTACCCTTCAAGTCTTTGAATGTTTATATAAAAGATAACTGGATCTGGAGTAAGTGGACCTGTGTTTGAATGTTGTTCTGCACTTCCTACTTGTGGACCTTTGGACAAATCAAATTCTACTTTCTGGGCCTTAGTTTCCCAACGTGAAAATTGAGGTAGATGATCTAGATAATGTTTAAGATTCCTTCCACATTTTAGAACAGGATACTAAGAATGATTCACACTTAAATGGGGATAATCTGTAGTAATCTGGATATTTACTAATGTGAAACATGTTATTCCCTAATAATACGGCAAAAAGAAGATACTAATATACTTCAAAAATGTCATATTAAGAATGAAAAATGCAAAATGGTTCCTGAGTTTACAAAATACATAACATAGCACAAGGGACAAAATAGATTTCTTTAAGTTATTCTTCCCTTTTAGTCTTTATCTCGTGGAATTGGCCAAGAGAAATTTCCAGATCCCTAGAAGAGTGTACTTCTCTTTTCTTGTTCTGGGAGATCTTCATCAGCCTGAAGCAGATGCTGGTGTGGTTGTGTATGTGTCATGTTACTGAAGCCCTCAGATAATGATTATGACCAATTATACAAGATGCCATATTACTTAATCATATCACTTACATTTCTGCCTAACAGCAGTAACAAGGATTTGAAAAGAGATCACAGCTGTCTAATAAAAAAAAAATCAGATTAAATAGACAGCGCTTGCTGGCCGAAGATTGCATGTTATCCTTGAAAGAAGATTTAGTGGGTTAATTTTTGTTCTCTTCTTAACCTAGTTTAACTCATTCATTTTCTATCTCTATAATTTCTTATTAAAACGATAATGGTATTTGTACATGAACATGTAAAAGTTGTTCATTTGTTAGTAAGTTTCCCCCATCTCCCTCTATTAAGGTGGATCTTCTTGTTTTGAAAATTTTGGGGTTACATATTGTTGAAACTAGAGTGTCTCTTCTGAATAAGAGGGCAGTAATGCCAACATCCCCATCTTACCCTGTCAGTTAGTGGCATTATAAGTTGAAAATAAGACTCCTTTAGAGTCATTCATTTTTTAATCTTTTTTGAGCAAAGTCAAGTACCCTGAATTAAAGACAACATATTTTCAGACGTTACTCACAATGGTGATTATTTAATGTCTCATTCATCTGAAGAGGACTTCTGAAGCAGGTTAGTGATGTGAAGCTGTCATCATTGCTCAACTGCAACAAAACAACAAACCATTGCATTTGATGTGTAGCAGAGAGCAGGTTGCTACACAAAGTAATTCTCAATTATTGTGGTCAACTGTGTTGTCACACAACCTACCAGAAATTCTCAAGAGCAATACTGTGGCTACCCCTTCGATCGAGAATGAAGGAGAAGAAACACATTAGGCTCAAAACATGTGAGGCCATAATTCTGAAGCTAAATTATAGAAGACAATGTCTAAGGTCATTTGAACTTCAGGTATAAGGCAATGTTTTAAACTCATATTGTATTCAATTAGTTGCTGATAATCTTTTAAATAAACTGTTGATTGCAGCAAATTTCTTGGATCTTCAAATGTTTAATGGTAGGTATGAACATTTTCCATTTTTGTAATGACAGATTCTCTATTCTCAGTTAGTTGTGTATATATATGTATATATATATGTATGCATGTATGTATGTATATATATAATATATATAAACAATGTACCAAAGCAGAGTGTAAGCAAGTACTGTGAGCATAAGTGAGCATAAGTGACAGTCAATCTGAAGTAGAATAAATTATGCATGTGAGGCTGCCTAGATCCAGCTGTCTGGATACAGTTGTTTAGCAAGCCCTTGATCCTTCACTTGTCCAAAGTGGTAACTGTGTATGTGAGTTTGTAATGGTAATCATTTTGAACTTTGCAACTAACTTTTTCTCGTCATTTTTTTTTTTGCTAGAAAGCATGTCAAATCATTCTTATGACAAATACTAGTGATGAAACTCAAAGTTCTAAACAACTCTGTCCATCCATATCACAGTCAGATTTTCCAGTTTGTTAGATCAAGCTTCTTTAATTTGTAAACTGTACAACTTTTTCTATTTCCCTTACAATATTTTACCTAAGTCACTGTAGGCATATATTATACTTGAGAATATGTAACACAACCGATATGGATCAACTTTGATTAGGACAATAAGAAATTGTTTAAGAGTAGTTGTAGGCTTCAGAGAGACAGAGAGAGAGAATGAGAGAGACAGAGACAGAGAATGAGAGAGACAGAGACAGAGAATGAGAGAGAGAGACGGAGAATATTTAATATTGTAAAGAAAAACAGTCTAAAGAGCTAACTTTTAATTCTGACTCTGCGATGCTGGACAACTGACCACCTCCCTGTGCTCCATCGGTCAGACGCTGGACTACATGCTTTTCAAAATTTGCTCCAGTTCTAAAAGCCTATGAATTTTATGGTCTGTGTTAAAGACAATAGTCATGGGACACAGAAATGGGTTAAAACGTTTCCCAAAAAGAAGCTTGTCCAAGGTGAGGACAGTATAAGGGCAGATAAAACCACTCCAGCAGGAACGCTGAATTAGATTAGGATCTGATTTAATTTTGTTTAATTGTTAAATTTTCTTTCCTAAACGCCTGCATTTACTTAGTACATATCTATTCCAAAATTTAAACAATGAATTATCTCTTTGAGTGGAGGGTAGTAGAGCCCATCTAGAAGGAGGATAACCTGTGTTTAAATCTACCCTCTGACCACAGGCAAATTATTAAACTTCTCTATACCACGAGAGATTGCCCAGGACTATGAGTTACAAACAAATTTCCCATCTAGATTAGTTTAGGAAGTTCCTTATGGAGATGAAATCACATATCTGTGCCAAGCCTTAAAAACACTTTAGATATTTTATTGTAATCATTAACATTAGACAATTATGAAAATTTTAAATAAGAGCAATCAGTTAAAAAAAAACACAACAAAACTTCTGGCCTTAGAACGATCCCATGTTTGACTTCTGAACTTGTGAAGAACCATGAAGATATATAGTTGCATAACTGTTGCCAATATACGTCATATGGTCTTGTTGAATAAAGGACAATGATTTCTTAGGGTTTTCCTAAACCCCTTAAATTGACTTCTATGGCCACATGTGACCACATGTGGTATAAATAAATTGAGTGTAGGAGCAATGAAAAAAGATAAACATATAATTAAAAACAGCTCAGTAGATACATGTGCTCATTCATTTCAGTGATGACATTTTCTAGTTTATGGAGCGGTTATAGACCCACAATATATCGGAGTTGACTGCATGCCATAAAATACATCAGGGAAGCCTGGATCCAAATTATTACATACTAACAATAAATCCATCCCATTAACAATATTGATATCATAGCTATAGATAATTTCAGAAAGTAGCAGAATTTAGCCCTGAGTAAACTCTTACCTTTTAGTAAGAAACAAAGATTATTTTAGCTTTTAAGACCTCCTATGACTTTCCTTCTGTTATCTGTAATTTGAACTGAGAGATTGTGGCCTTGAAAGCTTCTATCTTGATTACTTTTTGTAGGCCTAATAAAAGACATCAGTCATACCATTTAATTGTGAAAATGAAATTTTCATATATTGAAGGTCAATTTTAGTTGAACTAATATAATAAGCAAAAGTCAAGGTTTTTTTTTTTAACCATTAAAATTACCCGTGGTCTGACTCTTCGGTATTACTCTTAACCTTGAATTCTGCTGTTTATGTTATATACAGGATAGCAAATTCACAGTAAAATATGATAATGGAGGCTTGAGGATTTTAATTTTCCAGTGGAAATAGTTATTTAAACAGGAAAAAAATTTCCAAATATTCCAAAATGAAATATTCTGATAAAAATACACCCTACTATGAGTTGAAAGCTAGTATTTCACCTGGCATGATTCTCATTTTATCTTATAAGAGATCCAAGAAGTTTCATTTATCATTCATATCAAGTTAAGGCTAATAAGTATTCCTTTGGGTATAAACATCATCAGACATACTCATTTCACATAATAGATTGGCATGCAGAAAGGAAATTGGAATCATTGAGTCTTGTCATTTATCCTGTTGGGCATAGAGTAGACTGTAGTAAATCTGTGGTGATAAGTCCTCTGTGGGGGTTGAATACTCTTCAGAGTTTCTTTTTGCAGCCCTATATACACAACATGGCAGTTTTTTCAAAGGGCTTAGCCTATTAATCACCTGCCAAGGTTTGGTTGAAGGTAAGCGTTTGATAAAAGCATGGTCAGGAAACATTTTATCCTTCATGGTTCTGGGGGAATTGTTATTGCATATTCCATATCTAGAAGGGAAGAATCCAGTTAGACAAGTATCTAAATACATTTTGACAAAAAACAGGTTATTCTACTGATTGGTGTATTCTTGAAAACTGATATTTTTATTTATTCCATCTAATCTGATTTGATGGAAAAAAAAACCTTATCTGAATACCTACAATGTTCATAATGGGAGGGAGAGTAAAATAATGAAAAAAAAAAACCCATACATTTTCTGACCTCTAAGAACTTATGCTCTTATAGATGGCATTAAACTTGTGCCCATGAGCAGGATGACATTCCTACCTGAATGTTTCGTTGGCATGAAGAACTCAACATATTCAAAAAGCTGAGCTTACTTTTCCTCCCCACAAGTCTGTTTTTCCTCCTTCGTCCTTCCCTACTTCTATTAGCGGTCCTGGCACTTAGCAAATCACTTGTTTGACACTTCCTTATTATGTTAGATTCTTCCTTCATATCTCATATTTAATTTGTTGCTGAGCCCTGTTGATTTTACTTTCTCAAAATCTCTCACATACAGTTTCTCTGCTCTGTTCTCACTGCCATCATTTCAATATAGGCAATTATTATCACCTGCTTACTCCATTGTAAAGGAGGAGTACTTTTTACTGTATCTTTCTACCTCTACTTTCTTTTCTTTGCAATCCATCCTTCCCAACATTTTTCATATACATGTTCCTTCTGCATAGATTCATTCATGTGTCACTTCTCCTGAAAATCCTAAATGATTTTTGTTTTACTTATTTGGTAAATTTCTTGGTACTTTTATAATTTTGAGGGGTTTGGCTCTAAAAGTCTTCCTTGAGTAAAGAGTCACCCCAACCTAAATCTTATGTCTTACAACTTCGTGCAATTCCCTCTTTTTCCATTATATTGGACTACTCTTTGTAGCCTGAACATAGTCTATGCTGCTTTTGCTCACATTGGTACATATTAACTAAGCTATACTCCTTGTGCACTTTGGTGAATTTCTATCTATCTTCTAAAATGCACCTCAAACATCAACTTTTCAGTGAAGTTTTCTTTGATTCACCTCTAGTCAATACCAACTTTCCCTTCTTTTGGCTTCATAATCACTTCATAACTCTTTAATGAACCGCTTCTCCTTTTTTACTACAATAGTTTATCAGGGTATGTACATTTTTAGACTGTAAATTTCATGAAGGCAGGAACACTATCTTTTCTAAACTTTGTATTGTTTGATGGCCAAAGTCTTCAGCAGCAAAAGCACTTGCCAAGTCACAGTGCTTGAGCCTGAGAGTAGGAACTAGGTCTGTCTATTCGGCCATAATCAAGAGACATCAAAGAAGATGCCGGAGATATTTGTGGAGTGTGCTACTCATACTACAGAAAAGCATAACATAAAGAACATAGTAGACTCTATCAAGAAAGAGGATGACAAGAAGGGCAGCCCACTGGACACTTCATTGTGGGGAGGAACTTCGGTAGTTATATGATGCATTAGTTGTTAAGCACACCATCTACTCCTACCCAGGCCAAATCACTATTCTGTAATTTGGTTAGAACATAGACTATACTATCTACTCAGTGATATATCTAGATAAAGCCTTCAGCCTAAATCCCAGATGCTAGAGACTGACATCTTCAGCCTTGCCATGGGAATAACTCCATCTCTGAGCTTTTATTGAATTGTTCTTGTCTAAGGCATCCTATGTTAAAATTTGTTGTGGTTACAAAACAATTAGCAAAATATCTTGCATTTGTTCCTGTTTTCTATTCCATACTTCTCCCTTCCTCCCTTGCCTCACAATCTGGATACTTAAAAAAACAAACCGTTGAAAGTCTCTGTTTTATTTTTTAATTTATTTTAATGAGGCAAGTAGGGGTTAAGTGACTTGCACAGGGTCACACAGCTAGCAAATGCCAATTGTCTGAGGCTGGATTTGAACTCAGGTCCTCCTGACTCATGCTCTATCTCCTGCACTGCTTAGATGCCCTGAAAGTATGTATTTTAAAATAAACTGTGCATTGTTCCCAGTGCCTAGCACAGGTCTCTGCTTATTAAACAGATGCTTAATAAAGGTTTGTTTTAATTAAGTTCAGTTTGAGAACTCCCCTCTCTCTCTCTGTCTCTGTCACGCACCATATATACAATTGTAGAAATGTATTGTATAAGTGGAGAAAGGAGGAGAAAATTTAGAACTCAAAATCTTATAGAAGTGAATGTTGAAAACTAAAAACAAATAAATAAAATTTAAAAAATGCATTATACGCATTTTTTGTTGTTGAAGGTTAAAGTATGGAATGTTCAGTGAGAAATTATGAAGTTAAAGAAAACTTTGAGGGCAAAGTGGAATCTGAGCTGGGCTTTGAGACTGAATAGGATCCGAATCAGGTCAGAGAAACCACAATTAAAGGGGGCAAAGATGGAAATGACATGGTGAGTATGTGGGCATCTATGCATTTTTACATGAAAGACCAGTATTATTTTTTGCTTAGGAATAGGGGGATAAGGACTGGGCCTGTGATTTTACATAGTGAAATTGTAGGTGAGGAATCTCCTACTCACATATCACTTTTGTTGTGACTTAGAACTTCAGCGTTGCCTACTACACTGAGAAGTTAAATGAATTGCCCAGGGTCATGAAGCTGGTGTGTCACAGGCAGGGCTTGGACTGTGGCTCCTAGGTCAGCTCTCTATTTGCTCAGTTGTGTTACCTCTACTTTATGTATAGATTGAACAAAACAGTGACAGCGAGTCAGTCAATGAACATTCGTTAAGTGCATGCTGTGTGCCAGGCACCGTGCAACAACAACTTCCGTTGAAGTAGGAGGCCACGATAGAGATATTTCAACAAGTTAAATATAACAAATTAATAATCCCCTAGAGTAAAGAGAAATGAATTGGATGATAGCGAGCAAATCACTTAATCTCTCTGAGCTCCAATTTCCTCATCTGTAAAACTACTCATACCATGTTACTCAGAGGGACGTTGTGCAGAAAAAACTTTTATAAGCCTTTAAATGCTGTATAAATGTGAATTATGGTTAATGTGGTTGGCTCAGCAGTGCAAGAAAAGTTAGAGTTACTTGCTCATCCTCTTTTTCTTTGTTAATTTATTGTTCTGGGGCCCTGGCATACGTGGATATTATGGTCAGAAAAGGAAACACCCCTGTGTTGCAAAGGCATGCAAAACCTGGGTACCTCTTATATATCCTTTCCCTGTTGATCAGGGTAACTGCCTGGGCAGCTGTCAGAGCACACAGCTGCATTGTTTTCAGCCAAAGGAGGAGGTCTGGCTAGCAAACCTCCTGCCACGAAATGTTGCTGACTTTACATTTGCCTGGAGCGATTGTCGTTATTAAAGCACCAAGTTCCCTCCTTTGCAGTGTTCCTGACCCTTATCTTTATGGAATTCCCTTCACCTGCCATTCTCCCTAGTTTTTGACCTGCTCCTGGAGAACTCAGATAGTATTTTTCTACCTGAATCCCTAGGTCTTTCATCTTTCTGCTTGTTGAATTCTCAACTATGAATTTAGTCATTGCTTCTATTTAATTTGTTGAGTCCCTGACAAGAGGCACTGTTTTTGGGCTACACTTTCTTGGATGTTTTTGCACCACACTTCCTTTATTTCTGGTATGGTGGTATCATTTATACCCCATAGATGAGCCTCTTCCTGAGACCCAGGTTTGTTATTTTCTGGCCAGTGTATGGCTCGTAGTAGGCCTTTAATAAATATTAGTTGAATGACTGACGGATAGGCATACATTTTTTTGAGAGCACTGTGACTTGGGATTGGTCTTTGCTGTCCAAAATAGTGACCTGTCAGATTCACTAGCCCGAGAAAGGGTGAGGATGGTGATGGAGCAACAAGTCAGCTCTTTTAGGAGTCAAGGTTAAGCTCTACTTTGAGATGGAAAAAATAAAGAAAGAGAAAAAAATCAGGTAAGCAAAACCAACCAATGCATTGGCCACATGTGATGATGTATGCAACATACTACATCCTGCATACTGTAGAGGTTCCTTACCTCTACAAAGAACAGGGGGAGATGCTTATTCTCATGGGGCTAAACCTGGCCATTATAATTACACAGCAATCAGTTTCACGTTTTTATTCTTTATATTTACATTGTTTCTGTGTCTACTGTTTTCTTGTTTAGCTTATTTCCCGTTGAATCAGGTCATGCAAGTCTTCACATGCTTCTTTGAATTCTTGACATTCAGCATTTCTTATCATGTGGTAATATTGCACTATGTTCACATTGTAGTAACCACAGTCAAATTAGTCATTTTGTCAGTGAATAGGCATCTATTTTAAATTTTTTGCTCCCATCAACAGAGTTGATATAAATATTTATTTTCAAACTTTGACCTACGTAGGGTATGTACTTAGCAGTACTCTTTCTAGGCTGAAGGGAAGGGGAAAAGGAAGAGAATAATTACTTAAACAGTCCTACTCTATGCCAGCATTGTGCTAAATGCTTTAAAATATCTCATTTGCTCATCATAACCCCAATATTTTTATTTTAAAAACATCACTAATTTATTTGTTTTCAGTTTTCAACAATAACTTCATGTCTTAAATTTTCTCCTCCTCTTTCTTTCTTTCTTTCTTTCTTTCCTTTCTTTCTTTCTTTCTTTCTTTCTTTCTTTCTTTCTTTCTTTCTTTCTTCTTCCTTTCCTTTCCTTTCCTTTCTTTCTTTCTTTTCTTTCTTTCTTTCTTTCTTCTTCTTTCTTCTTTCTTTCTTTTCTTTCTTTCTTTCTTTCTATCTTCCCTTCCTTCCTTTTTTCTTCCTTTCTTTCTTTCTTCCTTTCTTTCTTTCTTTCTTTCTTTCTTTCTTTCTTTCTTTCTTTCTTTCTTTCTTTCTTTCTTTCTTTCTTCCTTTCCTTTCTTTCTTTCTCCTCCTTTCTTTCTTTCTTTCTTTCTTTCTTTCTTTCTTTCTTTCTTTCTTTCTTTCTTTCTTTCTTTCTTTCTTTCTTTCTTTCTTCCTTCCTTCCTTCCTTCCTTCCTTCTTTCTTTCTTTCTTTCTTTCTTTCTTTCTTCTTTCTTTCTTTCTTTCTTTCTTCTTCTTTCTTTCTTTCTTTCTTTCTTTCTTTCTTTCTTTCTTTCTTCTTTCTTTCCTTCTTTCTTTCCTTCCTTCTCCCCTCCCTCCCCTAGACAGCATGCAGTCTTATATGGCTTTCACACATACATTCTTATTAAATACATTTTCACACTAGTCATGTTGTATAGAAGAATGAAAAAGAATGGGAGAAACCATAAGAAAAAAACATAACAGAAGAGAAAAGAATCTACTTCAGCCTGCGTTCCAACTCCATAGTTCTTTCTTTGGATGTGGGTGGCATTTTGCTTCAAGTCCTTTGGGGATGTTTTAGGTTCTTGCATTGCTGCGAAGGACTAAGTCTATCATAAATAGTCCTTGCACACTGTGGCTGTTACTGTGTATAATGTTCTTCTGGTTCTGTCATTTCACTGAGCATCAGTTCATATAGGTCTTTCCAGGTTTTTCTAAAGTCCCACTGTTCGTCATTTGTTATGGCACAGTAGTATTCCATTACATTCATATACCACAACTTGTTCAACCATTCCTCAATTGATAGGCATTTCCTCAGATTCCAGTTCTTGGCCACCACAAAAGAGTTGCTATAAATATTCTTGAATATATGGGACCTTTTCCCATTTTTACAATCTCTTTGGGATACAGCTTTAGAAGTGATATTGCTGGGTCAATGAGTATGTACATTTTTGTAGCCCTTTGAGCACAGTTCCAAATTGCTCTCCACAATGGCTGGATCTACTCACAGCTCCACCAACAATGAATTAGTGTTCCAACTCTCCCACATCTTCTCCAACATTTATAATTTTCCTGTTTTGTCATGGTTACCCAATCTGACAGCTATGATATGGTACCTCAGAGTTGTAGTGATTTAGAGAATTTTTTCATATGACCATAGATAGCCTTAATTTCTTCTTCTGAAAACTCCCTCTTCATATCCTTTGACCATTAATCAATTGGGGAATGACTTGTATTCTTGTAAATTTGACTCAGTTCTCTATGTATTTTAGAAATGAGGCCTTTATCACAGATACCAGTTGTAAAAATTCTTTCCTAATTTTCTGCTTCCCTCCTAATCTTGGTTACATTTAGTTTGTGCAAAAACTTTTCAATTTAATATAATTAAAATCATTCATTTTGCACTTCATAATGTTTTCTACTTCTTGTTTCATCATAAATTTCTCCATTCTCCATAAATATGAAAAATATACTATCCCTTGCTCCCCTAATTTGTTTATAGTATCAGCCTTTATACCTAGATCATGTACCTATTTGGACTTTATTCTGGGAAGTAAATTATTAAGCCCATTTTGCAATTGAGAAAACTGAGGCAAACAAAAGTCAAGTGATTTGCCCAGGGTCACACAGCTAACAAGTAATTGAAGACAGATTTGAACTTAGGTCTTTATGACTCTAGACCTAGTATTCTATCTGATGAACCAACAAGTTGGATATGG
Organism: Bettongia penicillata ogilbyi; assembly: GCA_023548195.1. Classification (NCBI taxonomy): domain Eukaryota; kingdom Metazoa; phylum Chordata; class Mammalia; order Diprotodontia; family Potoroidae; genus Bettongia; species Bettongia penicillata. Next base: position 1,415,384 of record JAJHZJ010000303.1, read on the forward strand.
GCATTCATTCCAATTCTTTTTTCCCGAATGGTTAGACAATTTTATAGCTCGTTAAAAGTATGTTATAGTGCCTGTTTTTCCATAGCCCCTCCATCGTTGATTATTTTCAATATATGGTACTTTTTAAATTTTCTGGGTATTTGGTAAAACAGAATTGTTTTGATTTGCATTTCTTTTCTGAAACAGCACTATCCTGTTTGTGCAAAAGCTTATCACTTTGACATAACTGAAATGATCTATTTCATTTTTTTTGATCACCTCTAGTCCATGTTTGCTTATGAATTCTCTTTCTAAAGTATAGCTTTCAAAGATGTTTGATCTTATTATCTACTTCTTTATGGTATGCACTTTAATATTCAGGTTTTACATTCATTTTAAATTTTTTTTGTGGCATTTGTTATAAGATGTTGGTCTAATATGTTTCTCCTTTACTGAGCTATTGCAGTATTTCCAGCCTTCTTCATGCCTATTACTTAATAGTATAACCTTTGACATTCAAAGCTCAGAGGGAACTAGCCTCAGACAAGCAATGATACATAGATTGGAAAGATAACAGGAGAATGACACTTGTATTGAAGATGAGTGGCAAGTTGCCTCTCCAAAGAGCAGTCATTAGGGCAAAGAGTAGTTAAACTCCTTGAATTAGAAAGTCCTATTTCAGGTTTCTCCTAGCCCCCTCAGAGATCTCCTGAGTTTCTCTATTCTTTTAGAAGTCTGTGTATTCCTTGCAACTGTACTTGTACATTTATAGGAAATTCCTCCAATTTGACTTTATATAGGATATCCTCTATGATGAGGGTGAATGCTTTTAGCAAGCATGTGATTGCCAATTTTGTTTTTTTTTTATATTGGCAAACAGAAGAGAGACACTTTGAAAGGTACCATGGTATAAGGGATAAAGCAATGGATTTGGGGGCAGAGAACCTGTGTTTGAATCCCATTTCTACATGCTGCCTACTTATGTGATGTTGGATAAGTTGCAACCTCAATTTTCTCATCTACAAATAAAGGGACTTCAACAGAGGGTCTCCTATAATTCTAAATGACGTACTTGTAATTTTCAATAAATCTTGTAGATCTTATGCATGAGAAATATTTTGTTGGAGGAGTACATTTAAGGCTGAATTTTGTTCAATCAAGTTAAAAAAAAACTTTGTGTAATGATGCAAGAAGAAATATAGAAGGATCTTGCTGGTTTGATGCTAAAGTACTAATGTCAAACTGAAATAGAAATGGGGACCGTTAAACCATACATATGGTTTACTGGGTCTTCATATTGACTTAGAAAACCACTTATGGATATTACATATGTTTTATTGTATTTTTATTTATTTGTTAAATATTTTCCAATTACATTCTAATCTAGTATGGGTCACATGTGGGAGTGTAGTGGGCTACAGTGGCCTCTGGGCCACATGTTCGACACTTCTGCTCTAGAGAATCATAAATAAAAATCCATCTGTCTCCCTCCTATATTTTTTTTTATCAAAACCATTGTCACACTGTCTATAGAGATTTTATAGAAATGAGAAGATAAGCTTAGACTTCTGGATTTGGCAGTTTCCAATATCTTATTTAGTATTTTTTTTTGGTAATAATATTTTCCATTCTTCTGCAATCATAAATTTTCTTGAGAATTGATCCCTAAGATCATTTTAAATTATATTGCATCTGGCATATATTTGGTTACATCCAGCTGTTCTTCTGAATTTCATTTTTGGAATATTATTTTAACTTTCTCATAAAGCACATTGAGTACTAAGGTGTTAGTGTCCACATGTGCTGGTTCCATTGTCATCAATAATGACAAATTACCATAGAAACACTGGCTAATCTGCCATTTTCACATGTAATAGGGATTCTTTCATTTTCCCTATAAATGCTCTTGGGATGATATGGCTTAGTTTTGTTTCATGCCAAATTTTACCGAATAGGCTGATGAGTTGTACAAATGAATCCACAGGAAAGAGAAGGCACACTACATTGGGAGATTCCTACACTGGTGAAAGACATACACTGAATCCTGGATTTTATGTGGAACTACTCTTGCTGTATGCATAGATTTATTTTTTTTATTTGTGTCCTATGTAAACATCAAAGGTTCTTCTATTACTTATTGGAAGCAGAGGACATCTCAGCCTGCATCTTAAATAAATGAATGAATTAAAAAGCATTTAAGTGCTTATTTTGTGCAAAGCAGTATGAGTATAAATAGAAAAGTAAGACACCCTACTCTCAGGGAGCTGAGATTCTAATAGCTATAAAAGAGTTAAGAGTTAGACTAGCACAGTGTTTGAAGTATTGGCATTGCAACCAAGAAGACCTTGGTTCAAATACTGCCTCATATATTTATTGGGGTAAAGTCATTGTTCTTTTATGATTCTCAATTTTCTCATCTGTAAAATGAGGAGGTTGGACTCAATTTCCTCTTAGGTCTCCTTCAGATCTAAATCTGTGATCCTATGTAGATGAGCTGGAAAGGCTCAATAGTTCACATGGAAAGTAATTGGTTTGATTGCAGTGTAGAGAGGAAATGAAGTTTTTATACAAATGTATCTTTACTATCATTTGTTTGATAAAGTCATATCTCTTTCTGTTGTTTAACCATTTGATAGTATGGAAGATTTTGGTGGTGAGTGCTTTCTTTTCCATATGTTCTTTAGCTGTGAGTGCTGAGAAGGCAGTGACTTCGGTTTTGCAAATTCAGTTGTTTGTGTTTTCAAGCTGTGAACCATGGATCATAACGTTACAGGAGAGCTGACTGGAAATAGTTGATATTGACCAAGATGCTCAGTCTATACATTGTATCAAAGAGCTACTTACTGAGAAGGCCGAGTTCAAGACACTGGAAAGCACACAATATTCCATTGTCATCCATTATAAGCAGAATAATTTAAAACACATCCAAGTGGCTCACAAACACAACCAAAAGTCACATTTAGGATTTTTTTAAACTTTCTACATCCTTTGGCCCCATGTTGTTGTTGTCGAGGCATTCAAGTTGTGTTAGGCTCTTCATGGCCCTGTGGGTCTACCCTTCTAGTATTCACTGTCTCTTGAAATCTGTCCAAGTTCATGTTTATTGCTTCCATGACACCATCTCATCCTCTGTCATCCCCTTTTCCTTTTGTCTTCAATCTTTCCCAACATCAGGGTCTTTTCCAATGAGTCCCATCTTCTCATCATGTAGCCAAAGTATTTAAGTTTCAGCTTCAGTATTTGACCTTCCAGTTAATAGCCTGAATTAATTTCTTCAAGTGCTGACTGATTTGATCTCCTTGCTGTCCAAGGGCCTCTCAAAAGTCTTTTCCAGTGCTACAATTTGAAAGCATTGATCCTGTGGTGCTCAGCTTTCCTTACAGTTCAGCCATACGGCCATACATTCCTACTGAAAAAACCCTAACTTTGACTATACAGACTTTGTCAGCAAGGTGATCTCTCTGCTTTTTAATATGCTGTTCAGATTTATTATAGCTTCCCTTCCACAGAGTAAGCACCTTTTAATTTCATGCCTGCATTCACCATCTGCAGTGCTCTTTGAACCCAAGAATATAACATCTGAGACTGCTTCCATTTCTTCTTTTTCTATTTGTGAGGAAGTGATAGAATAAGTTGCCAAGATTTTCATTTTTTTATGTTAAGTTTCAAGCCAGCTTTTACACTCTCTTCTTTCACATTCATCAAGAGGATTAATTCCTTAATTCACTTTCTGCCATCAGAGTGGTATCATCTGCACATCTGAGATTGTTGATATTTCTCGCAGAAACCTTAATTCCAGCTTTTGATTCTTCCAGTCTGGTATTTCAAATGATGTACTCTTCATATAAGTTAAATAAATAAGGTGACAACATACAGCCTTGTTGTACTGTTTTTCCAATCTTTAACCAATCAGTTGTTCTATGGTCAGATCTAACTGTTGTTTCTTGGCCTGCATACAGGTTTCTCAGAAGACAAGATGATCTCTTTGAGGACTTGCCACATTTTGTTGTGATCCACATGGTCAAAAGCTTTAGTGTAGTCAGTAAAGCAGAAGTAGATATTTTTCTGGAACTCCTTTGCTTTCTACATAATCTAGCAAATGTCAACAATTTGGTCTCTAGTTCCTCTATCTCTTTGAAAATCAGACTGCACATCTGGTAATTCTCAGTTCACATATTGCAGAATCTTAAGCATAACCTTACTGGTGTGTGAAATGAGAGCAATTGTTTGATAATTTGAACATTCCTTGGCACTACTCCATAACCAGAGGCAAAAGTGTTTCTGTGGAACCTGATTTTGTGTACCTTGAAGAGCAGTTACTTTGGCAGGCAACCCAGTGCAAGGTAGAACTCTCTCAGTTACTCAGCATTGGCTATATCTTTTGGATCTCATTTACCAGAAGCAAGCACAGAATGCCATCTGCCCTCCAGACTGGCATGATGCCTATATTTAAAGGAAGACTTGTCTTTGACAGTTTTCTGTGTCCCATTCTTAACTTCAGTGGCTCTCTATTGCCTACCAGCTGGTAGTTACCCAATAGATGGTATTCTACCTCTGGCATAGCAGCCTGAATTTAAGACACATGACCTTGTTTAAAACTCTGTGTGGCTTTGCCCAGTTGTTTTGTTGGCGATATATTTTCAGTGTGACTTCGAGTTCTATGAACTCTCTGACCAACTGAGGACCCAGTGAGGAAGTTGGTAAACTTGTAACCTCTGTTAACTTCCTTTCTTTTCTGTGCGGCAGTAATGGTGATCTTTGTTACGGTTTTGTCCCTGACCCAGCAGAATAATGGCATTTTTACGGTCATGGATACTCACCAAATGCCTCATTTCTCGCCCTGCATAGACTTTCCTACTAATGCTGAAACCTCTTGCCTGTTACTTGAAGGAACTACTAATTCTCTAGTTTTCTCTCCCCATATTTGCTTGATTAGGGAGCCCAGTTTGTACTTTTGGACTATATCATTTGCTTCCCGACAGATGAAAATGCATCTTGCTTCTGCATATTGCCCTCAATTTGACGGACAGATTATATGCACCAGATCCTTGAAAGTATTCTATGTCATATCACCAAAATTATTTGCTCACTCTAATAGTCTCCTACTCTGTTACATTATTATTTTTTAACAATATCTCAGTACACTTTTCTAATCTAGTATATCTTGTTAATGCAAATTATGATTTTAACTCTTAATTCTTGCCCGCATTCACAACTTATTCCACATGGATAAGAGAATATAAGTGTCTTGAGGGCAAGGACTTTTTGGTTATTAAGTTCGTAGTCAGTGCCTGACCCAATATTTTGCTCATAATAGGGTACTTGATAAAAATTTGTTGAATTGATTTTGATGGCTGATGATTAGTTAGGGGAATTGCAACACAATCCTTAGGCATAGCCAAGTATAAAGAGGAAATCAACTAACCTTTAACTTTTAGAGAGTTCTTACAAATCAAGAAATATGACTGCTTGGCTGCCTTAAACATGTACACCAGAAAGTCTCAAACTTTTTTGAATTCAGGACTCCTTTACATTCTGAAAAAAATATTGAAGACTCCTCAAAGAATTTTGTTTATGTGAGCTATATCTATTAATATTTACTACATTAGAATAGTATTATTAATACAGTTGTTTTAACCTCATGGAGCTCCAAAAGGGTTTTTGGGATTCCCATGGTTCCCTAGACCATACTTTGAGAAAGAGTAATGTACACAGACAGGCATTCCAGGAAGCTGGTTGACAGAGTAATGAATAAGACCCTTATAAAGCATGCAAATAGTGAGCCCCATAAGTCAGTCAATTATGCTAACATCCATTATACTTAGTTTATTATACTAGCCTGTGATGTATTGATTAGGTTTGTCCCTTTTACTGTGTATATAACCTATTTTGACATTGGCCTTTGGTAAGAGGGTCTCATTTCAAACCAAATCTTCATTCACTGAATCCTTGCCAACCTTAACAAATAATGTAGGAAGAACATATGCTTCTGGAGTGATATGGATCACTGCAGTGACATGGCCTAATAAGTTTGGAGAGTTATGGGTCCAATGAAACAATACTGGACCTCTAGTACTACCTGAACAGCCTTCACCCTGTCCTATCTTATCAATCTCAGATTTTGAGATCTGGGAAGTAGTTCAAGGAGGAGAAGGCAGAGAGTGGAATCCACAGTGAGGATAGTGTAGAGGAGATATGTCTAGGACACCATCTGATGTAACATTATGTTGTCTTGGACTGATATTTCATGTGTAGTAAATTGCCATTATTGAGTCACGATGGAACTCCTTTACCTCACAGTCCAGCTCACCTGGACTTCCTACTCTTTCCTTACATACAACACTCCATCTCCCAACTCCTTGATTTATGCAGATTGTCCCCCATAATTGGAATGAACTCTTTCCTCATTTGTCATGGGAATAGTACCCCAAGGCCTTCCCCTAGGCATGTTAGGTTAGTTTTTCCTTAAAAGGTATTGAACCTATTTTCTGGGAAATAGGCAAAGTTTGTCGATGCAGTTTCCTGATGTTGTCAGTACAAAAACAGCTAAGAAATGAAGTGATAGAGCTCTTTCCTTGGAAGAGAAGAAGCAGCATCAAGAGCAGCATAGGGAAGTTTTGTGGAACTAGACCATCTTTGTCTTCAATGTCCTTTCCCTGTTTTTCATGTCTCAAGTGAACCTTCATTTTACAGTTGTCAGGTGGTCTCCATGTGCTTTATTTTCTTACTATTTCAAACCTGAGGTACCTGACTTCAAGTCTCTACTAACCTGGTCAGTCAGACTCTACAAGTCCTCTTTCTCTTGGAACTTCTGGTCTCCAAGGCTCTCCTCAATTGTCACTTTCTACATGGGGCTGTTTTTTGGTCATCCTTACCCATAAGAATGAACTACTGATAATGATCTTGTGTCTGTTTTGTATGTCTTCTTTATATCCTTATACATGTACATGGTACATGTTATTGTCATTAGAATAGAAGTTCCTTGAGGGAATGATTTGTTCCTTCCCTCACATCTCCCCCTCCCCCTTCCAAGGTATCTTAGGCAGTGGCTAGTATCTACCAACAACTTCATGAATGCTTGTCAATTGATCGATTCATTGGTCCTACTTTCTGTTTAATTTCACTTTCCCTACCTTCTGTTTCTGACCCATTACCTTTTCCTGTTTTGCCCCAGGTTTGATATCTTTATGATTTTTTAATTGTTAACTTGAGATTTTGCTACTATTGCCCAATTTTTAATATTCTTTGATGCTCATGTTGAATTTGAGTAGTATCTTTCTATTTTCCAGGTTTACTATTTCACTTACATCCTAATGATTAGATACTCTCTTTACCTGTTAATTGAATAATTCCTGGTGCCTATTCTTGTCCTTTCTCATCCCTCTAGAGAGGTAAAAATCACAGAATCTCACAGTTGGAAAGGATCTCAGAGACATTCTATTCTAACCCATATTGTAGCAAAAATCTCCTTTACAATATAATGGGACCACAGATTTAGAGCAAGAAGGGACCAGTCCCTTTATTTTAAACATGAGGAAATTGAGATCCAAAGTGTCTAGGTGACTTGTCTACTTAGGTAGTACGTAGAGGAAATAAAACTTGAACCCATGTTCTTAGACCTGAATTCCAACACTTTTCCTACTCTATCAAAATGCCTCTCATCTAGTCTTTGCTTCAAGACCTCTAAGGATGGAGAACTTGCTGCTGCCTAAGGTAGCCCAGATGAGACATGAAAATAGAACTCTGGGGAATCATTTGCATACATTAAGCAATAAACTGATCAATGTTTTCACTCAAAACCTTTTCCCTAGGTTGAGTAATGCCTCCATTCTCCCTACAATGGAATTTCTGTTTAGGTGGAAAATTTTTTGTTCATTGATTTTCTTTAAAAACCAAATATCCATAATTATGTAAGGTTAACATTAAAATATGTAATTGTTATTTAGGTAGGTCCCTCAGAACAGAAATCACACATAGTGAGTGAGATCCATCACTTCAAAGTCTATGTAAGAATGCACATAGGTAAATATATGATTTAAATATTGGTATCAGGTTATTTGAGAATGTTAAGCACTATCATGATATATTTTCTTATAAATTGTTAAGCAACTTGATTCATATATTATGAGAAAACATATGGAATTGATTAGGGGAAACCAGTATAGGAAGTTGACTCATTTAGACCAAAGATCCATTGGAATATGTACAATGAAATACTGATAATGATCTTGTGAATTCAAATGCCTATTAAAGAGCTTGCCAAATGGATTATCCTGAAACAGAGAGATTGTGTGTGCAGGAATTTACTGGCTTAATTTATTCACTTTGTCTAATATAGATTTTGCCAAAGGCTTGCTATCTCTCTCCAGGTAAAAAATGCTAAGAGATTTCTCCCCTCATTTTATTCTGTGTAATCCCTTCTAATCAGTAATCAAGTGAAGTTATCTACTAGTTCCTAAGATGACAATTGACAAAGATGGCCACTTAAAGAATTTTTCTAAAGGAAATCACAATTGATGAAAACATTAAGAATAGTGTAGTATTTAAACCATTTTTCCTAAGTAGCCATTAAAGATAATGGTTGTGACCAGTGATATTTTTGTGTGTTAAATATATTTTCCACATAAAATGAATATTTGCATTTCACATTTCTAACTATTATCATCATTTGCTTTCCTTTTCTCTCTCCTCCCACCAGAAAATCATTGTTAAAGAAAAGAGATATCAGGCTGCCCCAAAATAGAAATGTATAGGTTGAACTTTTGAACTATGAAATCTAAGGGGATGTAATCTTCAGGCTAAAGAGAGGCTTATAATAGATTCTAAATACTGAAATGGGGAATTTGCCGATGTCTGCATTATCTGGAACAATGAGAATTATGGATGATTGTTGAAGTGCTGTGATTTCAATATTTTGTTTTTCTAATTAAAATGCTTTAAACTCTTATTAATATTATGTAGGAATGAAACTAAGCGTTAATCAATCATTAATCAATAGTGATATTCTTTGAACTCACGCATAGTTTCTTTTTCTAAAGGGATCAAATTACTACAATAAGTCTCATTCTTCTCTGTGTTCTTGGGAATTGGGCTGGAGAAATGTGAGAGTTTCAAGAAATAGGACCTAAACTGTGGAGGAAAATCTCTACTGTTGTATCTCTTCCAATTTGTAAGGACATAATGGTATTAGACATTGGAGATACATAAAAGAACAAGGTTTAGAATATTCTCTCAAGGAATTTCTGCATATGTTCAGCTGTTTCTAGTACAAAAGATATCTTGGTAGCTCTGCCCCTCCCATATGAAATAAAACAAATGAAAAGAAAACAAAGATCTTTCCTCTATGCTGCATATCAATTTATGTATAAGTCTATAGGTTGGAGCCTAGTCAGAACTCTGAAATATACAAAGCTTTTCAACTCCCTCCCTCTTTCCTGTTTTTCTTTCCCTCAAATCTACAGTGGTAACTCTTTACATATCAACATTATTTTTTTTAAAGACTGGGTCTCCCCATTGGAACCAGGCTGGAAGTACAGAGATCTTTCAGGACCCAATCCCACTGCTGACTGGTATAGGAACTTTGCTGTTTCCAACCTGGACCTGTTTGTCCCTTATCAGACAAAGTGGTGGTCCCTGCTCCTAAGGGCTCAAATTATTGAAGTGAACTCAGAGCAGACACTTGATATGTAAGTCCAGTTTAGAATTCCTGAGTTCAAGAAGTGTACCAGTCTCAGTCTTGCAGTAGTTGGTATTATAGGTCAGTACTACCATGCACAGTGGCATCAACATTTTCTTAGGAAAGTCTTGAAGACTGAAACTCCCTTAAGATAGGAGATGGTAATATTTAATGAGGGACAGCTAGGTGGTGCAGTGAATAGAGCACCAGCCCTGAAGTCAGGAGGGCCTGAGTTTAAATCTAGGCTCAAACATTTATTAGCTAAGTTGCTCTGAGCAAGTCACTGAACCCTGTTTGCCTCAGTTTCCTCATTTGTAAAATGATCTGAAAAACGAAATGGCAAGCCACTTTAATATCTTTGCCACAAAAACCCCAAATGGTGTCACAAAGACTGAACATGACTAAAACTACTGACCCAACACAACAAATATCGAATGACTAATGGGGAAATAGAGTTGAGTTGAGGTCTGTTGGAATTTCAGACTGGAAGATGAGCTGTTTTGAAAGTGGTCATTCTTTCAATCAGCTTTTACAAGTCTGCTCTTCATAGATGCATGGCATCCATGGGCCATGTGAAACATCATATAAACAAAATTGCAGAAAAGGACTGGAATGGAAGAGTGAGGATTTCACTTACTTCCCAAGCTGTGTCTTTTCCGTGTTGGAAAGGAGGTACAAATGAGAAACAAGGGCATTTAAATGTATAATATGTTTGACAGTGGCCCAAGGAACAAATTGAGAGTGTTTTTCAAAGAAACACCAAACTATCTGTACAGGCATGTCAGTAGAAGTTTCGCCCAGTGATAATGCATTGTTTTGGTAGTGGTAAACCGTAAACAAACAGATAAATAAGTAACCCTTTCACTTCTACAGTGATGATAGCAAAATGGGGAGAAAGGTCTGAGAGAGGGTGCTAAGAGTCACAGCTTTTTGACTATCAGTAAACTGATGGTTCTTGCTCTAATTATAAGAACATTGTCCAATGACCAAGAAGTGGACATGTTTCTGGAAGTACTAAATTATGGCAATCTGGACATTCTTGCTATAATTGAAACAAAAAGAAAGAAGGAAGCTGTGGCTAACTGGAAGGATAGGTAAAGAAGCAGTTGGCAGGCTGGATTTTATCATGCCCATACATTAAAAAAAAGCAACATTGCTTTGAGGAAATGTATGAAAGTCTCTAGCACATTGCTGGATCCTCGATGAGGGAACCTATGGAAGAACATGGACAGGAATGACGGATAAAGAAGAACATTTAAATTGTAATTTATAGTAATGGATGGAATATCCATATCAGTGAGATCATAGGTCTATTGAAATATTGAAGTAGTTTTCCAGTAATGCTGCACATTATGGAATACAACAAGCTATAAAGAATTAAAATTATAGATGACCAAAAGGTAAGAGAGAGGCACGGTGTTTATAAATAGGCTGCATCATTTTGACAGTCGTGACTGTTGTACAAGAAGAGGGTTAAAAGATATTATCCAACAAATATCTGATTTTAATTAGATGAACATGTTCTTAGCAAGCTCAAGAGATAGCAAATGTTCACATAATGCACCAATGGAATTTAAAAAGACCTAGACAAAAACTTCTAGTATGCAGGACAGATCCCGCATATTGGTTTCATGGGAGGACACAGACAAGAACTGCACAGAGAATGAAGACATGGCTGGGTTGCAGTCTGTGCTGCTGGAAGGAATATGTACAAGAATGAGATCACAGGTCAGTAATGTATTAGAATTACACAATTATAGATTCAGAATTGGAAGGGGCTGTGGAGGCTACCTAGAGTGGCAAGACTCTTTCCTTTTACAGAGAAGAAGCTGAAGTCTTGAGAAGTTAAATAATGTGGCCAAGGTCACACAGATGAGGGGTAGAGCCAGGATGTAAACCCAGGCCCTTGGACTACAAATCCAGTGTTCTATCCATGCATTGCTCTTCAGTACCATTTTGGTAAGAAGTTCAGTCTTGTCAAAATTTTGTATGATGACTTCAGTGTTAAAGTTTAAGTTCAGCTATTGCATGATGCAACCTATATTTCAGGTCAAATGCCCATTGTAAGTGGAATATCCACTTGTTAACATGAAACTAATAGTGGGCATGGTTCGGTATTTAAAAAAAATTATTAAAGTCTCTAATCTTAGGTATTTCCTTGGCAGTTCATGCTTCAAAAATCTGAATTCCATTTAATTAACATTCTTTGAGATTATTCATCATTTATTTGAAAAAAAGATACCTGAGGAAAGAAATGACCCCAATATAACAGGATTAAATAACCACCCTGTGTGTTGTAATAATAACTGTGTGCTGATAAATGCTTAGGAATCAGCTCTCCAAAAAAGAGTATACATGACGCTTTTCATTATTAGCATTTCCCCAGCCATTTCTTTAGTCCTTTGTTATCATTAAGTCATGTCCAACTCTTTGTGACACTGTGGGCCATACTGTCCATGGAGTTTTCTTGGCAAAGACACTGGAGTAGTTTGCTATTTCCTTCTCTACTGGTTTAAGGCAAACAGAGGTTAAGCAACTTGCCCAGGGTCATATAGCTAGTAAGAGAGGCTTGATTGGAACTCAAGTCTTCCTGACTCCAGGCCCAACACTCTGTCCACTAAGCCACCTAGCTGCCTTCTTTTATTAAGTCTAGAAAGCAACAAAACAATAAGTGTTCGCTTATTTCCAAGGTATTAAAAATGATGATGCTGAAATTTAACAATAGATTTTCAGGAATCAGTTCAACTCTACTTCAGCACACATCTGACTATAACTCACATGTGTATAGTGCTTTACTGTTATAGAATATTTTCACATACAATAGTTCCCTGGACTCTAATAGTAATCTCATGTACCATTTGATTTGGATTCAGAGGATGTGGGTTCTAATTCTGGCTCTGCCACTTGCTACTTGTATAATCTTGAGCAAGTCACTTGGCCTCATGGTTTTGTTTTCTCATCTGTAAAATAATGAGGTTGGATTAAATGACAAGCAAGGTCCCTTCTAGATTCAATCCTATGGTTCAACTAAGGTTCTTATTTTATAGATGAAAAGCAGAGAAATTGAATGACTCTCCCAAAGTCACATAGCAAATAGATGACAAAGACAGGCTTTGAACCCAAGTGCTTTGATTCTAAGTCCACCACTCTTTCCACTACAATAATCTATCTCTTAGACACTATGCCAATATTTGAAATACTTACTGAGACTTTGAATCTTTGTATAAACTTGTTATTTTTCATCTTTCATTCTCAAAGAGGATTGATGACATCACAAGGGAGATGTGAACTAATTATACCAAAGGATGCTCCTGTTTTTTTTATTGCAAAACCAGGATAAATGATCTAAAGACCTGTAGACAGGTCATCTGAGAACTAGATGAAATATGACCCTTTTGGAGGTTTAATTATATGGTTCAGTATGGAAACATCTTTTTTTTTTTCCTTTTTGATGTCCTAATCCCAGGTAAATTATCATATGGCAAACGAAACTGGGCATAGCTTTTATTTCTGTCCCTCTCTTTTTCTTTTCTTTCTTACTTCCTTCTTGCCCACCTGCCTGCAACTGGGATTAAGTAATTGCCCAGGGTCACGCAGCTAGCTAGTGTCTGAGGCCAGATTTGAACTCATGTCCTCCTAACTCCAGGGTTAATGCTCTATCCACTGTGCCAATTAGATGCCCCATAGCTTTAATTTCTAAAACATTTTGAACTTTTGGAGTTTAGGATGTAAGGATCAGATAACAGAGACAGAGATATAAGAGTTTATCTCAGATATTTGTTTTTTATTTATACCTTAAAAAGGCATGCATTTTAGGATTTGATTGGCCAGTGTAAATGGCTAATGAAATAAAAAGGTAAGTAATAAATAAATTTCAATAAAGAAATATTTATTCTTCTTTTAGGAGTCATGGAGAAGTTTCTCAATCAACTTGGTGGAATTTTAAAGTGGTTAGCCACTGGCTAGCTGAAGATCAGCCATGCCCTTTGTGGTCTTTAAAAGTAAGAGTAAACTCTGAGGAATCTGTGATTTCCAACAGTTCAAAAGAAAACTAATATGGAAGAAGCCAGCTCTTTTAAAATGTAACTGTTCTTCACTCTTTCCCTTGCGCTTCTTGGAGACTCATAGGTGGGGGTACAGGAGAGATCATTTCTCTCTATGCCACCATTTGACAACTATTTCTTGGAATAGGAGATACTACACTCAGCGGAGAGCAGGCTCAAAGCAGTGAGCCAGAGAAAGTATATCCAGGGAGCCTAGTGAAGAGAATTGTCCAACAGAGACAATGAACCAAGGCAGAACAGAGTGAGGATACCCTGAGAAGAGACAAGCCATTTGGATCCTGAAATATCAGAGGTTAGAGTTGTCTTAGCCACATGTCTCTTTTGTATCTATTTACTAATATACTCTATATGTGTGCCTACTTTGTTACTCTGGGTGCCTGCATTCCATTTTAATGTTACAGAAGCTTCATTGCTACTGTTCTTTCTATTTCGTTTCTGAAAATACTTCTGTTTTGGTCTAATTATGTCCTCTAACTAATAAAAGTTAAATGGGCAAGTTGGGGTTCATACCTTATAGTTTTCAGGGTACTGTCTCACAGAGTACATAGAAACTAAGCTAGTTGCCTTCCTGAGTACCCAGATCACTTAGTGGTTTATAGAATTGTGAACACTGTGCCTACTGGGGAGAACTGGAGTGATGTCTACTTTGCACCTTGGACCACTTTAAAGTAGACACCACTTACCTGCCTCACAAATGAGTGATGAGAAAATGATAGGTTTTTAAACATTAAAAATTGATCATTTCCTTTCATTTTGGAAAAAAAAAGTCACCTCCACAAGTTCTCTAATTTGGTACTCAGGATTACATGTCAATCATGAGAACATGGCTGATTTTTAACAAATTATCTCAATAGCAAAATGATTTGTTAATTTCAAGCCACAATCACATAACCAAAGAACACATAGCTAAAGCAGCAGAGAATTTTCAAGCTGGAGAGGTCTTTTTAAATTTTTGACAAATTTCTTAACTGTAAGATCCCCTTCCCCCATCTTTTTAACCTGCTCTCCCTTTAAACTTCTGAAGTCTAACTTCTATATCATTCCATGGAAATTTCTCCCTTTACAAAGGTCAGTGATGAATTCCCTTGGACAAATAGAATATCCTTTTTCAATCTTCATTCCTCTTGACCTGCTGCTGCATGAGGCAAATTTGACTACTCTTTAATGCCAGTGACATGCTATCCTAGTTCCATCTCTCCAGCCATTCCTTTCATCTCTTTTGATAACTCTTCTTCTTTCTCAGAACCCCAAATAATCCCCGAATCAGTCCTTGGCCTTCCGTTTTCTTTATGCAATTATAGAGAGCTCATCCATTATTATAGATTCAACTTTGATTTCCGTACTGATGACTTCAATCTACATCTATATTTTCAACACAGTCTTCACATTTAATATAACAATTTACACCTACATATAACCATTTATGGTTTACACAGTATTTTCCTCATAACAGTACTATGAGGTAGGTAGTAAGTTAGTTAGGAGTCAGAGTTAGAGGACTCCATTCAACTCTGTGGGACAGTAGGCAATTGAATTAACCTCTCTTGCCTCAGTTTTCTCATCTGTAAAATAAGATTAGAGTAGATGGCTTCTAAGAACCCTTCCAGCTTCCAACCTGTGACTTTATCTCATCTCCAATTAATAAATGGCCATATATACTTAGATAAGTGTCTGTCACCTTAAATTCAAATGTTCAATTTTAAAACTGAAAAAGACCCAGGAGAGACTCTAAAATTGAGCTTGTTATTCTTGACAATATTGTCTCTCCTTGACTTTCAAGTCTCTGTCAACGGTTCCCTTCTTCAAATCCATTTCATATTATCAGGTTTCCCTTTTCAAAAACATTCATTGTTTCCTATTTCTAATGGAGATTTTCTTGACTCTTTTTCAAGGTCAATTAATTATCCAGTTCTACCTATCCAACCTTCTTCCCCTTTACCTCTTAACATATTCATCATATAGCTAGTAAGACTATTATACTTACTATTCCATTATTCGTGTCATAATCATTGCATATAATATCAAATATATGTGATATTATATATAATAATGATTATAATTATAATTATAGTGTTATAATGATTAAAATGATAATTTCAGAGGCATTTATAATTTTAAAAAATTTCCTTTAACATGTGAGTTTTGAAATGGAAAGTCTAAAAGAATTGGTATTTGTACCATATTTACACAGTATTTATAATACATGGTATTCAATACCATGGGACTTTGTAAGATTGGCATGTGATGCAGCAAAATAGCAACTTCTACAGAAAACATGATGTTTTAAGTTTCTAGTCTGTCAACAGTATGCAACACTACGTCAGGAAGCTGAAAAAGCATTTAGGGTACAGTGGAAGGAAGGTGCTCTCTAAACCATTCTCAGATCACTTAGTGGTTTATAGGTTTGTGAACACAGTGCCTATTGGGGAGAACTGGAGTGATGTCTACTTTGTACCTTGAACCTCTTTAAAATAGACACCATGGTCTATTAATTTCAGAGGTTTTTAAAAGAAAAGGGAGGAGTGAAAAGAAAATAATTTTGGATAGGCTATGACAAGAAAGGCACCTTAATACATTGTTTGTAGAGTTGTGAATTTTTCTAACTCTTTTGGAAAACAGTTTCGAATTAAGAAACAAGTTTCTAAACTGCTAGAATTCTTTGACCTAGAATTCCATTAATGAGCACATTCCCTCTCATTGTAAGACTAACCCAAGGAGGTCAATGGAAGAAATAAAGGTCCTATGTATAGCAAAATATTTATACTAGCACTTTGTAGTAGTAAAAACAATTAGCATTTATATAGTACTTTAAGGTTTGCAAAGTACTTTATATGTCTACACACACACGTATACATACACACACACGTATATATGTGTATATATATATATATATATATATATATATATATTCATTTTGGGGGAAGGTGATGGGGTCAAATGACTCACCCAGGGTCACATAGCTAGAAAGTGTTCAAGTCTGGATTTGAACATCTGACTCCAGGAGTGGTAATCTAGCCATTGTGCTACCTACCTGCCCCTAGATGTCCATTTAAGCCTCACAACAACCCTAAAGTTAGGTGCCATTATTATTCTGATTTTGCAGATAAAGAATTTGATTTGCCTGTGGTTATAAAATTAATATCTGGGAGACAAGATTTGAATCCAAGTCTCCCTCAGTCCAAGTCCAGTGTGCCACCAATACATCATTATGCAGCTCATTTGCTACTTTACAGTGACAAAAAATGAGTTAGCAAACAAACAACATAAACCTAAAAGTAAATGCGTGCCTATTAATGGAGGATAACTAAACAAGCGTCATATGAGTTTAATGGAATATTGTTGTGAACAAATGAACTCTGTAAGACTAACTGAGAAAAGAGTGGTGACTCAAAGAGTGGAGCAGCCTAGAATTGAGGAGATGATTTCCTCCATCCCACCCAAGACTTAACAAAATGACCTGGAATGAATTCCAAGCAAAGGGACAAAAAGCTAAGAGAGAAGAGACTGACAGAACCATTGAGCTGTGGCAGAAAATGAAGAGATTGAGGAGGTTCATCTGAGCACGGAGAAGACTCAGGATGAAGTTATCACTTGTCCTAATTTCTTCAAGGACTGAGGGAAGCTTCAAATTCATTTCCACTCTTTTTCCAACCTCCGCTCTCCATTTTGGTCGAACAACTGCCACTCTGAAGCACTCTATTCACATCTTTTTACATTTAAAAATGATTTTTGCCTCAAATATAAAAAGGCCAGAGATTATCTAGAAATAAACAGAAATTTAAATTAGGGCAGAGAGGCAAGTCTCTTTCTGAATGTTAGTAACTTTCATAACTGGAGGCTGTGAGCTGTTTTGATTGTAATAATTTTATTCTGATATATACTCCATAAAATAGAAAATGAAATCACCTGAAACTGAAAGCCATTATACAGCCCCCTAAGCTAAAAAAGGAGCTGATTTTGTAACAGGGTGTGACTAATTAATTCTCCAGAGAGAAAGAAGGTAGAGAGCAGAGGGCAGAGACCAGAGAAGAGATCACACCCTGATCTCCCCAAGGAAGAGATAGCGAAGGCATGGGAAAGATTCAGCTTTGCCTCTGTTCAGAACTGAGGAGGGACAAGAAAGAATTGAGTTTTGCCTGAACAACTGTATACTTCATAGTGACACCCACCAGTGTTATACCTGTATGAAATGACATAGGACAAAATTAGCTGAACCAGAATAACAATATACTCTATACCACCAACAATGCAATAAGTGAAAGCAAGAGATAATTGAACTTGCATTAATTATAATGATCATTCTCATTTCTGGAAAGTTGATGATAAAACACATTTCTCTCCTCTTACTGGAGAAACAAGAGAGTGTGGATATAGACTATGACATATCCTATCAGACATAGTCATGATTTCTTTTCATTTTCTTTAATGTTTTTCTTGGTTATAAGAGAGGATTGAGGAGTGGTGATTAAGGATAATCTGTAGTATAGAAACAGAAAACAACAAATCAATCTAAAAAAAGAAGATGGAGGGATGAATAAATTGTAGGTGTAAAAAAGATTAAAGATCATGAAGAACAGACTATGTGAAGAATTCATTCAGTGTGTTGACAGAGGACTAGAAAGCAGTGACTGTGTTCGATTGGAAGTCAGATTTTTCCATGGTTTTATTGAGGAGAACAAAGTTCTAATCAAAATATGGAAGCATTTTGAGACACAGAAGTAACGTTCACTGTTTATACATAGGCAGTAATGTTATGTAACTTAAATGAGCTACATACGCCCTCAAGAAAGAGAATTCAAAAGTGGGGAGTAAAGGTACCTGGTACTGAATGACTCAGAAAACTCCAGGGCTCTTGTCAGGGAGAATCTTAGAAAGATTATGTTAGCTTAAAGTGGCCTAATAATATTGGTTCTAGGTAAGTTATTGGTGATCACTTTGAAGACATTGTGGAGATATCTTCCACAAAAAGAAAATCCATTTTTAGAACTTTTAATTGAGTGTGGACTTATCCTGACCTGGAGAATGAAGAGGAAGTTGGCTTATTTCTGGTAATTTCGATGAACTTGGGTAAGATAAAGAACCCAGGAGCTTTTCTTTGTCTTCCAAGTGGTCTCCAGGCCAGAAGAAGATCAGGTGAGGAGTTTTGGTGATGTTTGTAAGGCTTGTAAGAAATAACTCTGGGTTTGTGTATAGAACTGGACTAGAAAATACACTGGACTCCAAAAACTCAATGGATTGTGGTATATGTTGTTTTAGTGTTTTCTAAGAGTATTTTTGTGCTTTGATGCCTAGTATCTCTTCTACCCCTATTCCTAGTACCTGGATGGCCTTTATTTTTTGCCTGAGACTATAAAAGTTGGGAGTGAGTCTGCTATCTATGCATGACTTTCATCTACAAGAAAAGGAGAAGGCCTGCTTCAGTGAAATGTTTGGTTCCCTGCCAGTCAGATCAGATCCAGCAGTAGATAAAATACAGCAAGTTCAGGACATCAGTGATATGAGAAAACAACAGACTTCAGAGGAAGGCGATACCAGCGTATCGTGTCAAAATAGAAGAATGATTAGTATTTGGCTGGCTACATGGTGAGGATGATCAATTGACTGGTATCTTTTTGTTGAAATTTTTGGCTTTGGATTTAACCAAACTAATTACCATCATTCAAATGTAATAGCCCAGTTTTCATAGGCAAGAATTGGGGCTATGCAATGGATATATGAATTGAAGATAATAAGGACATGAGCATTAGAGGAGAACCCTCTCTAATGGTTTTCCAAGGTTTCCACATAGTAGAAATGTATTATATTTAGAAATGAGATAATATCTGGTAGTGGAGCCAATATTGTGTGTCCATCAATATAAGGTGATAAGGCCAAGTTATTTAGTAGTCGAATGGTTCATTTTGTTTGTCAGTTTTCATATACTTTAGTCAAGGGATAACCCTGCTATCTAGAGAAATCCAGGGTGTGTTTTTATTATGGGAAAAGAGACCATCTTAGTGCATACTACATGATATTTTAGATATGTCTTCAGGTAGTTAGGATGCAAACTCTGTGAAGAAGCTAAGAATAAATCTTTAATTATTATTTCAAAAGGTCTGATTTGGAAACTTTAGAAGGACACAAATTAGAGAGTGGAGAAGCTCTAAAGCAAAGAAAAAGACTGGATAAGCTGACTGGACCAAGTTCAAATGCAGCTGAAGAACTGAAGAAGAGAGGAAGGAAAGGGGAAAGAGAAGAAGACTTATCTACGACCTATTTATTAAGTGCCAGGCACTGTGGTAACATATATATATATATATATATACATATATACATATATATGTGTGTGTATGTATATATGTATATATACATATATATGTATGTATGTGTGTAAACGTATATATGTGTATACATATATGTGTGTGTATGTAGATGTAGGTTTATATGCGTATGTATATATAATATAAACAATATAATTTATTATATATGTGTACACATACACACAGACGCGCACACACATATATAACAAATATTGCCTCAGTTGATCATGACAACAACACTGTGATGTGAGTACTATAATTATCCTCATTTTACAGTGAGGAAACTGAGGCAAAAAGAAATTGTGACTTGCCCAGGGTCACACAGCTAGTAAACGTCTCAGGCTATATTTGAACTTAGGTCTTCCTGACTCCGTACCCAGCACCCTATCCCCTGTTCCACCAGCTGCCTTCCAGCTGAGAAGCCTGGGAAATGAACTCAAGTGCAGGATTCTCTGTTGACATGTGTCTAGGATGTAATGGAGTAGAAAGAAACCATTATTTGCAAGGTGAGAGTAAGGTCCAGAAAGTGAAAATTACTTTAGTAGGATCTATGGAATGATGAAGAATCTGAAAGAAGAACATAAAACTGGTAATTAAGATAGGTTAAAAATAATGGCCAGAAGATTAGAAGGAAAAAGGGAAATGAACATTTTAGGTTTACTATGTTGTTGCTAATTTTTTTTGACAAACATAAGTATTAACATGAGGAGATGAAAGAAAACAGTCTATAGAGTCAATTGAAAGTTACATACATGAATGTAAAAGCCTTAGTTGTTTAAGAAAAGCAAAACTGATGACAATGTATATTCAGGGCAGATAGCAGAGACAAATAGAAGTGAAAAAGGACAGGTCTTCTCTGACTTCAGTTGGAAATACAATTAAAATATATAGCGTTATATCTTGGCAATCTCAGTATGGTGATAAGTCCCTTAAGACATTGAATAGATGGAATAGATTGCTTCTCAGTGTTCCCAATGAAGGGGGAGGAGAGTTATGGCAGCTTTCTTTAGGTATCAGAAAGACCATTTTATAGATGGGGAGTGGGGAATCAGAATTTGTTTGACCTTGATGATAAAGGAGAGATGGATGAACATTGCAAAGAGGAAGAATGGATGTGATATAAGGAAAAACTTATTGGTCTTCTTTGGAAATCTTCAAGCAATGGCTGGATGACCATAGTTCTCAAGTTGGATGGAATATTAGAAGTCATCTAGTTTAACTGCCTAATTTTAAAGGTGAGGAAAATATAACCCAGAGATATTATGTAATTTGTTCAGGTTCATAGATTATTAAAGACATAGCCAGGATTTGAAGTCAGGCCCTTTGATTCCAAAACCAGCACCTCCCTAAGACGCCACTGTATGCTCCTACTATTTGTCAGGTAATGTAAAAGAGATCATTTGGTGTAGTGTAAAGAGGCTTAGAGTTTAATTTCCCAGAAATTTCAGTTTCCTAGACTCATGCTAAATTGTAAACATCTGAAGGATTAATAATGTATAAAGATCTTCCCTGTATATTTATAGGCATATGTGACCACATATGTTCCCGTTTCTCTTTGGAACAAGGGTCGCATTCCAGGTCTAAAGGTAAGAGTATATATGACTGATTCCTCTGGAAGTGTTGGCCACCTTTCTAGCAATGTAGGGAATCAATCCTGTGTTCTTTAGAACACAGGTATTTTGTCTTATCAGTCACTGAGGTCTTACCCCTTTGAACTCTCCAGCTCACAGCATAACCTGTCCTATACAGAGTCACATAGAACCAATCAGGTACTGAGTCACATGGGCTTTTGTAGCTTCTGGCACCGAGCCAAGCAGTCAAAACTGTATGTGTTCTGGGAAATTGGTATTTTGCCTTGGGACTCACTCATGGGAAGGATACTTTGCCTGAGACTTTTTTGATTTCCTTGGATGGGACTTTGGGTAGCCGTTATTAAGAAGTCTCCAAGTTGTTAATGTGAACCCAGATATTGGTGCTGTCTCGGTTTGATGATAAATTTTCTCCACTTTCAGGGTGACAAACTTTCCCTTGAATAAGTGGATGATGTTAGTAAAGGAGAAGGAACCCTTAAGGTTGAATGCATAAGCAGGAATGCCGTGTGTACCTTGACTGGTCCCATTAAGGCTTGGGGAGAGAGGAGACCTTTGATAAAGAGAGGAAACCTCTGAGAGAGTGAAGGGGGAGCTTTTAGGGTTGAATGCCCTGTGTACCTTGATCAGCTCTCATCAAGGCTTGAGGGAATTTAGCGGAGTGCACAAGTTGTGCCTGTCTCAACTAGCCCCATTGAGATGTAGGGGCAGTTGCGCCCCCCCTGCACCCCCCTTCTCACCAGACCATGTGAGAAGGGTGATTAGGGAGTGCTATAGGAGTTAGTGGTTCCATTGTCAGCAACCCTTGTGAGAACGCTGGAACACTGGACTAGAACAAAGTAAGATTATTAACCCCTCTGAAGGTTTCTGTCTGTCTGAGCAGATCAAGAGTGAACCTGTGCTAGCAGCCCTCAAGTGTGCTGTTTATTGCTGATACATTGGGGGCCAAGGGACAGAGAAGATGACCATTGAAGTCCCTTATAATTCTGTGATTCTATTCTAGAACTATGTGCAGACATAAACTCTATGTGGAAGGAGGTAAGATTGTACCTTTTTAAAAGATTTTTTTGCCCTCAGTTTTGAGCATAAATTGTCAAGGGTTGATCAACGTAAAGCATGTGATAACAATCCAGTCTGCAGGTCAGAATAACATGAATGGTCATCACCATTCTAGTATTTGTGAGAAGATAGGGTAGTCTGCTCAATTTGTGTGATAGCCACGCATTAGAATAGTCCTCTAAAGTTTTAGAGACGAGCATGATCTGGAGAAGAAACTATGGCATATATGGGTAGGAAGAAATGGGGATATTTGGTGTGGAGAAGAGATGACTTTTGGAGGATGTGGTACCTTCCTTCAAATACTTGTAGGGTCATCATATAAATGGGAGAATAGCTTTATTGCTTGGTCATAGAGGGAAGAAACAGGACCAATACATGAAAATTATGGGCAGTATTGCTAAACACACTGACAGCTGTGAATTGCTGTCTTTGTTGAGTCATTTTAGTCATGTCTTACACTTCATTACTCCATTTGGGTTTTTCTATACTAGATCAGAAAATTGAGGCAAAAAGAGGTAAGTGACTTGTCCAGGGTCACGTAGCTAGTAAGTGTCTGAAGCTGGATTTGAACTCAGGTCTTCCTGATTCCAGACCCCGCACTCAACCACTGTGCCATCTAGCTGCCTTTGACTATGAGTAGGGATAGTTAATACTTGGACAATGAGGAAGAGGAAGAAACTTTTAAAAAGTGGTTAAAAATGGTAAATTTTGAATTAATCTATTACTTCACATCTCAGTAGGCTCTGAGGACTTTATTTTTTATTTTTTTTATAAGCCAGAGTCTCCCTATATCTCCCAGGTTAGAAATGAAGAGTGTGTATACATATATGTAGGTGTATAGGTATCTGTATATGTATGTGTACATATAAATGGTACATAAATCCAATCAGAAGCTACTAATTAACAAATCTTTTATTAAGGAGCCCATTGAAAAAACGAGTCCAAATATGTCTCCAGAAGGGACCCAAGTCCAAGGACTGTACAAATAGCACTAGATAGGGTCTAGCTCTAGGCATGATTCATGGAATACTGTAGCACAACACATGAACACCGGGGAAGGGAGCTGGATTTCATTCATTTTAAGTATAATCTCAAATCTTTGTGAAAAGCCTGTCAGGAAAAGGTACTTCAAATAAGGGGAAAGGGCGGGTATATTCTCTTGCTCTTGGTCTTAGCATGAAGGTAAAATATCATTTTTCTTTTGTCTGACACCTTCCCTTTCCTCCCTGCCCTTAACTTGGACATGAACTGGATGAAGTCATAGACTTCAAGAATCATGGAACTGGAAGATCAGTTAGGAGATAACTTATTCCACCTCTCTCTTTCTATAGTGCAGGATACTGAGGATTAGGGAAATTAAGTAACTTAGTTTAAGTCGCATAGCTAATTAGCAGAGTTGAGACTAGAAAACACTTGGATACCCTGACAATCCAGGAGTCTCCTTTTCTGCTATACAACACTCAATAGCATGTCCTTTCTGTACTTCCAAAAAATATACCACCCACAGCTGTCCCATTCAGAAAACAGTACAGGATATTTTTTAGCATAAAAGAAACCCATAATAAATATATATATATATATATATATATATATATATATATATATATATATATATATATATATATATATATATATACCTAAATCTAGGGAAACTTCACCTAGTTACTTAACTACATGAAGTAAAACATTTTGTCAGTACACCCAAAATGAGGCAGTTGTGTCTATTTCTTTAATGGTGCAGCCAAGAGTAAAAGAGTAGAGCCAGATATCTTGTATAACCAGCTGTGCTGATATGTCCTGTGCTCAGCCCAGTATACTGGCACTTTTCCCTCAAGCTAATCAAAGGCCTCTGGAGGCAGGGAATGACATACTTTTGGATCTTATGTCAAGTGATTAAAATGTGGACCTGTCAGGTTTTTGCAGTGAGAAACTCACTGGTAGTTTTGAAGTATCTTGCTCATATAGAAGGTATTTTCTTGATCTTTTTTTAGTTTCTTATAGCATACAGTCTTAAAAGAACTAAATACTAGCACAAAATGAAGGAAGTGTCAAATTTTCAGGTTGGTAAATGGTCATCTACGTACTTGACGTAACATTTGTATATTGAGTTATGTAAGAAGCACAGTCTTTTTTTATTGTGGAAATATTGAATACATTCTTTGAAATTAGCAGTCTTTCTGTTTGATTTAAAATGTCAGCCAGAGGAGATGACTATATTCTCTCTGGTCTAGAGTAAATGAAGATAGAAGCGTGATTCACCAACTCTGACTTCATAGTCAGAGTAATATATTGATTTTTTTCTCTTTACTTTTCAATCTAAATGAAAAATTCAAATAAAACCTAATTACATCATTCTGATTCTGAACAATTCTGGAAATTACTGAGCAATCAATATGAAACACACTTTATATCAATCTGAAGACCCATTTTGCTTCTATATACACCAATGTGACTTTGATTTTTATGTAATTTAACTTTGATAAGTGACATAATGTGAATTTTCCAATTAGTTTACAGTGCTAGTTAATACATATTTTTAAATGCAGGTTGGAAAATAGACAAACCGCCACTCAAAAGAGAGACTATTCAGTTCCAAGAGGACAGTGAAAATGAAAAGAGCCCATTTCTACTAGAGCAATTCACAACATTTAGATTTTCAATAAAGGTGAACATGTGAATTGTCAATGTTACAGGAATATTTTAACTTGTCATTCGTGTGGTGGCTACCCTTCAATTCTCTGGATTCTCTGAGATTCACTAGAATGGATTTTACCATTCGCTTGAAATTTAACATCAAACCCTACAATTCAACAATGAACTTAGGAAATATTCGTCAGTTACAACGGCGAAAACCTAGGGGCTCTCTGAACAAGATGCCTAGAATTACTGCTAAGTTAAATCTTGATAACACAGAACTTGATGGTTCCAATTTTAGCTGATTTGAAGTCTCTCTGTCCTAGGAGAATCACAAAAAGATAAGTGAAAGGACATCTTTTCTAGCATCTGTAACTTCCTTCCTTTCCTACCTATTTGCTAGTATGTTTAGACTTTCTCTTCCCTTAGATCGATTCTGGTTACACAACTGTAGTGTGGATCTGAGGATTAGAATAGGCTTATGTACATCAACAGATCAGGCAAAAAAGTTAGAGAATGCTACTTGCCAATTTCTAATTTCTTGTCTGTCACAATCAGTTTTTGAATTTTAGGAATTCCTTTCCTCATTTACTTTCCTCAGTTTATTTATCTGTATTACTTTCCTCAGTTTATTTATCTGTAAAAGGAACTCACCAAAGGTGCTTTGTCAAATTCTTGGCAAGAGTTAGACCTTAATTGTTGAAAAGTGAATATGGCTTCATTATTGGTCCTCAGCTGGCAGATAGACACTGACCAGAACCCAAATGATAAGGTCAAATTCTACCCGCAGACATATGCATGCCACCTCAATTGACTTTATCTTGACAGACTGAGCCTCTGTGTTTGAGGGCAGAAGTTGGCTCCAGAGATGAACTTATACTGAGTTTTTCCCCTCAGTATAATCCCTTTCAAGTCTTTGTGAAAGACTTATAGCTCAAACTAGCTTAGCATAGCCCCTACTGGTTTGGCTAGAGGGAGGCTCTCTTTTAGTTTACATTTTACAACAGCTGCTGATGAATACTACAAGGGATCCTAGTTAGAATCTGAGCTCTGTTGAAAGGGTATATGGAGAGAGGGCAAGGGAAGGGCTTTGGAATGGGCTTGTTTATTATAGGGGTTGGATAAAACAGATACCACAGGATTACTAAATATTTTACCGGTCTTTAGCCCTTAAAATTCCATATTTAAAGGATTGAAAGGTTTTTTTTTTTTAAAAAACTTATAACACTAAAATTTAGCATCAGTTGTAGTGATTTCTTGACAAAATTAACAATAATTCCCAAATGTTATATATTAAAGCATTGCTTATGTCAAAATTGGCCAGTCAAGTACTTTGGTCAAATTAGTGGGAATTCAGCATTTTAAAGTATTCTCTGATCAACACTCTAGATCAGGATCTTAACTCGGGGTTCCCTATGGTGGTCTTTGGATAGATTCCAAAGAATTTGTGTACTTCAGTAGGAAAAAAAATTACATCCTTATTTTCCCAATCTCTTAACTGAATTTTATCATTTCCTTCAATGAGGAATTAAAAAAAAAATTAGAAAAGTTCCACAGGCTTCATCAACTTGCTAAAGGGGTCCGTGGTTCCTCAAAAAGATTAAGATACCCTTTCTAAATGGCTCCTTTCCCCCACAACTCAGTAAGATGACCTTCTGAATAAATAAGTTCTCAGACATGTTGAAATAGTTAAGTCAATGTCTTAGAATGAAAAGAATCTTCTTTGTGGTAAGTAACATGTCTTAACTTCCTCTGGTCCTAGAACAAGCTGATGCAGTTCACAATTTGTTGATGGATAAAGTGTATTTGCAATGAATCTGCTACATAAAGGAGGTAATGTGAAGAAAAGACCCCAGAAATAACAATGGCACTCAAAATTGCATAGTACATTATAGATTTCTTAATGCCTGACCCCTTCCTTATTCAGCAGAGAATAAGCATATATCACTGTATATAGATTTTTCTTTTTATGAGTCACAGATAAGGCATTTTTGCAGAAGTGGTGTTGAACATTCCACCCCCCCCATGGTACTTTATAGTCCTTGAATGGTTTCTATTAATAGATGTTAGAATAAGTATAGCTTTTCAAGTTCATGATAGCTGAAACTGCCCCATTTACCTTGATTTTTAAGGGTCTGTTAATGAAACATCATTTGAAGAGATGTTTTAATGAAACTGGTATTTCTAACTGCTATTTTCTCATCAAAATATCTCTTCTTTCCCTCCGTCTCCCCTTTTTGCATGTTTGAGCTAATACATTTAAATGAAATGTAGATTGTGGAGTGGAAAGAATACTGCACTTGGATTCTAGAGATACACTAAATCCCAGCAGGCAAGAGTCTCAGTTTCTCCATGTGTAAATGGGGATAGTAATATCTACATTATCTACTTCAGAGTGTTGCTATGAGAAAAACTTTCTGTAAAACTTAAAGCACCATATAAATATGGTACATTATTATAATGTATAATAACTATATGATACTTCTTTGAACACCAGATATTTAACAGGAACTTGACCTCTACATTCTAGTCTCAAAGTTTTCTGGATTATAAATTGTAATGATGCCCCAAAGAGAAAGCAACTTTGGTTAACAGCAATATCTATATTTAAACAGCTTTTACATGTACAATTTAATTAAAAAAATAACCCTATTATAATTGTTGGTTTTTTTTCTTATATCAAACATATTTCTTAATATAACCATCCCTCTTTCACTACCCAATGAGCAGTCCTTATAATAGAGATTAATAAAGAAAGAGAAAAAAACATGCACAATTTATTTCGAAAACATTACTCAGAAGCAATTTCTCACAAGTCTTTTTCTGATGGCTCATTTTGAAGTACAGGTGACTGGGTTCTTGAAGATTTTGCTACTGAGAACAAACTATTTTTTCTATTATGCTAAAAAGAAAAAACTCTGAGCATAGTCTCAGAAGCAGACTGTGTTTGTTTTCTGGGGGCCATCTTACATGCTATAGATGGAAGGATACTGACTGTTACCAGAAAGATTTGGGTTCAAATCCCACCTCAGACACTAACTACTTGTCTACTGGTAATGAACTTTTTGTCCATGATATTTCATAAAACTAAAAAACTAAATTGTCCTCACACCTGTTTGACTTCCTTCTGATTTTTTGGTGATCAGAAAGATTAAAAAAAATAATTAAAAGAAAGAATAATAATATGGAGTTGAAGCTGAAAAAACAGCCACTGAACAAAAGTACAGTATTAACGTACATTGCCATCATTTCCTAAGGAAGTTTTACTCATGTAAGCCAATTGCCGAAGGAGACCAAAACCATCTAGAAGTTAGTTGAGCCACTAAATACTTGGTTTCTATTCTAAGGGTAGACAAATTGCAGTCAAGAGCAAAACTGTCATATACAAGAGAATCAAATTATTTTTAGGGGGGAGTTTCATAGGGAAGGATTGAATATTATTGTTAAAAAGCTCTGTTAAAAGCCAGATTTACAGACAGCTTGGCAAGACTTAGTTTAGTCAGTAATAAATCAAGAATATTTAAGGAAGGAGGACAATAAACAAATACTAAAATGGAAAATATTTGTCAAGCAATTTTCTCCATCAGTTACAGGAGAGTTACTCTAATATCATATTTTTGGGAAACCACAGATCTCTAGGCCAACCAGGCTTTAACCCAAGTCTCCAGATTCCAAGTCTACTGTTCTTTCCACTGTACTATTTGCCTTTCATCTAAAAGCATTAGCTCAAATGTCCACAAAAGGTACAGGGACATTTTGATGGGAAAATGTAGATAGAAGCATTAGTTTCTTTAAAATAACTCTTCCAATGCAACTATTCCCTTAGCAAACTCTTAAAAGTTAAGATAAATATGGTATTGTTTCACCCATCCTAAGTTTGAATTAACTTGTTCTAATAACTTAACAGAAGTCATTTGACTGCTATAAAGTACTAAGGGAACAAATGTTCATTCCTAACAATCAAAAGTTGTAGTATTCTCCCTCCCTCCCTCTCTCCTCTCTCTTTTTTCTCTCTCTCTTTCTTTGTCTCTCTCTCCCTCTCTCTTTTTCTCTCTCTCTCATCTCTCTCTGTCTCCCTCCCTCCCTCCCTCCCTCTCTCCCTCTCTCTCTCTCTGTCTCTCTCCCTCTCTGTTTCTCTCTCTGTTTCTCTCTCTCTCCCTCTCTCTTTCTCTCTGTCTCTTTCTCTGTGTCTCTTTCTGTGTCTCTCTCTTTCTGTGTCTCTCTCTCTCCCTCCCTCTCTCTCTTTTTCTCTCTTTCTCTCTCTCTCTCTCTCTCTCTCTCTCTCTCTCTCTCTCTCTCTCTCTCTCTCTCTCTCTCTCTCTCTCTCTCTCTCTCCCTGTCTCTGCATCTCTCAGATTCATTGTTCATCAGTGGAGAGGTGTGTGCCTAGGGAGAGAATTCCGCCTACCAATATAGATGGTAGACAAGTGACCTGCCTCAGCTTCCCTGGCAATATATGTCAGAGGTAGGGCTGACCATTTTGACTCTGAGGCTGGCTCTCTATTCAGCTGACTGTGTTGCTTGTCCTTTTTTCAACAGTATGGCATAATGGATAAAGTTTTAGATTCAGATCATGGAGAGCTGGGTACTTTAAAACACTAAGTTATTATTATAGCTTTTATTACTAATGGATTAGATACTCAATACATCTTTTAAAGGATTATGGTTAAAATACAAATATGAACTTTTGCCTTTTTTTCCCCTCAAAGAGTAATTTATCAGGTCATTTCATTGGTACCTTTGAGGGCATAAGAAGTGAAACAAGTATGTAGATGGATAATAACAATTCAGGCTTATATAGTAATTTATATACACTATACAATGTAGTACTCACCACTGTTCTATGAGGCAAGTAGTGCAAGCATTATACAGGGTGTACCTAAAGTTTTAGTGCTGTTTGACCCTTTAATAGCTTAAAACTTCACTAAGACTTTGGGTAACATTGTATTCACTTGATACATGAGGAAACTGAGGCTCAGAAAAAGGAAATGACCTGCTAAAGTCACCAAGCTAGTATTTGGCTGATATAGTATTTTGCCTCATGGCTATTTTCTTGAGGATATATAGGGCAACATATAGTTAAAGGCATCTGACAGAGGGAGATGGGATGGCTGGAATAGCAGAAATTCTGTTGGAAGAGGATGGAAGATGATAAACTTTGACTTCTTCAAAGCTTAAACTAGGACCAGTTGATGTTTCTCTCTCTATTACAAATTTTGCCATGTCACATAATCTATTTTGGTTCTTTTTTGCCTTAAATGATAACAATGCACTTATATTGCTCCATCTGTGAATTTTCCTAACCTTAAATGAGACCACTCATTTTATATTGTATATGTTCAATAAAAAAAGATTTACTTCAATTCTATGTGAATTTGTTGAGGGGTCCTCTATCCCTGCATAATCTTCAGCAGCATGCATAGAGGATTTCTTTTTTCCCCTCATGAATCAATCCTTTACTGTTATCTGGTTAAGTCTTTAAATTTGGTATTTAAGCTAAATGCAAAATATGGTTCTTAGCAATATTTAAGGTCACTATTCATGGTGAAAAATGTTAAAAGCATAGAAGTAATGCATGAAAAATCCATTATTAAGAAAAACATCCCCTTATCTACAATAGCAGTTACTTCGCCAAGATTCCAGTGCATTGTTGCAGTCTGTTACTGCCACTATTGTTAATATTTCCATTATCATTCTCCATTCAGTATTCCCACCAATTTAGAACGCTGTACACATGTACCAAACTTTAGTCTATAAAAATCTTGGGTTCTTACTGATATCTTAAGACTACTGGCAAATAAACTTAAAAAAAAACCTATATAACTGAACATGTGCAGATCACTAAGTTTCAAATGTGTGGGGGTGATAAGCAGCTTATTGATGTGGAAGCCTGAAAAGGGAAATTCAGTTTGGAATTTTAATAAATGGTGACTAGGATGTCAATGCTATTAATTTAAACACATGATGAAATGGGAGTTACAGGACAGGATGGTATCCCCAGTGGATCCCCATGGGCAAGGCTACATAGAGAGCACCCTAGACTAAGGCAAATCTGTGTTTAAAGGCTTTTGGAGAAGAAAATTCTACCACTATTTCTAACTTGCTCCATTTTTTAATAACTCTATTATTAAGGAAACTTTTCCTTATGTTTAGCAAAAATTCCTGAGATTTTGCTCCACCTTATTTTTACTTTTAGGGAAAATGGCAAAATATTTACAATCTTCAGAATAGTAATATAGTGGATCATTTTGTAAAGAAGTGATCTGAAACCTAGGTGGATGAGGAAGGGGATATGACTTTCTCAAGGTTTTATATATATATATATATATATATATATATATATATATATATATATATATATATATAGAGAGAGAGAGAGAGAGAGAGAGAGAGAGAGAGAGTCTTACTGACTCAATCTTGCATCGCCTACACCAACCTCTACTTTATACTCCTTTTACAGCCAAACTAATTGGGTCTTCTAGAAACTCATGTTATCTAATATGAACTGTATGGGAATAATATTATTTTTCTTTGACTGCCTATCATGCTACCTGCAGCAGGTATTCTAAACTTTCCTCTTTCACTGAGGTACATTTCATAATAAATGATTTTGCCTGCTACTTTATTGAGTTCCAGACCATCCATCATGACCTCCTTCACCTCCCCTCCTCTACATTCATCAACATCTCTATACTCATGCATAGGTAGCTAATGCATAAGACAAAGAAATATATAGGGCATTTATTACAGTAGTTTAATTGACATGACGTTGCAAGAAGATGAGCTTTCATTTGAGACTTTGACTAAATCTCCTTATAGATTGACACTTGATAGTGTCAAAACTTCATTGATAGTGAATCCTAATCAGTGATTGGGAACGGAATTACCAGCTTAGTCCTTTGGGAATTGCTTTGGGATGAATTGGTTGACCCAGACTCAGCTGGATCAGAGCACTCTCTTTGCTAAATCTGAAAATGGAAGCTTTCATGGCAAATTCAACTGACTCTCTCGTGAGCCCAGATCAGTGACCAGAGACATGAGAGTGGGCTTAGATTCCTGGATACCTCTGTATTGGCATAGCTTCCAGAGACTAACCAGCCATCTCTATCCTCATTTCCACAGATGTCTTCACCACTCTTCTTTTCAATTTTCAGATATTCTCTTTTCCATTAGATTTATCCTGCTTTTCTTTCTTGGATGTCCTTCTATCTGTTTAACCAATTCTGCCCAATGTCCTCTGATGAATCATCATCTATCTCCACTTTCCTGAGGAAAGATATACCCTCCCATCCCAGATCTCTTCTCTTTTGTCTTTTTCTTTGATGATTTTATCTACTTCTATAGGTTTAAATATCATCTCTAGGCAGATGACCTTGAACATAGGCATTTGTATATATGTAAATTTATATGTATACACATATATTTGTATGTATACACTTACTCTTGCATAGCTCTAATTTCTTGTTTAAATTACACTTCCTGTTAGGTATCTTTGCCTGGATATTCCGCTGACTTACAAAACCCAATACATTTATTGTGAAGCTGAGCTCCTAATTTTCTCTGTTAAATTTTGCTTCTGTTTTTCCAAACACCCAGGTTCATAATTTTAGAAGTCTTCCTAGAAGTTTTCCTCTTTTCAATTCCCCATATCCAATAAGTTACCAAGTTTGTCAATTTTGTGCTCACCCATATCTTATATTTCTGCTGTCTGCATTTTTTTCTACTACTTGGGCTATTACTCTAATATAGGTTTTAAAATCTCTCCTGGACTATTGTTCTAGCCCTCAGATTGATCTCTCTACCTCCAAACTCTCCCTTTGACCATCCATCCTTCATATAACTGCCAAAATAATCTTCCTCAAGCACAGGTCTGACCACGTCACTCTCCTCCTCAAAACAATTCAATGTCTCCCCATGGAATCTAGGATCAAATACAAACTCCTTATCCTGTCATTTAGAGCCATCCACAATCTGCTTCCAGCCTACCTTCCCAGCTTTCTGTCATATCTTGTAAGCAGAGATCCTGTATTCCTGTTTTCATGTACAGTCGCTTTCAAAGTACAAAAAGTACAGAAAGGTTCTCTGATTTATTTTTTAATCTCCTTTGGCATTTGAAGCACTTCACAATTTAGCTGCATCGTTATCTTTCTAGATCTATTACACATTACTTCTTTGTACATACTGTGTAGTTCAGCTAAATTTCCTGTAATGCTATCCTTTTCATCTTTAACGTTTAAGATTTACTGTTTTATTTGGAGGCTCACCTTAAGTGCTATATTCTATATATTTCCTAATTCACCCAAGTTCTTGTGTCTTTTGTCCAAATTATCAAGAATCTGCTTTGTGAATATGCTTACAGATTTACATGTTATCTCATTTGGCTAGAATGTAAGCACTGCAAAGTCAAGGATTGCCTAATTTTTGCCTTTGTATCCCTAATGTACAGTATAGTGCATGGCACTGTAGCAGGTACTTAATTCTTATCGATTGATTGTATTTTTTTTGATTTTGTAAATTCATGATATTCAGTATTGTGTACATATATGATAATCCTTGGTGATATTTTGTAGGAAGTGGGGTATTTTCCTTAATCTCTGAGACTCCATGATTTCATTTTAAATGTACTTATCAATGCTCACTTAACAGCTTTCTTCTCATAGACATCATTTTAATTTTATTCCAAGTTCTCCTGCCAAAGCTTCTAGTAATGTACATTTTAAAAATAGACACTTTAGTGTGATTATCTGCTATCATTTGAGAACTGGGTAATGTTGATGGAAACATGTTATTCTTTGTGCCTCAGTTTTCTAGTTTAGCTTTATTTAGGGTTGATCCAATAAATGCTCTCATGAATCTTAAAATTAACAATACTTTAAGCTTTAAAATGTTAGCACAAAGTTCTAGAGTCATGGGTCTGAAAGGGACTTAGAGTATCATTTTGTATAACCCCTCATGTTACAGATAAAGAAACTGAGATTCAGAGACAAACTGATCTGTTTGGACATGAGTGTCAATATTCCCTCCTGGACCTTTTTCTCTACTTTAATTGAGAGGATAGCGTTGTACTCAATCCATTCTCTTTCCTCCCCGCCCTCAACTTTCATTGCTTTTTGTTTTTGAAATAAAAAACCCTAATTTTCTCAGAGAATATCATTTACATGTTGCACAGCATATTGGAATTCTTGTAGAAGTTTTTCTACTTTCCTCAGGTACAAGGCAATGACATAACTCAACAGCTACCATGGTCAGTGGGTAGTTGTATCTTTTGAGCCCAAGTGATGATATGCCTTGCTACCTAATCTTTAGGTAACACTAAAGCACTAAATCTAAAAAACAACACTAAAAAAAGACCAACTATAATATAATTAGAAATTAGACTGGAAGTTTTTTTTTGAGAGCAGGGACTGTTTTTGACCTTTATTTGTATTCCCAGTGCTTAGCACATTTCTTGGAATATAGTAGGTGCTTTATAAATATTTGTTGATTAAGAAGGGAAAGTAAATACACTTTATTCTTATTGGCAACAATAATAGTAGGTGACCCATTGGATAGTGTGCCAGGCATAGAGTCAGGAAGACATCTTCCTGAGTTCAAATCTGGCCTCAGACACTCTCTCTATGACCCTGGGCAAGTCACTTAACCTTGTTTTGTAATCTGTAAAATGAGCTGGAGAAGAAAGTGGCAAACTACTTAACCAAATGCAAAAGACCTATTTAACCAGATTATTTATTACTATGCAAAAATCTAAAATTTATACTTCTCAAACACACACATGCACTCATACATGCGCACATACATGCATGCACAAAATGAATATACACAAACTATCCTGCATTTGAGATGGTGATGCTAATGCTCAAAAATATTACAATTTATCATTTTTAGTTGTTCTGACTATCCTTGCCAGGGTAATCACAGTCTATAGACTGTTCAGAAAGTGATTCCACATATAGCCTGGTGCAATCTGAAGGTATAAGATATTAAAAAAAGAGAGAAATTTACATAGAAAGATCATTTAAAAAAGAGTAACTTGGTGTTTTTTAGGTTTTTGCATAATAATGATTAACCTTGTTGAATAGGTCTTTTATATTTGGTTAAATGGTTTGTTTGAGAGTGGCAAGAATCTAGTTTGCCATACCTGGGCAAAAAGCATGCTTTATGTCCAATTTGGCAAGGTGTGTAGCATCCTGGCAATTCCTCCTTACACATTGAAGTCTAAGTCATAGTAAACCATTGTGCTTCCCTCAGCCTGGAAAGAACAATGCATATCTTACTTGCCTTTGTTTCACTTTCACTTTACAGCTGACCATTCCTAGAAAGAGTGAAATGTGCATACCTTTGGCCTCTGCTATATGCTAATGTATTTCTTGAGGAGACACATTTTTGGGTCCAGAGTAGTGAAACTAAGACTGACTTGGTTTCTGAGTTTTTCTAGCTCAGGGACTACTGCTTCTGACATGTTATTTTTATTCCCTTGCTCAATACCAATGTCCAGGGATTTAGGGCATCCCATTTCATTGCGGAAGTAAGTGGATGTTGTATTTAGCCTTGCAGGTTAACCATATTTGGGCAACAATATAGATGGGCTTAATAACATATATATATATATATATATACATACATATATGTATATAGATACCTATATATTTACACACATATATATATAAAATATATATATATATATTATATATATATATATACATATATACATGTCAGGGATCCTTAAAGATAACCAGGATGCATCCCTGGTGCATTACAGAATGCTATTTACAAAGTTCAGGAATATATCAAGCAAACAAAAATATCACAGTAGATTCTATTTATTAATGGATAAGCAACATTTCTGTCTATACTTGAAATCACATGTATCTGGAGCTTACCATTATACCACTGATATAATCAAAACTCACAAATGACATAATAGTCTATCATTTGGGCTGTAATTTTGCCCTCTAATGCATTATTCTAGTGTATTATACTGTAAAGATTGTTGGACTAGAAGTTATATGATCTAGTTTTTGTATCTGTATTGCCAACCACTGAATGGTGCTGTGTCCTTCAGTGAATTATTTCATTTCTCTAGGCTTCAGTTCTGTAAAATGAGAATGTTGGACGGAATTGTCCCTAACCTTCCTTTCAACTCTAACATTCAAAAATCTGATGATTCTGTTTGTGAATGTTCCTATTCCCAGGACTCTCTAAAACAAAAAGTGAGTGTCTTCTAGGAATATAACACCTATAAGCATCAATTTGCCTCTAAGGGCTCTGGTATTCTACCTTAGCTATTGGGCTTCTCTCAGCTAATTGCTTCTTTTCACTTGTGACCTTTGAGTGCTGGGACAGCAGCGACCCTTCCCCTTCCTTGGTTTTGACTAAAATACTTCCTTAGGGTCAGTTCCCCAAGATCCTGATCTACCCCCCACAAAAAAAATCATTGTGAAAATTATGCTCTTTGATTTTTATCTCCAACTAACAGCTTCTTGTTTTCTGTTACCAAGGCACAGACTGAGTCTTACTACCCTAGTTTTGACTGAAATTTACGTCACATAGGATGAACCTTCCTTGTCTCTCTGTCCCCTAGACAATAATAAACCACTATGTAGACCAATAATACACCACAGTACACTTCCTCCTAAGGGGAGTCATAAGCCAAGCTGAATATGTTCAAACCAACATACTCTCATGTGATATAATGAATCTTGAAAAACAAACACTGGTCTGTGCAGTCAGGAAAGACATACCAACATTCTTTGGAGGAGATGTTCCACAAATTTCGGCTGGCAACTTGTGAAGGATATAACACTGATTCCATATGTCTCCTGCAAAGCCACAGAAAATCCATGCTGCTCACATCAGGACGCTAAAATATTATAAGATTTACTGCTCAGCAGGGGGACATTTAAAAACTACTAAAGAAAAGTACTTGGCATCACTAATTTAAAATATGTGCCACACTGTGGGGCAAAAACACAGAGTTGTTTTCCTAACTGGTTTTGTTTTGTGTGACTGTAAAGTTAAGCCATACAATGCGGGACAGAGGGATTGCGTTCTCACCTTTTCTGTCCTTATGTGGAACAGATCCAAGGTGATGAGGGGGGAGATAAGGAAGTACTCTAGTGAGCCTCTCTAATGACAAGAGTACTCTGCTCTCAGATGTCTCAACAGCTTGTTTCATTACGGTTCCATACTTTAGCAGTACGTGGGGTGCCAGCATCGTGAGGGGCTACATGTTCTGCTGAATCAGCAATATAGATTTGGGCTGCAGGCTTGAACCTCTTTACATATTGCAAACATTTTTTTTTTTTTTAATGAATGAGGTAAAGGTTTGTTCATCTGTTGTCTGGTTCATAATTCGGGAAACTGAAATTGTAATAGGAGTTCCATTTACCCCAGTCATGGTCTTGAGTGTGGTATTAGATCAGTGCTAGAGACGATACTGACAAGGCAAGAGAAATGGAGATTGATAGCTCTTATTTCTGCACATTTCTCTCACAACACAATGCAATGCAAACCTGAGTGCATGATACTGTTTTACAATGATAGCAGTGATCTATTGGGACAAGGGGCAGTGAATATAGATATCCTGAGTAGAATTTGGCTATTCTTTCATAGCAAATACACATTTTAAACTCTGACATAGTTTTAGGTGGATAAAACCTTGGGATAAAGTAAAGGACAAGATTAGGAATTTCATTGTTAGAATCATCAAAGAGAAGTAAAATTTCTGCTCCTCCAGACTGTAATGAGTTAGTTTTTAGAGAAAAAGGAGTAAATTCTTGTAAACACGGTGCTATAGGAGAATGTGTAGCTCCCTCATATCCCCTTTCACTGGGCTAGTTTATTTCTTGGATGTGACTGGGTTCTGACTTCCAATTAAACTGCTTCCTATGTACTAGAATTAGGAAATATTAATTTGTATGAGTGGTGCTCATTTGATTCTTACTGGATAATAGAATAATATATAGCCTTAAATGTTTAGAGGAGGAACTTACATCTAAGTTAGAGAAATGGCTATTCTACCTCTTCCATCACTCTTTCTGCTTCTTCCTTTCAAATTTATTTGGAGACTTTGTTCTTATGTTGGCAGGTCCAGGAAATCAGAAACCACTTCAGTATCTACTAAGAAGTTGTCACCACTTGATAATTTTTAGAGTTCACTTTGATCATGTGATTTAAAATAGCCAAGGATCTTAAAGACCTGTCAACTTTTTCATTCTCCAAATTAGGGAACTGAAGCCACGATGAAGCTACTACTCCATTTTGATAGAGTTCAACACTTCAATCTGACATGCCCCTCACCATGTCCTAATGTATCAATGATATTATAACTACATAAACAAAAAAGATCTATGTTTTAATTCTAAGCCTTTTGCTCTGGCGCATGCACATTTTAGATAGTTGTCTAATTTGATTTTCTCATGGCTGTCCTTATTAACAGTCCAACCTGATTATCATTTCCTCTGGAATTCAGGTCTTTTCAATGGTCCCATTTAAATGAACTTTAGTTCTAGTAATTTATTTACTCATAGTGGACAAAAAGGTTAGCTATCACTTAATCCTTTATCATATTTATTCTTTTAGTCAATTTTCATTATGACTTATTATTTATTAAATATAGAGATTTTTTTATCATTGGCTACCCTCTTTTAAATTATTTTAGTGGGACTCAACCAATTAAATCAGATGCTTTATCAATTGGCTCTCAAGTTGCATACTTAAGAACGTCATTTTTGAAATGATTGAAATATAAAACTGAACTGTAAAATTGAAATGTTCAAATCTCATAGTTTTATCATAAGTGACTTTTTTCTTTTCTATCCTAAATAAGATGAAAATATATCAGTAAATCAAACCTATGAATTCCAATTTAGTTTGAACCATTTTTGGTCTCAAGGCAGCATCAGTTGTTAAAGGTTACTTGCTATCTGATTCTTCCTTTAGTGATCTAATAAACAGAAAGCATGAATGCTAATGGACACCAAAATATTTGAATACAGAAGGAGTGAAAGAGTTAACTGACCATCATCAATTACAACACCAGAGGGGGGTGATTAAGATTGAAATTGCAGGGAGGTTTTTAATTTAGCTGAGTA
This sequence comes from Bettongia penicillata ogilbyi, assembly GCA_023548195.1. Classification (NCBI taxonomy): domain Eukaryota; kingdom Metazoa; phylum Chordata; class Mammalia; order Diprotodontia; family Potoroidae; genus Bettongia; species Bettongia penicillata. The sequence continues at coordinate 1,454,777 of JAJHZJ010000303.1, forward strand.
GAGGAGCCGCCCCCAGTTTAGCCAAGCTCATAATATCATGCACATCTTACTGATTCCTCCTTTTACCATCTACAGCCACTCAGAAGTATTGCATATGGGGAAAGCATCAAATGGACCCCAGGACATTATAATCTATCCATAAATCCGCCTAAGAGCTATCATCTTCACTCCATTTGAGAGAGAGAGATAGGAAGCAAGCACCCTAACAAAAATTAAAGAAAGCAAACAATGAAAACACAAACCAAATACAAAGTCTAATTTTTGGAGAAGGCCAATGTGTGCATGAGGCTAGTTCTGTCATTGCAGTCACTATTTACAGATAGAGTTGTGGCATTTTGTAATGATGATCTTTGATATTTCTATATAGCTGCTGAGCTGTTTAAAATGATTTTTTCCTCTCCTCTTTCTTTAGAGACAATGTAAAGTAGTGGATCGAATGCTAGGCTTTTGGAATCATTGAGACCTAAAGTCTAACCCTGACTCAGACACTTAATAGCTATGTGCCCCTGGGCAAGTCACTTAATCTCTTGAGCTCTCAGTTTCCTCATCAATAAAATGAGAAGGTCGGACTTGATAACATGTCAGGTTTCTTCCATCTCTAAATCTACAGCTCTTGTGAGCCTCATGTGTGTACATTTTTCTTGGAGTCTCTATGTCCTATACCAACTTTTTCCTTAAGAATAGAAAGATATCATTGCCACAGCTTCTGGGCAGAGACAACCCTCCCCCTCCTTTTACTTAAAACATTGATGCCTTAGAGTTGCTTTCATGTTCCTCACAATACATGTATTACAATGTTTAGGGTTAGTAAGTCAAAGTGCTGTCTGGCAAAAGGGAGGATTTCCTGGAGTGATCTCGTATCTCAATGAAAGTAATGGCTAAAGGAATATTTTAATTGTATATGTACATATACATGTATGCACATGCATATATACATACATACACTCCATAACACACATATATGACTACTAGGCACACATGTATAATTTATGTATAATAACAAAGTAATTGTATTTAATATTATCATAAACTCAAAATAAATATTTATGAATTATATTTAATTTGCATGTTAGTATTTAAGAAAGTCTTCCTCAGTAACATGTGGACAATGTTATTGAGATGTTTCACCACTGGTATATAAATGAGTATTTGCTAAGTTAACAGGTCAATTTTTCTGATGTGCAATGTTAAAGTTCAAATCAGGATTGTGTGCAGTATTGCTTATGGATGCCCTACAAATACCCTCCCTTCAATGTACTTGGGCCACAGTTAACTGTTGCAAAGCTTTTTAATTAAATTAGGAATAATGAAATATTTTCAAGGTTTCCATTAAGAACATTTACTGATGAATAGTTTATTCTTTTTAGACAGAAACTCGACTTAATTCAAGATTCTGATTGCAATGCCCTACGATAGTGGGGGTGGCCTTGTCAAAATAATGATCAGCTTCCACTCAGTAATTTGAAAATAGCCAACTTTCTCCCTTGTCTAATAGACTTCAAAACGGTAAACTAAAACAATCAGATAATAGAGAAAGCTTCAGTTTGAGTTATGTTGTATTTTCAGTTTGAATTTTGCTCTGTAAACCTTTTCGTTAGGATTGCCATTGCTTCAAAGGCACAAGACAATAAATTCATTTAATGCTTGTTCACAAATATGTCTGAAAATATTTATTTCTTTCAATCTTATTTGTGTTGTTTCAAAAATGTTTTTGCTCTCTAGAAGCCCTAGATTTTAACTGTCTCGCTTACAGATCTAAAAATGCCACGGAAGACTTTCCCTAAAAGTGAGAGCAAATATTTTTAATGACCTGAATTTGATCTTTTAGAATGATATCACTGGATATAATTATCTTTTGACTTTTGGATAGTTATATTCTATGTTTCATTCTAGAACTGTTTTATTCATTGTGATGCGTTCAGAATTTATCATAGAAAGTTAGTACACTTTATAAAAAACAATTTTCCAGAAAAGAAAAGATTAAGGGGAAAAGTGTGATTTCTGAAATCTGGAAACTAAAAATTCATTGTAACATTTTAACAAAGAAATTAGTCCTGTTATCTTTTAAAGAAGTTTGAATGCTTTAAAAATCATCTCAAATGCCTATTGTTCCAATTTACAAGATGTTTCACATAGTAACTGATTAAATCATTAAAATGATTCCTATATACACTAAAAAGAAAATGTCAAGTGCTTTTGTTTAATATGTTTTGCACATTCTATACTCATGGCGATCAATAAGAAATTCCACTAAGTATTAATATGAATTATTGGAATACTTATTATCAATACTCAGGCAGTGAAATGGTTAATTCTAGAAATCTTTCATCTATGGCAGGTGTTAGTTGCAGGTTGCAAAGATTTCAAAAGCTTTTAAAAAGAAAAACAATGAAATACTGACAATTAAAAATAGACCAAGAAACATTTTCCCAACTTTCCCCCCCACACTTTCACTTAAAGATTGCTGTAGTTTTCTTAAAATGGTTGAAATCTTCAGAGAAAGATAATTTAATTTGTATATAGTAATTCCAAATAATAAACAGAATTAAGAAAATTATTTACTTTTAAAATTGGGTAACAAGATTTTGTAAACATAAACTATTCATAACTGCGAGTTCACTTAATTTGGTTATATAAATAATGACAAAAACATCCTCAAATTAGTTTTTGAAAAATATTATCTTAGTTTAAGTTTAAAGTTAAACTAAATCTTTTATTTTCTTGTTTGGAATTTTTATTACAAATGCAAGCTGTTTTTTTTTTTCAGTTTTCCTATTGGTTATTTGTTAAGATAAATTTATTTTGAAAAAGAAATGCAATGTATTTTTACTTATTAGTGTAGCAAATGAATATAATTCTGATTCTTTTGTGAATATTCATATTATAAATTTAGCTTTCTGTGAACTTTGCCTTAATCAGTTTACTGGCATTTACTGTATGAATAGTGATTAAGCATTTAAAAATATCTTTTGGTATTCTGAATATTAAGGTCAAGATAACTATTCTTGTTAAATTCATAAATGAATTTCATCTATTGTAGCTGATATAATTTTGCACAGTATTGATAGAATACTTTTATTTGATTGGAGAAAAAACAAAAATATTGCCAAAAATAATGAAAAACAAGAGTATCATCATCCAGCTTCCCTGGTTATTTTCAAGCTATCATTATTAAAGTTATTTTAATAATAATTTAACATCCTACTTACCTTGTTCTATGAAAACAGGAAACAATCCATTTATAATGTCAAGCAGTAAGTTCATTTGTAACATATATTCATAGATAATTTATATATTTTAACACATTCAAATGCTGTACTTTATTTCATTGTGTAATATTTTAGAAAGAGTTTAACTTTTTCTTCAATATATTTTAAATGGTGACAAACTAATTAAAACTAAAGGCAATATTAGAGGCAAGCTACTTTAGAAAAGTAGTGCATACCATTGAGGTATAAAAGCATCCTCCAAATTTTAGATATTTACAGATTTGTTTACCATGTTAAAATATAATGAAATGCCGATGTTAATATGTCTATACCTCAGTTGTAAATATAACTACAAAGCCATAGCTATATATATATTAAACTATATATATTTATAACTATGTATATATAAACTATATATATGTACTATAACTATACAAACAACTGATTCTTATCTGTCTTCATAAAAAATAAAACAACATTTTGGGTGACAATTTTCACTTTCTTCTTGCCTCATAGCATTGGAATTATTCCTACCCTACTAATAAGATACAAAAAACGGATACTGACTATAGTTAATTAAGATCACAAAGAACTCATGAACAATGAATTTCATTCACTGAAAAGTGTAATTAAATTAGAACTCCAGAATAATATAACTGTTGACACAGGAACTAGTGAAAATCTTAGAAATAAAATGCTGGCTTTCCCTAAAAAATATTGTGGTAGTAGTTTTGTTTTGTTTTTTGGTTAGGAAAGGGGAAGAATCCTTAACAGACCAAATTTGAATTTTTCAATTGTTTTGTGTCAATATTGAAACATGCATGTACTCCTTTTCTCTTTTATTTATTTTCCTTGATAAATTATTTCCTAGGAGTCTGCAAGATTCAATTCACTTTATTTGTTCTATGCTATACTTTTTTTTTTGAGGGGGGAATAGTTTCAAGTACAGAATTAATAAGAGCTTTAAATTTTTGTCATAAGTAGTCAGTAAAGTACAAGGATATTTTCTTCCAATTACAAGACTTTCCCCCTTTCAAATACTTCCTTTCTAAAGCAAAATTCCTTGGGGGATGGGAAGGAAGGAGAATTTTGCCCCCCAAGAAAATCCCAAAACTGTATCTGTTTCTAAATTCATTATCTTTATGATTTATAACAAATATTTTCTCTTGTCCAAATCATTATGCTATAAATAATTTCATGTTGTAAACAAATAGTTCCGACTAAATAAAATATAATTTTGTTGAGAAATTTAAAAAGAAAGCATTCTCCAAACTGGAAATATCCTAGCCTTAACACATATCAGATTTAAAAATAATAAAGCATTCTAACAGCTCTATACTAATTTCAATATGGTGATAAATTGAAAACTAGTAAATCCTACTTCAGAAAGTCTCATATAAAACAAATGCTTTTTTCCTAAACCAGAAATTGTTGAAATATTAAGTTAATCCTAATCATTTCAATATTAAGCCTTAAGCTACAATTTTTGACTTAAGCCTAACTTGCTCACAAAGTATACCTTTTTTTTTGATGATGGTAATTAGTATAATTAATTAATTATTCAGTAATTCAAACTCAGGTTAACAAACTTCCATATATAAGAGTAAAAAAAATGTCCTTCATTCACACTGGGCTCCATAAGCCTATAAAACTCTTCAAAGAACCCCAAGATATCAAGCAATCTTTTATTTAGCTAAACCTACCCCCCACCTTCACTCTTATTCATACTTAAATACTCAGTATGCTCACAGCTTGGTAAAAAGCTAGAAAGCCTTAATGGATCACTGATTTTAACTAAAGAAGTAGGTGCATAGCCCTTATAAATGAATTCAAAACAATTTTTGTTTTAGCATTAATAGTTTTCATCAAGTGAAAACAAGCTTCTTAGTGCAGGGGAGTAAAGTCTTCAACAGGGCACTTATTAACATATCTTTTATTTTAAATCCAAGGACAAACCTCTAAAACAATATCTATTACATTGGAACAATGGTGTAGTCACCCCCCCACCCCCATTTTCTAATATTTCAGCAATGGACTGCTTTTGAGCAAAGGGTAATATAAATCTAAGTACAAAGTGAGGGCCTAAGCAAAAACAGCAGGAACATATAAAATCAATTTGAGGAAAACAACATTTAATCTTTTTAGAGTTTTGAACTAATGGAGTGAGTGTTCTATACCCTTTCATTTCTCCTGAGATATATTCTCAGCCTAGGTACTATTGCAATAGAAAATGTACATATGATGAAAGGAAATGGGGTTTCATATCTTCACCACGAACTGGCCAATTCAGGGGTTATCCATTTCAAAGATGTTTATATATTCTAGGTAAAGTTATCATAGTCAGCAGCCAGAAGTACATTTAAAAAGAAAGTTAGCTGAATTTTAAACTGTTTCTTTCACAATTTTATGTGAAGATTTGAGAGGGAGGGTTTTGTTTTTGTTTCTAAAACAATTACATAGCCTCCTTTTGAAGATAAATAATAATCTTCGTTCCCTCTCCTGTTTTTTGTTTTTTTTTTTGGTTGAGTGGTCCTGAATCCCAACTATTTCCTTTAAAGGGATTTTTTTTCTACATTTCAAAATGTGTTGTAATTTGGTAACTGACAATGAGGAGAATTTTGCCCATTGATATAGCTCTAGTGACAAAGATAAATGCTTTTAGGAATCAAAAGATAAGATTTGGTATAAAAATATACATATTAAGAAATTTCCTAGTCATATTTTCATGCCTATTTTCTTTTCTCTTTAAAATACTTTAATATTTGAAAACACAACCATTAGTAAAACGTGTTACATGTTACACAAGAATTTGTGCATAATAGATCAATTAATGGGCTAAGAGACCGTCTGCTGTAGCTGGATGAGTATATAGTATGATTTTGAAACTTTTGCAAAAAAGTACTTTTATTCTTTAAAATGTACCTGGCTCTTCCTATTATATAATATGCAATTAATTTTTGAGTTACTTAAAAGCAAGACAATTTTTGAGGGGAGAAAGTTTTGATGAGAAAGCTTTCTCTTGGAGGCATTCCCTAGAAAAGTGTATTTAAAATAATCTACAAGGATTGTTTCTGCCCCCTATGTGCTGGTAGGATGACTGTCTTTTGCCACAATGCTTCCAAACCAAAATTTCACAGAGGGCACTCTGCCCTGCAAAGTAGCCTCCATATCTTTTTGGCACCACATCAGTATGACATATTGTCAAGTCAGCTCAAAAAGAACTCATACATCTAGGAAGACAGAAGCAGTCTCTGTCTGTCTCTCTTTTTTCCTGACCTACTCTGTATAAACAGGTAAGGACATGAAGAAATATATTAAGACCCTGGTATTTCTACGGCCTCTGTGTCTGACACGTCAGTCGAAAAAAAGCAAGAGATGTTGTTACCAATTATAGGAGATCAGTAATAGTACTGATTTGTTATTGTGATGGGCAAGGTCTCCATACTTTTAGAAAGGAATACCATTTATCATTATCAAAGAAGACTAAGTAAAATACTTTTAAGTGATTGCAGAAAAATACTATTCCCTAAAATCCCCTAGAAGGCACCTGCATGGAGGTAAGTAGAAGCAAGAAGGATTCATCAAGTTCCAGTAATATAATTACCATTCTGCATAACAGAACAGACCACCAAAAATGTTATGTAGCTCATATATCTAGAGGGTCTAATTAAGTATCAACAATTGAAAATGGCACTTCTAATTTTCTGAACCAAATAAAATTTATTTTCATATCATGTTCTAAGAAACTAATTTCATCATATAACCTTGTTATAGAAGAAGAGTTATGTAAACGGCATTTTGTTTATGGTGAAAACTCAGTTCTTAGGGGAAAAGGAAACCTTATAATAAAAAAGTTCATTCCCTTTCATTTAAATAGGATCATTTGGGTAGTGACAGTCAATAAACGCATTTATTGGAATGTATGCTATTTGCTGAAACCACACAAGGCATTAACTGATATTAATACCATTTATAGTTTATTAAAATAACGACTATTTATGAAATTTGTGAAAAAAATCTGTGAAATTCAAGAACAATTATTCACATCTTTAGAAATTAGAGTAAATGGGAGGATCTGAGGTCTTCCTATAACATATGAAAGCATATCTTATTTGGGTCTATGAAATATATTCTCATTAAGATGTTTCACGTGGGATCACTGTTTTATTTGCACTATTGCTTCTTTAAGAATTCCACATATGATACATTGATTCATTAATGACATTAAAACGTCACATTTCTCCCTATGTCCTCAGTATTTAAGATAGAGCAACAAGCTCTTTGGCTACCTGTACTAGAGCTATAATGTCATTTTTCGCATTTCTATTTTTTTCTAAGTGATCCCTTTCTGTATTGGCTTGGTCAGTCCCATATATTTTAATGAACACTTTTAGTATTTTGAGCAATCCAATATTGTGAACTTTGGATAATCATTTCACTCCACTTTTTAACATATATTTTATATACATAAATGTAATATGTTTAACATGCAGATATTACACATAAAAGCTTTGAAATAATTTGTCATATGTTAGAGAGACTGAAGATAACATTATCAAAACCAATCCTTGTTCAAGAATGAGAACTTTTTAATTAACACATGGCATCCAAATTTGTATCATCATTGAACTACAATTTAAGTTCAGCACATCAGAAAGAAAGGTTTGAAGTAACTTGGAAAATACTTCTCCCCCCTACCCTTCTCAGAAAAAGAGAATAAACCAACATCACTACGATCCCCTGAAAAATTAACATCAGTTTTGTTAATCAAGGATTTCATCTCCACATTAAGCCAAGGCCAAATTAGGAAGGCTATGATGCAAAGGCACACAAAACATTTGTTAAGCAAAGTCAAAATTAATGACAAACAAAATCAAGTTTCCTTTGTGGTTGATTTTCAGCCAGCTGCATCCAAATATAAAAGAGCCATCAAAGAAAAATATCCATTAATTATTAACTCAGAACAACTTCAGACAGCAGAGTCCTTAAACCTCCATTGACACCATTCTGGCAGCTTCCTAATCTCTGAAAGTTGTTGGTAAGAGTTGCATTAAACCCAGCATGCCATCAATCCTGGTTTTAACAACTTCAACTCAAGGTTTGCGTGCTGCAGCTTATATAAATATATGTAAAGAAGCTATGATTTCTGCAGGTATCTTTAAGGAACATTTACAGTCTCACATACTTAGTAATTTCCTGGGTTACTTTATCTCTGTTCACTATACAATAGGGTGTCAACAGCCTAATTGCAATATGCCCAATACAGTAAGTCACCTAAAATTTCTGTGAAACAAAGGATCGACTCTCACTATTTAAAAAAAAAAAGAAAATTGGAACAACCTGTAGCTTAAATCATTTAAATCTGGAGATTATTCCCTGACTTTTTCTTTTGATTCTTATTAGTAGAAGAGGAACTACCTACTGTTAGTGAAATTTAGAAAAAAATGCCAAAGTACTCAGTGTTTTATATGCCAGCTAGAAAAGACAAGTAATACATATCAGTATTAATGTTTTAATGATGTTTTATTGGATTGGAGAGCCTTTCCCCATCTTTAACTCTGCTCACGCCTTAGAATCCAAATGCTGGTCTAACTCTAATGTCTATAAAACCATCTTTTATGAATGATTGGATGAGGGAACACACCTTAAGATTGTTGACTCAAAGTCTGTTTGGTTTTATGAAGTTATGCTAGTGAATGCACATCAACAGTAACTTCAATTATGATGATTATTTAATCATTTGACATCATTATAGAATATAAGTTGTATTCAGGGTACTAACTGAAAGTGTTTCCAATATAAAATGATACCAGCATGCTTATAACTGTATATCAGCTTAGCATTAAAATTCATAAGCATGTTCTAGAAAAGAAGGCTTGCAAAAATAGTTTATTGAAAGTCTATCTCCAAATACAGTGCATGTGAAAATAGTAGAATTCGGACTCTTGATATGACTTTAAGACATAGCCATGTTTATCCATAGAAAGAATATAGTAATCTGATATGAAAGAACATTATCTTCCACTACTCCTTGTAGTAGGTATTCATATACCCTCTCCTGTTCCCTTCTCTTATTTTGTTTCTTTACTAAAAAAATCTAACAGACACTAGGTGAATGTTTTAAGCCAAAAAAATCTTTTTACTTTATTAGAACATTGGGCAATTGATATAGTTACAAAAATAAAACACAAAAATAATACTTTTTACTTTATTAGAACATTGGGCAATTGATATAGTTACAAAAATAAAACACAAAAATAATACTGAAAATGGATGACAAAAATTTACTAGATCCATCTGATTTCTATGGAACTTTCCACCCCCCCATCAGTTATAATCCTTTTGACCACCCACAATTCTTCAACTTGTCTTTTGATAATCACACAAATGAAATTATGAAAAGAATCAAAATGTTAAACTTTTCAAACAAATAAAAAGAGAACAGAATAAGGAGAAGTGTATATCTGTCTGATGATGCACATTTAAAGGTTTCATCTCCTTACTATATTTGATTAAAGGCCTGGTATTGAGCTAAGCAGAAAATCCTGCAGAATAATTACTGGCTGTTTTTTTTTTCCCTTCTTTAAATGAAAGCTTAAATGGGGGAAAAATGGAATGTCAGTCAGAAACTGGTTCATACCAATCACAATAATTATAATCTATTAGAATTAAGCCATAATTATTAGAATTTCTTCTTTTCTCCTACCTTTGATGGCCTGTTTCATCTGTTTCATTAAAGCTGTAATTTTTACAGATGCTCTTGATGTTCCTATGTTTTCATCAGTGTATAAGACAGCCTAAAGGGAAAAAAATGGCTCTTTGCCTATAGAAATGTATGTTAATATAATAGTTACTTGAAGCAAGAAACTTCTGCAATATGTGTGTCTGAGTGTCTATAGTTGTCTTTATTTAGGCCTGTCCAGCATTTTGTTGTCCTCCAGCCTTGCCCGGCAGCTGGACCCTGACCTTCAAGTTCTTTTTTTTAAGGAAAAAAAGAAAGAGAAAAAAAAGAATTCTTTTCAGATTCCCAGTTCCTCCCTTCTTACCCTCCCACTGACACCATCCTATTCAGTACTGGAGATAACTTTATTCATCTACACATCATTGTATCAAATTCAATAGGCAAACTGCTTCAACATGCTTCAGACCTGGACTGGACAGTTATGTCTTCATTCCCCCCCAACCCCCCAATGCAATGTGATTTCTATCACAGTCTTTTCAGACAAGAAATGAGCACAGCTACCAAAAAATAATTTTGAATTAATGTTTTACTGCTATGTTGGTTTACTGCAGATACATACATATGTACACATGTAGATATATAGTTATATGTATATATACATATCTCTCTGTCCACAGCCCTCCCCCTCCCACCATTTTCCCCATCCCCCTCTGAAAACTCTTCTTACTGGGTGAATACATTACTTCCACTCCGATCTGGTTACATAAAACCTCGGCTAATGCAAATTGCAAAGAAAGGAGAAAATCAGTTTATATATTAAGGCATCACAAACCTTAGATATAGATTTTGATGAAAAATATGTTTGTATCCCAAGAATTTTCTTTGCTATGAAATTAAGAGCATGAAACCACTTGTCTCTGTGAGGCCATACTGGTGTGCGAATTGCATAAGGAATTGAAATGAATAATTCTCTGGCAGCACAGATCTGAAAACTAAGGTCACATTTGAAAACAACTTGCATCTGGTTCCTGACTAACTTTGGAATATAGCAATGAACTTTTTCCTCCTGGTCCAAGTAAATTTGCTTTCTGATGCAGATAATTCTCAATTGTTAAAGGACCAAACCAAACTTGCTTCCTATCAGAAACATCAAATAACTATTCAAGACTAGGTTGATTTTGTAGGAAAAGAGCCAAGTGTCTTCCATCAGGATGGGTTATCCTAGCTAGCATCAGATTAGTTTAAGGGGCAGGAATTCCCTTCCTAGTGGAGGCTCCTGATAATCACTGCAGTTTATCAGACAAAATAGTCTTTTTCTTTAGAAGCTAGAATTTTTTAAAAAAAGGTATCTCTCTATAAGAATTTGTTTGAAAACAAACCACTCTTTGAGAATCTGTTTAAAAAAAAAATAAAACTTAAATAAAAAGCAAGTTAAGCCCAGCCCTACGTCTTCTTTCCACGCTGCTGTCCCCTACATTGGAATGCAAAGACTCAAAGTAAATTGAATTATTTAAAAAAAGAAATAAAGAGACCTCCTGAAGTAATTAAGCCACCTAATCATCATAATTTTTTTTTTTAAGATCCTGCAAATAGAAAAGGAGAAAGAAAGAAATAAAACAGACTTACATCATTGACTAGGTGTTTTCTACTCTAGGCCCTAGATGTTTATGTAGAGGGTGTTGTGAACATTTGGAGGGATTTGGGAGTTTCAAAGGGGAGAAGTTTATACATTAGTGCTGCAAGTTGCAAAACACTGTTGATATTCAAATGTTTATTGTGCAAAATCTGGGATAAGCTTCGGCATGAGAGCCCCTTTAAGTGCCTACAACTATTGCTAATTCCCCTCAGCATTGAGGCTTGCACAAAGGCCTTAATCCAATTCCACTTTTTTTCAGAAAGCCTATGCTATTTTCTCTCACATAAACTAACAGCACTATCCCATCACACTGCAGGGTGGGTCAAAGAAAAAAGCGCTCTCTGTTTATATTTCACCAACACTTTGTGTTTCTTGGCCAAGCATGGCAAGAAACTTTAAGTGGTTCCCCAGGCCCCACGCCATCTTTAGAAACAAAAATAAGCCTCCAACAACTGAAAACAGATGATTTTTTTTAAGGTCTAAAAATGAACAGGGTGTTAAAACTCTCTCTCCATCTTTATCTATGAAAAGAAATTGATCACTTGAGCTTTCTTCGTGCAGTTCTGATTTAAATGATAGAACCTGGGCTTTGATAAGGTGGTATGTACACTTTGATAAGGTGGTATTATTTTTCTTCAGTCTGGTTTTCATTTTTTTCCTACCTCAATCGCCTTTCATTACTTCCTGCAGAGATTTCATAAGGTCAGATAGACAATTCTCATTAAGTCTTTTCTCTCACAGAGCTTCTCTGCCTTTCAAAGGAAAAAAAAAATATAGATTTCCACCCACAATTTTAAACAAGAACTCCTCTGGTTGCACCTGCAATTTTTTTTTCTTGTGGCAGCTCCTACCTTCAGGTGCAAAATTCTATATGCAAATAATTACACCTGCAGTTGTCTAATTGTAGGTGCAGTCAGTTACTTGCCTCTGACTGTGAAGACACAAGTGACCAATTACTCCAGTAATTAGCCAACTGTAGGTGGAATTATTAATGCCCATAATTTGCCCAAGAAAATAATTACAGGGGTTGGAAGAAGAAGTCAAAATGCAACTGGGTGCTGAGGCCTTTTGAAAGTTCTACTTTTCCATTCTTAGAGCAAATACCAATTCCCAACTACTATAACTGGCTAGAGTCAATTAAGGAGGAGTAGCTCTCATTCATACAGATTTTCTTCATGTCACATAACTAACGCAGACTACTGTTTTAACGCTGAACATTTCGGCGAGAGTTAACAGAAGAATTTCTAGCAAGTAAATTGGAATTATGTGGATGAAAAACGTAGCAAAAAATCAATACAATTGTTCTTGTAAAAAAGGTTTGCTCTGAATTTAATGTCTCTACAATAGAAAAATCATCTACTTGGGGATTTAATACATATTAAAAACACTAATCCTTTTCAATGGATAGGCTACTAAAAGGTAAGAAAAATATTTTTCTGGAGTAAAATTTGAGAGATTTTCTATTGAATCCCATTGAACTTTAGAAGTTCATCTCCTTTTAGAACTAATAGTTATGATAAGTGCCTTGTAAGGTTCTCAAAATTTGAAAGTTCGATACCTGGATGTTGGGTATTCTCTACTGGGCATGGGTGAAATTTGACCGTTCTAGTTTCTGGTTGGCAAGCAGAATTTTGTGCTTATTGGTTTCGCTCAGCTTACTGGTTCATCTGATCTAATCCAATAAATATTCATTAAGTGCCCATTAGGTTCATTGTTGTTGTTTAGAATTTTCAACACTTTGTGGCCCTATTGGGGGTTTTCTTGGCAAAGATACTAGGGTGGCTTGTCATTTCCTTCTCCGATCCATTTAATAGATAAGGAAACTGAGGCAAACAGGGTTAAATGACTAGCTCAGGGTTCCACAACTAATCTGAGGCTAGATTTGAACTCAGGAAGAGGAGTCTTCCTGACACCAGGCCTGGCACTATATCCACTGTGCCCCCTCGCTGCCAAACTCCTACTTATGTTCATTAGGAGTCAAATGAATTGGTTTTTGAGGTCTGCAAGGTCTCATCTTTTTAGACTTAAAAATAAGACTACCTCTTTTCCTATGCATACAACCTGTTATTTTTGAACTAGGCAAATATTCTAAGAAAGAGGTTTATAGGAAAATTTCTAGATGAGAGAATGCTTAGGGAAGTTGTACAGAGACTCTAATTAGTTTAAAGTGGAAGCTAATGCTTCTTTAATCAAAATTCCTATATATAAGAGAGCCAATCTGGTGTGGTAGACACAGTCATAGACCTTGATTTAGGACCTGAGTTTGAATCCTGTATCTGACATTTACTGTGTGACTATTTTTTGAATCATTTTATTTTTAGAACTTTCAGTTTACTCATCCGCAAAATGGGTACAAGAATGTTATTATTGTGAGGCTTAAATGAGGTATTTTAGTTTTTTAAAGTACATGGCCAGGTCTGTACATGGCCTGTAACAGTCACATGGATTTGAATTCATACTCTTTGAATTGATAAGTGTGTAAAATACGGTAAATGGTTTTAGCCCAATGGAAATATGTAAAGTGAATTGAAATAATGTGACCATTTCATGGGATTCATTATTTGCACTAATCAGACATAGCTGTATATAAATGTCAGTTATTATTATTGTAAGTCTATGCATAAAATTGTGACATATTCTGTCACATAAGATTTCTTTGAGATTTAAAATCTTTAAAGTTATTTATATCTTAAGCTTCTCCCTCACTATGATGTCTATAGATAGTATAATGATTGTCAAACAAATCACACTAGATATGAATCTAAGTCTGGTTTTCAGGAATCAGGTTTTACATTTTTTTGAAATTAGACCACTTATGAAATTAGCATAGTATGTATCTTTGCTTACATTCTCAGTTTAGAGGCCAAAATTTTGAATGGGCATGAAAATGGATTTATTTTCTTACTCTTGATGTAATCATCCTAAGTCACAACTGGGGCACACTAATATATGGTTAAGGGGGTAACGCTTGTTAATGGATGTTGGCACATAGCAGACTTTGTAGGTGTTAATATAACTGCTTCTCATAAGCTCTGTGATCTTTTTAAAGTGATTACTGAGCATGCTGAAGAACTTAAGATAGGAAATAATAAAAATTAAATGTGACAGAAATTTTTGGTTTTACTTGCTTCATTATCTAAGATTGCAAATCATTTTTTTTTCATATTGCAACAATTTTTATGGACCAGATTCTGCCCTTTGAGTCTGGAAGGATGTTTGTGGCATACCCACCCTAGCTCCTAGGAAAGTAATGTCTCCACTCAACTCAACACATATTTAAGTGACTACTTTGTGCCAGGCATCGTGCTGGGTCATTGAGGAGACCAAAAGGAAAGAATCTGGCCATCAAGGGGGGCTTACATTGTACAGGACAGGGGTGGGGTGATAACATGTACACAGATAAGAAAAACCCAAAATGTAAGCAAAGTAACCACAAAGCAATTTCCAGGACAAATCCTATTCACTCTGTTCACATGGTGTGCTTTGGTCTGACTTGTGCCTACATTAATGAAGAATGTGCCCCTCTCTCTAAGCTGTTAAAAACCAACCCAGCCAGTAGCAGAAGGCTTACTCTATCCTAGAGCAGAAGCAAGCATCACTAAAAAGTTCTAGATATGTGAGCGATTGAATATTCCATTAGGATATCATCCCTTGCCCTTTCTGGGAGAAAGGGTGTGCCCAATCTGGTTTGTATGCAAGTGGCTATTCACAGGTTCAGTGGCTAAACACGGAGCCATTTCCACATATGCAATTTCTCTCAACTCCCATCTGTTTATAAACTCATGAAAATGCATTAAGGTTATTTACAGTAAGCTATCCTTCTCTCTTTCTTTGTAACGGGGAGAATCGGGCTACCAAATACCCAGAAATGCATTGTAATACATGTTGTCATTATTGCCATAAAAAGGACATACTGCATAGGCAATTTATTGTGTTTTGAAGGCAATAAACATGCAGAAAAGTACATGCAAGCCCACTGAGCCAATAACATGTATAAAATAATCTCAAAGTTTCATGACTGTAGCAAAAAATAACTTTCCCTATGTCTTCCCCTCCCCCAATATATACATAGCCTAGGAGAAGCACAAGTAGAGTACTGCATATAATCTACATGGTTTATGATACGCATGGATGAAAGCCAAATGATCAACAAATCATTCAACAAATATTTTGTAAGCACTTTGGATCTTCAAGGCGTTGTGCGATTAACAATAAATAAATGAATAAAAGAATTATATATAAATATAAATATGCCCCCATGTTTAGGGCTTTAAAATACACACAACCTTATTTGCTCTACTCAGGACAAATAAAAATAAATCCTACTGGGAATCCTGCATTATAGGAAATTGAAAGGTTATCGAGTCTCATGATAGTAGTCACCATCAGTCAACTTTTTTTTTTTTTGATGCTCAACTAATGCCTATGTACTATTTAATCTGGAATTTGAAGAATTTTTTTTTTTTTACTTTAAGTTATATTAAAGAAGAACTTCACAAATGTATAAAGAACATATCCTAGCAATGTTCACCATTAGGGGTAATTCTCTTTTTTTTTTTGATACCATTTTTTTCTTGTTCTGGTACCAGTGCTAAAGATAGCTCATTAATTTATAATTCATTCTTACTATGCTTTCCACATGGAGAATTCCAAAACTGACCTCATCTCTCAACTAAAACTACTCTTTCCAAAGTTTCCACACTATCCCTTAATTGCCAGATCTATTGGCCTTTTCTCAAACCTCAGCCTTCACCTGTCTATAGTATTTGACCTTGACTACCACTCTCTTCTGGAAATACTCTGCTCTCCGGGGGTTTTATGACGCTGGTCTTTCTTAATTCTCTTTACTGTCTTGGCATTCCTTATCTCCATTGCTGGATCTTCATTGTCACACGCCTCTGCTTTTTTCTCTCTAGATTCTTTCACTTAGCAACTTCATCAACTCTCACGGGCTTAATTATCATCTCTATTCATATGATTTGCAGATTTGTACATTAAGCCATAGTCTTTCTCCTGAGCTCCGGTCTTAAATCATGATGCCTCTGGGACATTTTGAAGTGATTGGTCTATAGGCACCTCAGACTTAACATGTTTAAGAGAAAAGTCATGATCATCCCCCTACCCCATTTTTCTGTCCCTCTTCCAAACTTTTCTATTAGTAATCACCTATTTGCCATGTAGGATTGTGACCCTGGAGTCATCCTTGACTCTGTATTCTTACTAATCTCACATATACAATCAATTGCCAAATCTTGTCATTTTTTATCACCTGCCATCTCAACAATGCATTCCTTTCTTTCTAATCATGCAGTCATCCTGTTTGGGGTCTTTATAACATGTGACCTGGACTACCACAATAGCCTCCTAAATGATCTCTTTGCCTCAAGTCCTTCTCTACTATCTCCACTATCATCCATTCTTTGCACAGTTGACAAAATAATTTTCCTAAAGTGCAGGTCTGATCATTTCATATCCTTGAGCAAAATATTCTGATGACCTCCTACTAACTTTTGGGTCAGACATAAACTCTGTTTGGCATTTAACACTCTTCACAACCTAGCCCCTTATTAACTGTCTTATGCATTTCTTATTATCTCTTCTTATGCAGTATTCCTTTTCACACAAGTGATGGCACAGTCATACTGGCCTATTTGCTCATTCTCACATGTGGTGTGCCAACTCCTGGCCCTGTTCCTTTGCACTGACTGTCCCTATTCTTGGTCAGTTCTCTTGCCTCACCTTTGTTTCTCTGAATCTCTGCTTTCTTTCAGGACTCAGATCCAGTGCTACATTGTGCAGTAAGTCCTTCTATAGTTACTATTTATCTATGTGGTATGTATATGCTTTTATTTGCCCATATTGCCTCCTTTATTAGAATCTAAACTTTTTGATGATAGAGAACATTTTGCTTATCCCAAACTTTTAGCATAGTTCTTGGCAAAAAGGTGATCTTAATAAATATTTGTTGAGCTGAGTAGAGATTATAGTATTATATGTACATTTGTATATGCATATATCGTGTCTCCTAATATGATGCAAGTCTTTTGGGAGCAAGGGTTGTTTCATTTCATTTAGGCAGAAGCTGAATAACCACCTTTTGGGTATGTTTTATTGAGAATTCCTTTTGTTCATAAGTAGGACTAGCTGTCTGTTGAGGTCCCTTCCAACTCTCAAATTCTGTGATTCTCTAATGTTTTTGCCTTTGAATCACCAGCATCTAACATAGTAGGCATTGAGTAAATGCTTGCTTGATTGAGTGATCTCACATGAATAACAAGTGACCATTGTCCTTTCTGAACGCTGAACAACAGGGTTATTGCCTGGACCATTTGCCTGGCTAAAAAAACATGAGAACTGTGATTGGAAATGAGAGCAGACAAACCATCATCCAGATGGAGAAACATGTGGCCCCATACCCAATGTATATGAGGTAGGATTTAGATATGGGGTAGGATTTAGAGCCCTCCTTTCCTGGGAATATAGTATTCTAGAAACTACTGACATACATGGAATGCTTGTAGTCTCTGCTATTACAACTGCAACAACCCAGCCTTCTGTTATTCAAGCGTCTTGCAAGAGAAGGCTACCAAGGCCCCTGTCACAGAATTTTGTTTGTTCTCCTATCTTTACCACAGGACCTAGAAAAACAGATTTTTCAGCCCCGACTCTCCTCAGGCACAGGTGTTAGAGTTTTTTTGGTTTTTGCTTTTGTTTTTGCCTTGGAACCTACTGCCATTAAAGAGGAAGTATTTACCTCCAGACAATTTACTTAAAATATTTACCCAACTGTTTCATAAAACAATATTTCAGCCCTCCTTGTGGCTACAGATTGCATTTGCTAGTCTCCTTGTCTTGGTATCTACTCCTATCTGTGGGGTCACTACTGATGCTATTTTAATTTAGCAAACTATCAAAGAGAAACAATTATTAGCTTAACTTTCTGTAATTATTAAGCAGCCAGATTCCAGGTTTCTCAGTGCCAGGACCTCATCTAGGACAATGGCCAGGCCAGATCAAGAGCCAAGTACATTCTCTACATGGAGAGACTTTTTCAACTGTGTCTTCTCCTCAATCACCATGGGAACTAGTTCATGCAGGCTTTTAGAAAGTCAATAGCTAGGGATTTACCAATCCAGAAACCTGAACTGTGACTCCTATCTCAACCACCTCTTGCTTGAGTTTGAATCATGTAATTGGATAGAGCCCTGGACTCAAAGTCAGGTGGACTTGAGTTTGATTCCTATCCCAGACATTTTCTATGTGTTCCTGGACAAGTCCCTTAACTTCTATCAGTATCAGTTTTCTCAAATGAGATAATATTTGCAAAGTGCTTATATAAATATTCCCTGTTATTACTAGCAGTCTGATGCTATCCTTGGTTCAAGGATAGGCCTGACTGAGGCTAGTATCATTGTAGTTTAGGTTCAATGTTGGAATAAAAATGATAAATCATATGCCATTTGATTGCTAACAAAAAGAGATTTACTTAGATGTAATAGATTAAGGATATTCAACAAGAATAGACATGAAGGTCATCATGAGTTGATCCAATAGAATGAAGGTTCATCCTGTTCCACTCAGTAGACACCAGTGATTTCACTAGGGCTCCTCCTGGCTGTTTTTACTCATTTGAGTAGAGTACCTTCTATTTGAGAAGTAGCTATTGTGTGTTCGTCCTTTGTTGCTGAAGAAGACCATGCCATTAGAGAAATGATGCCATGACTTGCACTTGACTTTGTTTTGAGTGAGGGAGGGCTGTGCAGGTCACCAGCCTCACTTCTCCTCCAGAACCATCTGAATCCAGTGACCTGATATTCACCAGGATGACTGGAGATGACCCAGGATGAGGCACTTGGGGTTTAGTGACTTGCTCAAGGTCACACAGCTAGTGAGTGTCAAGTGTCTGAGGTGAGATTTGAGCTCAGTTCCTCCTGATTCCTATGCTGGTGCTCTATCCACTGTACCACCTTTAGAGGCAGCTAGATGATACAGTGGATAGAACACATGTAGTCAGGAAGATCTCAATTCAAATGTGGCCTCGGACACTTACTATCTGTGTGACTGGCCAAATGACTTAACCTTGGATTGCCTCAGTTTCCATTCAGCTCCTAGGACTGTTGTGAAGAACAAATGAGAAAAGAAGTTTAAAATGCTCCGCAGAGTACCTGATACATAGTAACCACCATATAAATGTTAGATATGTTATTATTATCCCACCAGGAAACAACATCAACACTCAGAGCCCTTAGTTTCCTTAGCCTATTCAGTCTCCAGGGTGGTTTCAGTACCTTTTAAAGAAAGCAAGCCTACCATTCATGGGGGGGAGCCGAGATAGTCTATTGCTCCCACTACATCTTCCATCATCGCTGTTCTCTGGAGGGTTAGAACCTCTGTCAATTGATATTTCCCTATTGAGAATCTAGAGTTTAGGTCAATTCCCATCTTGTTGAAAGAGCATAATTGCTCTGAGTTACAGAAATTTTGGGGCCCCATTACCCCAGAAACTTTGTTGTTGTTTTTTCTGCCAAATTACAGATATTTATTTTTTTCTTAAGGGAACGAGTCAGTGGCTGTCTCCCAGCCATCCTTTCCGTTTAAAATCTGCTCTCATAATTGAGAACTTAATATACATATTGATGTCTCTGTAATCTGCTTAATCCTTAATAAGATATTGCTCCAGTATCTCAGTTCATTAGCTTCCCATGACATATCTTCACTGTACTTCAGTCACCCAGAGGAATGGTTACATCTTACTATCTCACATAAAAGTGCTACTTTCTTTCACTTGAACTCTGATGTTCATTTCTTATCATAACTTACTATACTTCCTATTCTTTCTCTGCCTTGTTTTCCTAAACACATTATTTGTCCCCACTCTAATCCTTATGCAAGGGAAAATACCTCCTTGTTTCCTAATCCATCCCAGGCCTCCTAGTCCTGGCCTCACTTTCCTTTCTTCATAATCTTGATCCATTGATGAACCATTTAAACTAATACTCTACCCTTGAATTATTTGCCCTTTGTTCTATCATAGTTTAGACCTTGCCAAATCACAACTTTTTTGAGTTCAACTTCTTTTCCCATTTTTCTACCCCTTCCCACCTCAAGATGGCATGCATTCTGATTATCTCTTACCCTAGTCTGCCCTCCCTTTTATCATCAATCTTCTTATTCCCTTCCTTTTATTTTCTTGAAGGGCAAGATAGATTTCTATACCCCATTACCTGTATATTTTTTCCCAGTTGCACGTAAAAACAATTTTTTTAGCATTGTTTTTGAAACCTTGAATTCCAAATTCTCTCCCTTTTTCCTTCCCCAACCACACCCACTGAGAAGGCAAGCAATTCAGTACAAGTTATGCATGTGCAAATTATGCAAAGCACCTCCATAACAGTCACGTTGGAAAAGACTAATATTTTCCTCCATCCTATCCTGCCCCCAATTATTCTATTCTCTCCTTTGACCCTATCCCTTTTTTAAAGTATCTGCTTCTGACTATCTCCTTCCCCAATATGCCCTCCCTCTTATCACTCCTCCTCTTATTCCCTTCCCCCCTACTTTCCTGTAGAGTAAGATACCCAATTGAGTATATATGTTATTCCCTCCTTAAACCAAATCTGATGGGAGTATGATTTACTCGTTCCTTTTCAACTCCCCCCTCTTCTTTCCCATTGTGAAACTTTTTTCTTGCATCTTTTATGTGAGATAATTTATCCACTCTATCTCTACCTTTCTCCTTCTCCCAATATACTCCTCTCTCACCCCTTAATTTTATTTTTTAGATACCATTCCTTCATAGCCCTCTATCTATCTATCTATCTATCTATCTATCTATCTATCTATCTATCTATTGATCTATCTGTCTGATGAGGTCTTATGAGTTACAAATATCATCTTTTCATGTAGGATGTAAACAGTTCAACTTTAATAGGTTTCTTATGATTTCTCTTTCCTGTTTACCTTTTCATTCTTCTGTTTAATCTTGTATTTGAAAAATCAAATTTTCTATTCATCTCTGGTCTTTTTATCAAAAATTCTTGAAAGTCTTTTATTTCATTGAGTGTCCATTCCCCTCCCCTGCCCCAGAGTATGAAACTCAGTTTTGCTGGGTAGGTGATTCTTGGTTTTAATACTAGGTCCCCTGACCTCTGGAATGTCATTTTCCAAGCCCTTTGATCCCTTAATGTAGAAGCTACTAGATCTGGTGTTATCATGATTGTATTTCCACAGTACTTGGATCATTTCTTTTTGGCTGCTTGCAATATTTATCCTTTACTTAGGAACTCTAGAATTTGGCTACAATATTCCTAGGAGTTTTCCTTTTAGGATCTCTTTCCAGAGGTGATTGGTGGATTCTTTCCATTTCTAATTTAACTTCTGGTTTTAGACTATCAGGGCATTTCATTTGAAAAAATGATGTGTAGGTTTTTAAAAATTTTTATTTTTTATTTATTTTAATTTTTTTTTATTTCAGGTAGTTCAGTAATTGTCAAATTATATTTCTCCTGGATCTTTCTTCCAGATCAGTGGTTTCTCCAATGAGATATTTCACAGTCTTCTATTTTTCATTTTTTTGGTTCTGTTTTATCATTTCTTGAATTCTCATAAAATCGTTAGCTTCCGTATGCTCCATTCTAATTTTGAAGGAATTATTTTCTTCAGTGAGCTTTTGGACCTCCTTTTCCATTTGACCAATTCTGCCTTTTAAGGCATTCTTCTCCTCGTTGGCTTTTTTATACTTCTTTTTTGTCGTTTGGGTTAGTGCATTTTTTTAAGGTGTTATTTTCTTCAGCACTTTTTTGGTTCTCCTTTAGCAAGCTACTGACTCCATTTTCATGATTTTCTTGCATCACTCTCATTTCTCTTGCTATTTTTTCCTCTACTTCTCTTACTTGATTTTCAAAATCATTTTTGAGCTCCTCCATGGCTTGTAACCAATTCATATTCCTCTTGAAGGATTTTGATGTAGGAACTTTGACTCTATTGTCCTCCTTTCATTATATGGCCTGATCTTCCTTGTCATCAAAATAAGATTCTATAGTCCGAGTTCTTTTACAATGTTTACTCATCTTCCCAGACAAACACCTGAGTTTCTATTCTTTGTCAAGGTAGAGCTCTGATTTCAGTGGGGGTGGGGATGAGTCTTCTCTTCCAGCTTCAGAGATTTTGTATCAGCCACCCCATCTTCAACTGTTTGTGGGCCTAGTTCTCTGTAAGCAGCTTTTATTGCTGCTGCTGCCAGCACTACCCCCACCACCTCCACTGCCCTGTGACTGGGTCTGGACCTGGTCAGACTGTGTGCTCCCCTTTCACCTAGGCTTCACAGAGTTTCCCCACTGACCTTTTTGGTGTCTGTGAGTTGAGAAGTGTGGAGGAATGCTACAGCTACCAATGATTCATTCCCCTAAGTCCTGCTCCTGCCCATGCTAGACTGCACTCAGCTCCCTGCTCAGTGAGAAAGACTTTTCCTGTTGACTTTCCAGGTTGTGTTGGACTCAGGATTTGCTTCACCCTGTCATTTTGTGGGTCCTGTAACTCCAGAATTTATTTAGAGTAATTTTTTACAGGCATTTGGAGTGCTTTGGGGGAGAGTTCAGGGAAGTCCCTGCTTTTATTCTGCCATATTGGCTCTGCCCCCTTGAGTCTTCTCTTTAGCTTCTCCAATGAATCTTCCACATAACTATAGAATTAATATCCTTAAAACATAGGTATGTTCATGTTAACTTCCCCACTCAAAATCCTGTAGTGGCTCTCTTGTGTGAAGGAGGGATTGGAGGCAAAGAAACCCACTGTAATAGTACAGATGTGTGGTGATAAGAGCTTGAATGGGGATTATGGGAACCAAAGATAGAGAGGTGGAAGGGACCTCAGAGCTCATAAATTCAAATTTTGTTTTATAGATGAGGAAACAGGCACAGGGGAGCTGAATGATCTGCATAGTATCATAGAGAAGTAAATTAGGATGGGTACCAAATGACTAGACAGAAGAAAATAATTGAGGGTAAGTGGAGGATGTAGATTTGGAAAGACTTCTCAATTCATTAGATATAAGGGGAGCAAGAAAGAGGAATTATAAACCCTCAAGATTGGGCCTTCTACGGAAAAATGGATGTTAGGAAGAGAAGTGGATTTGAGGGGAAAGATAATGATTTCTATTTTTGGCAAATTAAGTTTGAAATGCTTATAAGATGTTCATTTGAAGATATCAGCAATAATTGGCAATGCAGAACCAGAGCTAAGGAGAGAAATTAGGGCTGGATATTCATATATCAGTGTCACCTGTATATAAATGATAATTAAACTCATGGGAGCTGATGAAGTCATGAAGAGATAGGGTGGAGGGAAAGAAAGAAGAGGGCTCAGGACAGAGATTCGAGGGTCGCTCAGGGTTTGGAGGCAAAATATGAATTGTAATCAAGCAAAGATGTCTGCGAATGAGCTTTCAGAGAATTTGGAGGAGAACCAGGAGAGAAAGAGTATTATCATAAAAAAAACAAGGAATAGTATAGCCATGAAAAGGCAATGGTCAGAGTAGGTATTGGCTGTTTTGTTTTTATTTTTTTATCCTCAGCAAATAACATAGTGCCTTTCCCATAGTAGACATTTAATAAATGTTAAAGTGAACTGAATCTTATCATAAGCCATCTTTTAAAGGATTTGAAAAAAAAACTTGTAAGTTTATTGAGCTAATTTTATTTTCTATGGGTATCTGGCATGTAAAAATGGGTCAAAATAAGACATACTTATCTTTCAATGTATAAAACTATTTTTTATCAAGTTCATAATCATATCTGAACCAATAAGCACACAACTTACATAGCCAAGTGTAGCACTATTTTTTGGGGGGAGGGGTTGATAAATTCAGTTTTGGATATACTGAATTTTAGTTGTCAATGGTATATAAAGACAAAGAATACCAAAAGACCACTGGGAGCATTGGTCTGAGGCTTAGAAAGAAGCATCAGGGTTTTGGCACTTGGTCATTTCAAAAACTTACATTCTATTGGTGGGACCAAAATGCCTACTGATGGTACTAATTCAATCTAGCCCCATGACCAATTTAGCTCTAGAAGAAATCATGAAAGGAGAGGATGAAGAGAGGCAAGAACTTTAGGACTTACTTTTTATGTGGGGAAAAGTTGTTAGTCCTTCATTGCCAAAGAAGACTATGCCATCAGAGAAATGATGACATGACTTGCACTTGACTTTGTTTTGAGTGAGGGAGGACTGTGCAGGTCACCAGGCTCACTTCTTCTCCAGAGCCATCTGAATCCAGTGACCAGATATTCACCAGGATGACTGGAGATGACCCAGGAGTCACTGGGAGACCTTGGTCCCTTTAGGCCAAGGCCTTTGCAGGTACTTGCTTAGGGTGAGGCAATGCCCATTCATCGAATAGGTCTGTTTAAGAAGTAGCCAGGGCATGGCCCCTTTAACGAGGCTAAGAAAAAGAAAAACATCATGCTGGGAGGGAAGTAGCAACAGTTAGTACTGATAATCACTCTAAATAATGGAGGGTCCAGAAGAACCCTTAGGCAGGGGACACATTAGCTTCCCAGCTTCAGAATGCAGTAGGTTTTAGGTTTGGGGAGAGGAGGGGAGAAGTGAGGAGGGGAGGGGGAGGTGGGGAGGAGAGGGGAGTAAAACCCAGTCAACTGGGCATCTTTTGGCCATCCAAATTTTGGAGAGGAAAACAAAGGGGTGGGAGAGGCAGACAGCAGAGGACGAACTGAGTTACCCAGCTAGCTGGATCCCTATTCAACCAGCTGTGTCTACTCACAGAATTGTGTTCACCCTTCGTTGCTGAAGAAGACCATGCCATCAGAGAAATGATGACAGGACTTGCACTAGACTTTGTTTTTTTTGAGTAAGGGAGTGCTGTGTAGGTCAGCAGCCTTATTTCTTGTCCAGAGCCATCTCGGTGGAACCATTAGAGTGCTGGTCAAGGAGATGGGATTTAAACTACCTCTGGTACTGACTAGCTGGGTGATGAAGGCCAGGCACAAAACATTTGCTGCACCTGTTTCACTAGGATTTGGTGGAAGGAGTAGGGAATTATGAATGAGAAGTTTTAGTTCTCATTCTTTCTAAGAATTGTTCCTGTGAACTTGGCCAAATCATTTAAACCAGGGGTGGGGAATATGTGACCTTGAGGTCTCATGTGGCCCTCCAGGTTTGGATTCAGTGAAAAGGCCGCACTTGAGGACCTAGAGGATCACATGTGGCCTCGAGGCCACAGGTTCCCCACCCCTGGCTTTATCTCTAAGGTCTTCAGATTTTTCATCTGTAAAATGAGGTGGTTGGGCTAAGCTAAAACGATCTAAACTTCCAGCTTCAAGCAATCCAGGGGAATTGCCAAAGATAAACTGATTACCATAGACATTATGATATTCTAAAATTAAAAAAAAAAAAGAAACCTATGAGATTGAGCACCCAGACATACTATTTAACTATCAGGATTCTCAGAAAGAAACACCTCACAGATACATTTCTAAATGAAATGCTTATCAGAATTTGATTCCATCTCAAAGTAGATATTTTGTTCTTTTACAGCATGGATATCACCAGCAAATTTCTGTATGTTTTGAATTTGAGTTTAAAATTTCATTATGACATGAATAATGTTTCAATATACAAAAAGGAAAAAAAATGAAGATAGTGTATGAAACTTTGAACTTTTTAAAATCCAGTTTTTTAAAAGTATATATTAAATTTAATTTTCTTTTTGTGTCCCCTTCTGCCCCTTTGTGTATTCTAGTAATTTTTATTAATGTTATTTTCTTTCTTTTTTCTCTTTTCATACAACCACCACTACCCCCTAAATTATACCCCATGCCATGCCTTTCCTGAGCAAATAGAAGCCCTCCTCTGTAAGAAATAAACACAATCAAACTGATTTGAAACATTGGCCATGCCTGAAAGGATATATACCTTTTCAGTACCTATGACCATCAGTACCTCTCTGGTTTGCAGATATACTGTATGAAGCCCTAAAAGAAATTATGAAAATAGTTATTTCTCTGATGAACTCATGGTTTCAGTCATGTTTGACTCTACATGACCCCATTTTTTGGGTGTTTTCTTGACAAAGATATGGGAGATTGCCATTTTCTTCTCTTTATTATTTATTATTATGTTCATTTTACAGATGAGGAAACGGAGGCAAACAGGGTTATGTGACTTGCCTAGGGTTATACAGCTAAGTGTCTAAGACCAGATTCAAATTCAGGAAGATGTGTCTTTCTGACTCTGGGTGTGTCTACTCACTGTGCCTCCTATCTGTCCCAATGAACATATTATACAGTGTATTACCTGAGTGAAGAAACTGTTTCCTGCCTTTGTTTTTGCATCCTTAGTACCTAACCCATTGCTGATCGATAGTAAGTCCTTAAAAATGCTTGTTAATTAATTTAAGCATACTTTTGCCCCAAGATAATGGACAAGGAATTATTTTACATGAGCAGAAGTTTATCCCTTCATACAGAGCTCTTTGTCTCTTTGCCTCTGTCTTTTCCATGTCACTGTTTCTGTTTGTATGGCTCCCTTCCCTCTCCCAATTAAAGCATTATATTGCCCAGGAATTTGAGAGCCCATCACTGTCTCCAGGATATTTAATTACTTTCTTACCTTTTCTTCTTTTGAATCCTTTCTGCTAGTCAACTTCTGAGTTTACAAATTTACTTCATGCTGCTTCCTTCCCGGCACTGCACATCTTAGCTCTAGAAAGTCTCACAAGTTTGACATCCAATTGTGTGTCTTTTCTTGGTGCCCTATAGCTTAACAAAGGCAACTTGTTTTCATTTTAAAAAAATCAGTTATTAGTTCAAGCCAACTGTTGAGGTGAGAATGAGAGTTTGAGCTGTGTCATTGGGAATGTAAATTTAAAAAGAGAAATTTCACAGTAACTGGCAGGAGGTTTCCTTTCTTACCAGAAATAAATTTCAGGTCCTCCATGATTCACATTCAATTTTCTAAAATAAATCAGCTTTTATTCCTTCCTTTTTTCCTTCTTCCCTCCCTCCCTTTCTTCTTTCTCTGGCAAAGAGGGAAGGGAAAAGGAGAGTAGAATCATAGATTTAGAACTGAAAAGGATATTAAATGTCATTTAGTCCATCTTCATTTTTTCAAATGGAAAAATAAACAGCTGAGATTAGAGAAGTTAAATAACTTGTTCATTGTCCTACTTGTAGTAATTGGCAAAATCAGGTTTCAAACTAGGGTCTTTTGATTCCAGAAGCAACACTCTCTTCCCGTCAATAAATGTTTACTATGTTCCTGTCATTCGACATGGTTCAGAAGGGTCTGTTTTTGTATGACTGTTAATGTATGTATTGGGAGGTGTTGGACAGTGATGAAAGTGTGTGTGAGTGTGTGTGCATATACATATACATACATATATGTTTGTATATATACAATTAAGAAAGAAAGAAAAAAATAAGGGAAATTGTATCAGCAACATGTTTTAAAATGCACATAAGGAAGAAGGAAGTTTAGAAAGGGATACAGACAAATAGGGCAACTTTGTTACTACTGATTTAAATTGAATTTACGCTAAAAGAAAGTCCCACCAAATTGTATGCACAAAAACTCATATTCTGTTCTTTATGAATATTTAGAAGTTCATCTTTGGTTCAAAAAGAGGAATATTTCCCCTCTTTTCTATGGCTTGTAGAACTCATTACCTTACTTCGCTAAGTCTTGAAATCTTCTGAATCTTTGCTAAGGGAAACAAGAGTTGGCTCTGGAGCTGGAAGATCTGAGTTCTAATAATCTCAGTTTTGTCACTTATTGTTCGACTTTGAGCAGGTCATTTAAACTCTTCAGGCTTCACTAGTTGATATATAAGATGCCTTCTAGTTCTAAACATATGGTTTTCTTCCACTCTCATGGAAGTTTTCATGATATTTATAGAAATCTTGAAGTGTTTTTTCTTTTATTTGGTCCAGAGTTTAGAAATAACCTCCTGTGAGTGCTAGAGGGTTTGCATCTGTGTCAGGGTTTTAGAATAGGTAATTTTAAGTAGGGATGAGTTTTATTACTCCTTTGGTAGCTAAAACTCTCCAGACTCTTTTTGACCTTTTCCCAGACAGTTCAATTCTATTTAATACTCTATGACAAATATGATAGATATTAAAGTACTTTGCTGCTGAAATTGGTCACATTTTTCCCCTCCAAAAATTTCCTCTGGTGAGAAGTTGCTTATAGTGATTTCTAAATGTTCTGCATATTACTGTACATATTTCAATTGATTTTTCTTAGAGACAATATGTTATATTTATTTTATTAAATACTACTTTATCATAAGATATTCTATTATGTAGTAATGTATTTATTACATTAGAGTGAGATAAACAGTTATATCATTTTTAGAAATTAAAGCAGACCCAAAATGATGAATTGACCTGAATCTCTCTGATCCTACTATTAATATAGGTATAATAATGAGCCATATTGTGATCAAATATTTCTTGCAACATAGTAAAGTTCTGTATGGAGAACCAAAGAACTGAGAAATTGGAAGAGGCTCAAAGGGGTTCACTTGTCCATTCTTTTGTTAATTAAAGTATTGGTCTCTTCAAAAATTGTTTTGAGGTCAAGTTAGTCTCTACTCTGTATCATGGGGAAATCTATGATACATTTCCAGAATCATCCAAAATTCATGAATGGATAGTGTGATGTGACAGTTGGGTGTGGTGGGAAAAGCATTTGATTGTCGGTTGGGGTGGGGGGGGGTTCTAATTCATGCTCTGGTTTTGCCTTTAACTAGTCTGGGACTATGGGCAAATCACTTAAGCTCCCTTATACCTCATCTTTCACATTTGTAGAATGAAGAGATCAGGTAAGAGCATAACGTCTGACATTTATATAGTGTTTTAAGAATTACAAAACACTTTTATCTATACAATTTCATTTGAATCAAAGTTACTTTCAACTGTAAAATCCTCTAACACAATTAGAATGCAATATTTTCAATTGATTTACAATATACCATATTTCCATCATACTTAGGGAAACCCCCTCCCACAACAAAAGCATATGCAGGAATGTTCTCTTTTGTAGCACCCAGTGCTTATACATACACAACTGTAACGAGGGAAAAGTGTTAATGGGTTTAGTGCGAGCACTTGATCAGTTAGCTCAAGAAATCCTTAGCCTCCTCTTTGGTGAAGTAGAGGTCTCATCTACCCACCAGGCTTAGCTCCACTTTTGGAGTAAAAATGTCACATGTTTAGGGAAAGTCAGACAGAAGCATGAGACATTCTCGGAATCAGAAATGTTTTAGACTCTGGAATCAGGAGACTTGAGTTCATAGACTTAGAGCAGAAGGAGTCTTAGAGATCATCTGTAACAAACTTTCATTTTACTTGCCGAAAAACTGAGATGAAAGAGGTTAAGTGACTTACTTAAGGTTGGTTTCACAGGTATTAACTTCTTTACCTTTCACCAGCTCTCTCTCTAGAGCCTCAGGTCCAGAATGATGTGCTGTTGTTTAGTTGTGTCAGTGATGATTGACTTTTCGTGACTCATTTGGGGTTTTTTTTGGCAAAGAAACTGGAGTGGTTTGTTATTTTCTTCTCCAGCTTATTTTACAGGTGAGGAAACTGTGGCAAAGAGAGTCAAGTGACTTGACAGGTATCTGAGGCTGGATTTGAACTCAGGTCTTCCTGTTTCCAGACCTGGCACTTTCTGCATGGTCCCTACTAACTTCCCTCCAGAAAAACTTAGAAGAAATCTGATCCATCATTCTCGTTTTATAGACGAGCATACTGAGGTGAAGTGATTTGCTCCAACTCACATAGGCAGGGACAAAACTGAAATTTGAACCAAGGTCCTCAGACTCCAAATGTAGTGTTATTTCTACTGCATTAACACTTAAAAAGGTTGGAATTTAAAACCAGGTATTGATATTCCAAATTCAATGTACTTTCCATGGTGTCATGAACAGATGGGGAAGTCTGTGTAGGTCAGTGAAGTATAGCTGTTTCTCTTTGTTAGAAGGGAGGCCCATTTGTTAATGGTAGAAGTTTTAAATGAAAAGGAATGTGATGTAAAAAATAAAGGGTTGTGGTGCAAAAAACAAAAGAAATCAATAAAAGCAGTTAAAATGTAATGTAAGAGAAAAAAAAAAGCAATGACAGGTTGCTTGAATATTTGAGAATTATTTGTGCCAGCAGGCAGTAAGTTGAGTCTGATAGTTTTAATCTATGTTAATGGTACACATAGAGCCATAATCAATGCCCTCGTCTGGAAGAGGGGCTTCTTGAATTTCTTCCTACCTTTGGCAGAGATATTGACATTTATCACATCCTGTACAATTTATTTGGGTAAAAAAAAGATCCTTTAGTCAGGATATAGATATTATTCTTCTAATCTCATGCTCACTTTTATACCACTCAGCCACTTTTATATCAGATGTGATAAGTGGTACTAAATTTCCACCATCTTAATAAAAAAGTGGTTAGTCTCACAGGTTTATGTATAATACTTACCTATACCTTTAAAGAAGCAGCTAAGTGGTTCAATAGATAGTGGATCTGGAATCAGAAAGACCTAACTTTAAATCTAGCTTCAGACACTTAGTAGCTATGTGACCCTGGACAAGTCTTAATCTTAGGATGCCTCCATGTCCTTAATCATAAAATGAGGATAATAACAGCAT
Organism: Bettongia penicillata ogilbyi; assembly: GCA_023548195.1. Lineage (NCBI taxonomy): Eukaryota > Metazoa > Chordata > Mammalia > Diprotodontia > Potoroidae > Bettongia > Bettongia penicillata. The sequence goes on from JAJHZJ010000303.1 coordinate 1,485,964, forward strand.
CTATCTCACAAGGTTGTGTTGTGGATCGAATCAGATAATATTTGCAAAGTGCTTTGCATAGTCTCAAGTACATAGCAGGCACTTAATAAATGCCTATTCCCTTCCTTTACTGATGATTCTGTAATAGAGAAGATAGGTGGTACAGCGGAGAGAGCCTTGGCTTTGAGTAAGGATAATTCATCTTCCTGAGTTCAAATCTGGCCTCAGACACTTACTTGCTGTGTGACTCTGGGCAATACACTTAACCCTGTTTGCCTCAGTTTCCTCATCTGTAAAATGAGTCAGAGAAGGAAATAGCAAGCTGCTCCAGTCTTTGCCAAAAACCCCTTACCCCCTCCAAAAATAGAGTCACAAAGAATTGGACAAGACTGAAATGACTCAAATACAACCACAATAGTAGAGGTCAGAATATACTTTTTAAAAAATTTCTGTGCATTTATTTTAGACCTGACTGAATCCAAGACAGTATGTAAAGAGCACATGATATAATTAGGATCTCCAGGTATCTCTTATGACCTGATCAATCTTAAGTGAACAAGTATACTTGGTGTGATTAATATAATTTCTTTCATCTTTCTTCTCCCTCTTCCACTGTAGGTAGCTTCTAGGTTTGTCATTGTTTTTTCTGGGTCTAATTCTAGAGTTCATACATTAGAAATAGGATTAATCTCTGAATTCTAGTAAAGAGCTAGTTCTTTCCAAGGCAGTCCTGGCAATGGGGGATGCTCTATAAGATAACAGGATACTCACTCTCACTCCTAAGGTATTGCTTCAATGTTGTCAATAAGCCTGATTTTTGTTACATCTACTCTGTTACAAGGACATGTTTCACCTACTCTGTCATAGGAACTCATGGTATGAATGACCCACTAAGTGCTTTTGTGATTATGGGTGCTCCTCAGGTTTCTCAGGGATGGGCTATGATGAATTTTTGATGGTCAGAGGTACAAGTGATGCTAGAGACCCAGCTGAAGGAAAGCAAGAGAGACAGGTCTCAGATTTAGGGTCTTTAATTGAAACCAATCTTGGAGGGTCAAGGAAACATTGAGTTAGAGTTTCACGGGATCATAAGATAGTAAATTTAAATCTATGAGAGACTTAGAGATCAGTTCATCAAAGAATCATAACCTTTTTTACTTTATGAATGGAGAAGCTGAGAATCAATGAGTTTACATAACTTATCCAGGGTTATATAAGTATTAAGTAGCAAAGCAAGGGGCAAAACAAGGACTTTTAATTACAAATCCAGAAATCATTTCATTATGCTGTGTTGCTTCTTAAATGAAAAGGCAAATAGGTAGAATTCAGGAAATTGAAAACTACAAAAACTAGGTTCTTTGGTCCTCTGAAACCAACAGAATCATCAATGGGAACATCAAGAAGGAACTAACTTTAATTAACAGCAATTGCTATTTATAGTTGATGATTTCCCTTAGACAACTGAAATATAGCAAGGGACCCCTAGGAGATACTGAGGGGAGTCTGACATCATCCTTTTGTACTTCTCCCCATACCTTCTGAGGTCAGAAGGAAAGATTGAGTTTAGCTGGTAGGCTCAGGGAGACATACTGGAGCTGTATGCAAGGATTTTTAGCAAGGGAGAAGGTTTCTAAAGAACTAGATCTCTCTGATATTTGCCACTTCATTGTGAGCTTTTTCTTCTTTCTCATTCATCTTCTTCCTCCTTCTCCTCCTTGTCCTCCTCTATTTCCTCCTTCTTGTTCCTGTTCTCTGCCTCCTCCTCCTTCTCTTCTCCTCCTCCTTTTTCCTCCTCCTCCTTGTCCTCTTCCTCCTCTTAATATTCTTCCTCTTCCTCCTTCCTCTTTTTCTTCTCCCTTAAGATCAATAGTAACTGTTTTTCTTTTGACCAGAAATCTTGAGGGTCTTCCTCTCCCAGTTTGATTTTTTCTTTTACATTAAAGGGGCCATCCCTTGACTAACTTCTTTTTTTAAAAATTATTAATTTATTTGTTTTTTATTTTCTACAATCACTTCCATAAGTCTTAAATTTTCTCCCTCTCCCTCCCCTTTTCCTCCTCAAGACAGTATCTTATATGGGTTCTACACAGATTCTTATTAAGCACATTTTCACCTTAGTCATGTTGCACAGAAGAATTGAAATGAATGTGAGAAACCATGAGAAAAAACAAAACAAAATGCAACGCAAGAGAAAATATTCTGCTTCATTCTGTGATCCAATTCCATAGTTCTTTCTCTGGTTGTGGATGGCATTTTGCCTCGAGTCCTTGGGAATGTTTTAGATCCTTGCATTGTTGTGAAGGGCTAACTCTATCAGAAAAATTCCTCACACACTGTGGTTGTTATTGTGTTCAATGCATAGGAATAAAATGGAGCCTTCCATAAAATAATAAGCAGTATCTACCTAAAACGATCAACAAGCATTATATGCAATGGGGATAAGCTTAGATGCATTTCCAATAAGATGGGAAACAAGAATGTCCATTATCACCTCTGTTATTCAATAAGGTACTTGATGTTAGCTTTAGCAATAAGAGAAGAAAAAGAAATTGAAGAGATTAGAATAGGCAAAGAAGAAACTAAGTTATCATTCTATGCAGATGATGTGATGATATACTTGGCAAATCCTGGAGAATCAAGTAGAAAACTACTTGAAATAATAAACAATTTTCACCAAGTTGCAGGTTACAAAATAAACCCACATAAATCATTTGCATTTGTATATATTACTAACAAAGCCCAACAGCAAGAGATAGAGAAATCCCATAGCTATGATAGACACTATAAAGCACCTGAGAGTCCACCCGCCAAAACAAACCCAGAGACTATAAGAACACAATAACAAAACATTTTTCATACAAATAAAGTCAGATCTATGTAAGTGGAAAAACATCAGTTACTCGTGGGTAGGTCCATCTGAAAGAACAAAAGATCCTTGAGTCACTTCTTAAAGAGACCAATTCACTGAATGGATGCTGCCTAACTCATAGTGAGAACCAGAAATGGCCTTAGCCTAAAAAGGGACAGGGTCTCCCATTGCATCCTGAGTCATCTCCAGTTGTCCTGATGAATAGCTGACCACTGGACCCAGGTGGCTCTGGAGGAGAAAGTGAGGCTGGTGACCTTGCACAGTCCTCCCTCACTCAAATCAAAGTCAGTTGTAAGTCATGTCATAGTTTCCCTGATATCATGGTCCTCTTTGAAAAAGGACAAACACAACTCCCTTAAAATACATTCTTGGGTATAGTGCTGGAATAAGCATAACATAGCTAACATACCTCTCCTCCACTCTCAGCAGCTACCTATATTACCCTCAAATTCAATAGAACCTAGTTAGATGTCACCTAGATACTATAGCAGATAGAGCAGTAGAGGTTGAGCCAGGAAGATCTGAGTTCAAATTCAGCTTCAGACACTTTCTAGCTGTGTGACTCTGGACAAATCACAACTTCTGTTTGCCTCAGTTTCTTCAATTGTAAAATGGGGATAATGATAGCACCTATGTTGTAGGCTTGTTATGAAGGCCATATTCGATAATTGTAAAAAAATATTAGCACAGTACCTGACATCACAAGTGCTTAATAAATGTTTATTTCCTCCCTCATTTGTCACTGCACAACTCTTTCAATAATAGTGAGCTATATAAATGTGGACCAGTAATTATAGCAACCCATGCTAGGAGGTTCAATCATGTGGTGATGCTAAGTGATGTCTATATTGGAGGGGGAGGTTTGGAAGCATTTTTAAATTTGAGGGGAATATTGGATTCAATAATTTTGCAAGAGTTAATGCTGTCTGGGATAACTCCAAGAGGGAAAGTTTGTCTTTGGATTGTTAGATTTATGTTATCTTTATGAGATGGCATTTGAACCTATGAGGGTGGTCAGTGTAACTCAGAACTTTGGCAGATGTGGCATAAAGAACAGAGCCCTGGCTACCCATAGCTTCACAAGAGGTGGGTGGATGAGAAATTATAAGAATACCTAGAGAAATGGAAGGGAAAACTAGGCAAATACTCTATGAAATTTAATTAATTTAAGCAAATTCTTTCTCAATTTAACAAGTTTAAAGGTGGAAAACATTACAAAGATGAAAGCCTTAAAGTAAGACTGCAGATGTCTGAGAAGAGTAGACATTTTCTTCGAAGAATCTTAGCAGAAATTCTATTTACCTGACATTACTGTAGCTATCAAATTCAAATGTGGGCTCCCCACCTTTAGAGTGGTAACCCAGGGCATCACCTTTACAAAGCACCTGGAATAAAAGTACTTAGGTGTCTCAAAGTCATTCCCTACAAAGCATAAAATGGATTTTTTTCATTTTTTAATAAAGATAATCTATGAAGTAGATGGCAGTAATTTCCATTAAATAGGCAGCTAAAAAAGGGAGAAAAAGCTTTGAAAACTTTACTTAGCAATACCTTTTCATTCTTTCTTTGATGTATTTGGAGTGAGAAGAATGCATTAGTGCTATTTAACTCAGCTGCTAACTCTCTGAATATAAGGAAATGGAGAACTAACTGAAGTATTTACTTTATTTCCAGCATTCTAATGTCAAGACTGTTTCTTCAAGAGAAAAAAAAAGCTATAGTGAAGTTTTACACAACAGCTCTATTTCTCTAAAGGAGTCTTCTTGAATTAGAAAGATATGATGCCAGCTTGTGAGCTTTCCCTGATCCAATTAGAAAATCACCACAATCTCATGCATCATAGAATATTTGCTACATTAATGGATTCATGTTTACCCTAGTGTATTGTGGTCATTTTCTTCATTGGGAGAGAGTTCAAAACTTCCCTGCTTCTTATTCTCTTATCAGTATCTTATCAAATCTTAACATAGTGCCTGGTACATAGTAGGTACTTAATAAATGTTTATTGATTGAATGATATCTTTATTTAATACTCCATAAAGGATCAGTTCAACATAAGAGTGAACTTTCCCCAACTCTTTTAATGTCATGGGGGGAGCAATATATTGGTTTTTCCATCTGTTTTCCATGGCAAAGGACAATATAATGGATAACTATGAGTGATAAGTGGTCAGAAGGAATTTAAGATCATAGATAGACAGCCCCAAAGGTCTTTAGAGTTCTAGAATCACATAGTCAATATGTAATAGATTTGGAATTTCAATACAGGTTCTTGACTTTGAGGCTAGTTCACTATGGGAAAATATCTCTATGTTTGCATATATTTTTCTTAAAAATTTGATAAATCCATGGCTTTCCTAATGTATTGTGAGTAATTTTTTCATTGGGACAGAAGACAACTCCTCCTTGTTTTCTAATCCCATCTGATTCTCCTCCATGCCTTTGTTTGGATATTACATGGAGAATGAGCCCAACACAGTAACATTGTCTCTAGCTTTTTTAAATGTCTTCAGGGTATCATTGTAATATTTGGATTGTGCATCTGTTTTTCAAAATAGTACATGGCAGAAACAAATTGCCATGGTAGATAGTAAGGATAGTATAATACGCTGATTAAAAGTCTAGGCAAGCCACCTAATCCCTCAGTACTCTAGGAAACTCTTAGATACAAAGTTTCAGAGAAAGTGTTGAAAGTTTTATCTTTCATTGGTAGACAGAATTCCCTTATCTACGAGTTTCCCTTATCAATTAAATCATTCTCTCTCTCTCTCTCTCTCTCTCTCTCTCTCTCTCTCTCTCTCTCTCTCTCTCTCTCTCTCCCTCTCTCTCTCTCTCTGTTTCTCTCTCTCTCCTTCCCCCATCCTACAAAACACACATCTATACATACATGTACACTACTTTATGTTTGTGCATAACAGACAGAGAGACTTTTTATACCAATGTAGACCCCTCTGCAACTTATAATCATAGAATTGCATTGACATTGAAAAGTTAAGTGATTTATCCAAGGTCATACAGACAATATATATTTGAGGTGGGACTAGAACCCAGCTTCAGGCTTCTAAGTCATGCAGTGGATAGAGAGCCAGCTCTGAAGTCAGGAAGACTTCTTTTCCTGAGTTCACATCTGGTTTCAGACATTTTCTAGCTGTGTTACCATGGGCAAGTCACTTAAGCCTGTTTGCCTCAGTTTCCTCATCTGTAAAATGAATTGGAGAAGGAAATGGAAAACCAGGGTCATGAAGAGTCAAGCACAACTGAACCAACTGAACAATAGAACCTAGGTGTTTTCTGATTCTGAAGTTATCTTTCTATGCATCCTGTCCCATAATACGCTAACATGCACATATCTTCATGTGTACAGATATGCATGTAGACATATATCTATATCTACATCTATATCTATATGTATATATATATAAATGCAGACATACATATGTATGGGCATATGAGATGTATTTTCCAGCCCATCCCACTCCCCAGTTCAGTTGATGTTATCACACATTAACTTTTAATGTGATCCCTTTGATTCAGAAAAAGCGACATTGCATGCAGTGGGGAGGAGAGTTACCCAATCCAGACAGATGAGGAAGAGAATGCTTTAAGGTTGCTGACCTCAGGCATCACCAAAGAAAACTAGACTGTGGAGAGGAGCAAATGGTGGGATTTCAGCTAAGTAATCATTCTAGAAGGCATTTTCTATCCAAAGGGAGCTTTCTAAGCCCTCTACAAAGAGAAAGGACTTCGAGTTTCTGAAGTTCCAGGATTACGAGTTGCCTTTACCACCTGTTTACTCTGTTGGTGTGTTTTACTGACAATGTACTCTAAGTATGAGCCCATCCTACTCATGTGTTTATCGTTGGGAGAATATGTCCCAGGTTTGTTGGTGAATATGCTTTGTAGCTGTTATTTTTGCTATTCCCTTGCTAAGAGATACTTTTGTCTACTGAATGATTGTTAACGGGACGGTTGTGAGCTCTAGGTGTTGAGTAGCCATGCACAGGGTGTTTCAGAACCTGTGAGAGGAACAGCTACCCTCTGGAGACTCAACCCACAACTGTGAGTGAAAGTTGGAGGAATAATTCAGAGGAAAAATTCAGAGATCACACACAAACACAAACATGCATGCCCACAAGTATGCAATATGTAGATTTACAATAAGCAGATGTACATCATAAATATATAAAAAAGAATTATAGGAGAGGAATTTTTAAAAGAAATTATTAAAATCTTATGGGTATCATTAAAGATAATTAAAATATAAAGGCAGACTTCATCCAAAATCATCATTCATTAAATTGGTATGAAATTCCTGCATATTTTAGAGTATGTTGCTTATGCATAACACACAAAATAATTTGTGACAGAGTTGAAACTAGGAGTCAGGACTCCTGCCTCCCAGCCAACTGCTCTTTGACCAGGGTTGAATGTCATTAACTATGTCTACATGATACAAATAATTAAACACAAATGAATTGGTGGATTAGTTGTTTTGGTTATCATAGAAGTCAAACAATGAATGGTCTTAATGACCACATCCAGCTATTCGCAATCTGATGAATAAATTTGTAATAAAGATTAATTTTCTGCATGAGATGTTAGTAAATTTTAAAGTGGATGAAAGAATGAAATTTAACAATAATATTTATTTTCTATAATTTACAGCAAAGTGCTAAAATTTCAAAATCAGATATATCTTACTTTAAAAATACTTGATATAAAAAAATCTATCAGATAATAGAAACAGATAAATTAGGGGATGGTGGCTATTGGCAATATAAAAGAATCTCCCATTCCCATCTTCCTTTAACAGTTACATTTCTCTATATTTAAATTTAATTTGAGAAATACAAATTTTGATGTACTGAAACAACTTCCATGAACCTATCTGTTTTGTAAAAAGAAGTACATTGCACTGTTCTGCAAATTCTGGACTGGAATTACAGAGGATAAAAAGCTGTCTTCTATATATAGCTTCTTAACACCTTACATACCCACCCACACACAGTTCTGCAGACCTGCAGTCTGTTCACACAAAATTCTGCTGGGAAATGAAAGCTTTTCTTACTGAGCTGCTGTAAACAGTGGCCTATCAGGAGAATAAACCCACAAACATACACTTGCTGTCATTTACCCAGTGGGACTGGTGTTTATTAAAATTTTGTGCATGCTAATTTTCATTTTACAGTGAGGAGTGTACTTTTGTATCCTTTAAAAATTTACCAGGTCAGTGGTAATTTTTTTTCCTGCCAGAGATACTAACAAATAGGTAATAGAAAAAGAAATTAAAAATAGTATTCTGTGGCTTTCAAAATTTTGGTGTTTTTTTAGGGGATCAGGGTGAGGATGATTACACCACAGCTACCCCTTTGTCCATTTTTTCTCCTTAGTGAACCTAGGTAATTTTTCAACTTTAAGGCTTCGTCTTGTTCCTGTCATTGTTCATTCCAGAGAAACACATATAGAGATATCTAAGTATGTTTCTGAGAAACAGTAGTCCTCAAATGCATGAAGCAAAGCCTTCTTTAAGCACAAATAACCAGTTCTTTGTGTTGGGTGGGTCAGTCTCAGTTTTTAATTTTTTGTTCTATATGAACAGAAGTCCCAAAGTCCCAGATTGGTTTATCTATTTATTTCTCCTGGTCTGGAGTTGCTAACATTCTCTGTTGCTTGCAAGAAGATTCAGAAGGGAGGTATAGCTTCCCTATTCCTGTTGAAGGCATTCTCATTCTTCCCAATCCCTCTGGTTTAGAATCTAGGATTAATACTCACCTCTTTCCTCTACCTAACTTTCCTCTCTCCCCTGAACAAATGCAATACATTTAGAAATATTATTGATTCAATCTCTATAATATCTCTTTTTTCTGCTTCCTTTTCATTTACATAGCCACCATCCCTATTCAAGTCCTCATCACTTCTCCTTTGGATTAATCTAATAACTTCCTTATTGTTTTCCCTCTATCCAATATCTCCCTTTACCTATCCATTCTCAACACATCCACCAAAATAATATTTTCAAGGCACAGATCTGACCACATCCCTATTGCCCTCAATATCCTTCCATGGTTTCCTGTTACCTCTAGGATAAAATATATCCTTCTCAATCTAGCCTGGAATACATATACTTTGGCCTTTTCAAATTTATTTCAGAGTATTTCTACTTGGGAATGTAACTGGGCAATATTTTGTTCTTTGAACTGAACCCTACATTTACTGCTTCTTACATTTGTGCAAATCATTCTTCACTTCTTCTCTACCCCATGCATCCCCCCAATAGTCTTCTTCATTTCCATCTTCCTAGGTCCTCAGATGCTCTTTCCATGAAGCCTTACACATTTTCCTCTAGTTTAATATCCACTCTCTCCTCCAATTACCTTATATTTGCTTATCTTGGTATGTTTTATTCTTGAAAAAAATGAGACAATTTCACTTTTCATTGCTGTATCCCAGTCCCCTAGAACAGTACTCTGCATAAATTTGGAACTCAAATGCTTATTGAATTGAAAAATTAATTGGTCAAGTAAGAAGACACATCTCCTGTAGGACAATATGTCTAGATGAGGAGGTCCAGGATATCTTTCTCAATCTAATGCAAACAGGGAGTGATTTGAAGGATATTGGCTTCCAAAGAATGATGGACCCAAAATTTAGGGATAAGATCAGAAAGTAGAATTTTCAAGAAACTAAACAAAATAAATTATATTCGTTTAGTATGTTCAATGCTGTCACTTGGGAAATAGTTTATTCTGGAACAGACCTTGGATCTCCCTATCTATATGATGACGATCACTGTGATGGCCTGGATAAATGAGCCATTCCTTACATCATTATAGCAATTATCAACCCTTTAATTAAAAAAAAGTAATTTCTTTATAAATTAGTTAGCAATGATTCCCTACTTGTGAGTGGATCATGTTTCAGAAGTTTATCTTTTTTAAGTTAAGGGCATGCTGGTAAATGTTTAACAACTGGCTTTCCAAAAAAAAAAATGTACACAGACTTGCTTTTAAAGTTTACTATGCAAATAACATTTTGTCCATCACTTTCTTAAGTCTAGACAGTCAACATAACTATAAATCAAATCCTGATTTGGAGTGTTTGCCCATTTATGATGTGTAAATACTCACAATGGAAATTTAGCAATCCATTCTTCCAAGCTCTTTGGAGCTGGCTCCAGTGTTCTCCTGTTTGTAATCCATTTGTTTGAAACTTTCCCCACAATTTCCCATAGAAACAATATTATAAATGATGGTTTTTAAGCTAGCCCACAGACATCAATTTAACCCATAATGACTTAGGGATAGAAAAGTAAGAAGGAAAAGGGAATTTTCTTTTATTTTCCTGGGCACATAGCAGCCCCCAAGAAAATTCAGATATGCGCATGCTTGTCTTTGACACTGGATCATTTCATCTTCTATATTTTAAAAATTTTTCTGTTGCTATTGTGCCCAGGATTTCAGACATATATTCAATATCTTTATACCACTTTAAGGAATCCTGCATAGGCTCCTAAATTCCCTATGTTCTCTTATCCTACTCAATAAAAATATTCATATACCTTCTTCTACTTAATTGGAGGTAGAGGTTAGCAGGGAAATTATTTGGTGGAACTAACTCTTCAAAAATATTGGCTTAATATGGACCTGGCATTTAAAAGAGAGAATCCTCCATTAATCAAGATTAATTTATAATTGGTTAAATTTAATAGTGCAACAAAGCAAAAAAGTTCAGACTATGGGGGAAATATTTTTGGTCAGTAGGCTCACTATGTAGGTCAACACCATTGTATACACTCCCCTCCTGTGTGGTGGGTCCACATAGGAAATCATATTGTAAATCATAACGTTGCTTGATGAGAAAATAATTGGACAAGGAGAATGGGGTATGCCAAAAAATATTCACATTGGCCCATATACGTTAGTAAGCTTAATCTCACTCTGTCAAGATCAGGTTCTTGAGCTATGCTGACTTTTTATAACTTCTTTTTCAATACAAATAAAACTACAGATTCCTATAAAACAAACATAAAAAACCCCCAAAAGTCTGGTTCTTTCCACAATGGCTCTAAGGTAGTAGGGGGCCAAATTAAGCAGTGCACTGGTGTGGTTGGGGACAACTTACATGTTTGTATTTATGGGTCCTTTGTAAGATGAATGTTTATAATTCAGAAATTGCCAGGGAACCCTAGGCTGTTCACCCAGTGATAGGTTATTATAGGTTTTAGTTCATAGTTTGTACAAGTTAAGAAATTTAACTTTAGTAAATGGGGATTGGACTTTTAGTAACTGAATCAAGTTAGTAACTGTGAATCCAGAATTAAATTACTAAAATTATGATGGAAGTTGTACCTAGCCCTATGACTGGGACAAGTTTTCTATACTCCCTTTCTGATGGGTAAGTCCATATAATTAACTAAGTTGTAAATCAGCAAAGAATTGGATGTAGGAGTACACCAACTAGAAGTCACATTAGAGTGTATGGGTCAATATGTTATTCTGCTCTATTTTATGGATATTTCTGTCTAAAGAAATGGAACTCATTTTCTAGGTTCAGAATACTCTCTATTCTCATCAGAGATGGAGATACACACCAGCAAATTCTTGCTAATTCTCTTTTATCTAGAATCCTCACTGGTTACAAAAATCCTGTCTATAGGTATTCTTTATTTGTTATTGATTACAATGGACTCTTAAAGAGGGCACACAACTATATGAGAGACTAGCCAAAGATTATTTGAAGGAATCCAAATGGTTGTTGTCATTCTCTATATCAGAAGCCTGCAACTTAATTTTCCTTCTTTTCACTATTAAACACTGTCAAGTCATTGCCAAGTTAGACAAGTCTGTGATATGTATTATGCACCTTGGAACTTGGTGGGCACTAATTCCACTCAATTTAACTGTGTCACATTGGAATACAATTTAACTTGACCTCAGTGATGAATCAATTGGTAGGAATTTATTATAGAAACTGTTTATATCAAAAAGTTGCCACATTAATTCAATATATTAAATGACTCATTTAACCATCTCTTTGGGTTGATGGCTAGAGTAAAGAAATAAAAAAGAATGCATCATAATTAAGACATTTTAAATTGATTTGTAATTTTTACAGATCATCAATAACATAAGAGTTTAATAAATAAAAAGAAATATATGAATCATATATGACAAACAAAAAACAAATCCCAGTATGTCCCACTGTGGATAGCATTCTCTATGGAAGGAAGAGGAAAAAGGTTACATGGAAAGAAAGCCAATTTTGAATTTAGAAGGAATTGGGTTCATGTCCTTTTTCTGAAACTTACTGGCTGTTTGATCATAGTCAAGCTAATTAAACTCTTGCTGTTTCAGGCAACTCTTTAAGATTATTAACACACTATATATCAGATACAGGCATTCAGATCAGTGGCTGATCTATCTTTATGAAAGGAATTTCTATTTTGGGAGTTCCCCACAACAGTAAGATCACAGATTCACATCTCAAACAAACAAACAAACAGCACATATAACATTTTAATTCGGTCCTGGTCTTAAGTTTGTAGAGGAAAAAATCTATAGGCATTATTTAATTTCTTATTAGATATCCCAGATGACTGAAACCTAACTGTGAGAGTGATTTTATAGATGAGAAAACAGAAGTAGAGTATTTCAGTGACTTATACAAGGTTGCCTAGTTAATTTGTGATTAAATCAGGTTTAGGATATAGGACAATTGATTCCTAGTCAGTTGCTCTTTTGACTACTATTCAATGTCATCAACAAATAATTATTATTAAACAAATAATTATTAATTAAACAAATAATTAATGTCTTCAGTTTATTGGTCTTACAATATGATCAATCCCTTATTGATTAAGCTGTAAGTAATTATCTCCAGGGTTATTTTTTTCACTTTTTTTGCATCATGGACCCCTTTGGCCATGTGGTGGAGCCTATGGACACCTCTGAATAATGTTTTTAAGTGAATAAAATAAAGTACACAGTATCACAAAGGAAATAAAATATTTGTGAAAGTAAGGATTAAATTTTTCCCCCATCCAAGTTCATGGACTCCCTAAAATCTACCCAAATAATACTTGGGGGATAAGAATCTGTAATCTAGATAGATCTTTCCAAACTAGAGAATTTCTCCTTAAATGGCAAATATTATGTGTGAAAGATATAGAAGGAACATCTATATCTCAGAATAAAATGAGCATCAGTCCTTAAGCTATCAATAAAACAATTGAATTTGCTTTCAAGGCTGATTCTCCCTCTCAAATGTTTTTTTAAGCAGACTAAAACAAACAAAGACACCTTTGTACTATTGTCTTTCCTGGCAGAATAAGAATATTCATCTAAATCACTATTTAATAGATTTTGAAGAAGCTAGAAATTTTGACTTCATACACACAAAAAGGAAAAAGCTGATCTTTTAGTGTAATTAGTCTTAAGCTAGTGTATTTCAAATGGATTGGTTTATCTCCTTTAATAAAATCTTACACCAATGATACCTCAGGGTATGATTTGACTCAGGTTTCTCAAACTGCAAGAGATTAAAAGCTTGGAAGGTCCTACCACCCAGAAGCCTTTAGAATATGAGCTTGGTTATTGACTATTTGTTGGATGATCAAGGATCAGCTTAGGTTGGAGAATTTAGAGAGGGTCATCACCAAGTTGATTGGAATGAGCTTATTGGTTTTTCCTTTTTTGCCAAAGAAACTTCCAAAGTCCACCTGCTAGATTGTGGATATTGTATTGTGTCAATTGTTGATGGATAGAATTCTCATACTCACAACAACCATTGCTCCTTGAAGTATGCTCATCTCAAATAAAATTATTATTACCTAAAAATAGCTACATTTTTTTGTAACACCTTAAGGTCCACAAAGTTTTATTTTTTTAACATAGATTATGCCATGTACCTCACAACAAACTTGTGAAGCAGGTGTTATTCTTGTTCATATCTTAAAGATTTAAAAAGCTTAGGGAGAAAGAGATGAAGTGTCATGTTTATGGTAACAAAGTACAAAAGAATTATAAGTGGCACTCTTCATTATATAGCATTGTCTCTTTGGCTGCTTTACTGAGTACCAATATTTTGTGAAGATTGAACATTTTGATAAAATTATGTATTCATAAAATGCAAAACAATCACAGTTTTGGGGTTTTGGTGTAGTCTATATAATTTTGTATTTATAATTTTGTAGATTCATGACTTCATTTGCATGAGACCCTCCTTGGTTAGTATAGACCACATTCCATTTGTGCCTCAATGTCCTTCTACAAATTATTCATTGAAGATCCACTCTGAAAGCTTCTAATATTTGTAGGCCTTTAATAATTAGTACTTTAATACATATGATGCAACACTCAGGCTGTCCTTTCCTTGTCCCTCAGTATCACTCTATTATTGGCTCATCTTCTCCTTTAGCAATGTTTGTCATAGATGATGCTTTTTTCACCACTTATTGTGTTGGACCCAATTTTGGCAACATGTTTCATTCTGTTCAAGGTCAACTATAGATGTTTGTGTTACCATTTGAGCCATCAACAGCTCTGATTCTTCTAAGATCTTGGTATGCCATTATTCAAGGTCTCAGTGATCAAATATTGATGTTAAAATTATGTGCTTTGGGGGTTATGGATTAGCTTTTGATCAAATTAACAATTTCCCAAATGTGATCCTGTCTAATCTTCTATTTAATTCTGAGACCAACTGGTTGTCTATTTGCAATGCTCACTTAAAATATGTGTACTGATAGACTGATTCAGTGGCTCCCAATCTACTTGCATGTTATAATATGGATTGCAGGTTTTTCCTGCACATATTTCTTGGTCAATTTCTTTTGAGTTGCCATGGATTTTATTGAGGAAGCCCTGTAGTGTAGAAGATTAATGCAAACAGAAACATCTGGAAAGTCTCACTGCTTCATATATTTAATTAAAAATTAAAATGATAAGTTAAAAAATGATATTTCCATGTAGCCCAAAAGACAGTCCATGGTATGGATAACCACAGACGATAAGATTCTGACTTTTATCTATAGCAATGCATACTTTTTCATAATATCACTTATTATGTATTGTGATGTTTAATCAGTGTTTAATGATCAGGGTATGTAGCATACAAAGTAGCCATGAGACAGTAGAAATTTTTAATTTTAACCAATGCAAGTTACTGTATCGCTGCTTTTTCAATAGCATTACGCAGTTCAATTGATGCTGTTGGCATTCCACAGCATTGAGAACATATCAAAGGAATTTGTCATGCTTTAAACATAAAAGGGAAGTCAAACACAGATAATTTGAGAAACCAGAAAAGTGAATAGATAAGAGATTCCCCAAGTCTGCTTTTCAGTTGGCAAATACAGTGCCATAGAGCAGTTGGCAATACATTGGATGTGTGCAAATGTGAAGAAAGCACTTCAATAGTGGGTTTCCCTTCAACAGGAGGATGTTACTCTTGAAGGGGGATTATAAATGAAACCAGAAGTGCATAAACAGCACTAGGAAGGAGGACAGGAGCAGGAGAGAGCTGTGCGGGTGATTGCTTCACAAGTAGAAGCCATCAATCAGGAGAAGTGAAAGGCCCAAATCCAGAGGCACTAGAATCCCACCCCTTATGATATGAATCCTAATAGAGTGCCAGTCATACATGTACGTATATTATCAAGCTGGAATTTATATGATTTCTTTTTTCCCTTCACAGAGCTACATTTATCAGAATTAACTAGGTTTGTAATTGGGTCCCCACTCTCATTTTCAGGCAACTCTGCCTTACAAATTCTCAAATCATAAAAACATAACTACTTCTCTCTCTGTCTCTGTCTCTGTCTCTCTGTCTCTCTCTGTCTCTGTCTCTGTCTCTGTCTCTGTCTCTGTGTCTCTGTCTCTGTCTCTGTCTCTCTGTCTCTGTCTCTCTGTCTCTCTCTCTCTCTCTCTCCACCTTCTCCTCCAAACTCTTCCTCTACTTCTTTTCTAATACTCCCTCTTCTCACTGCTACTGAAACTGCTCAGGTCTGGAGGTGGTTATGACTCGTTTTATCCCATCTCCTTCATTTACCATCTACTACTTAGTGGGATTGAGCCTGGGATTTAGCAGTGTGCAGTAGTCTGAGGAACGGAGAGATTCAATGACTTGCTCAGGGTTATATAACCAGTGTGTGTCAGAGGTGAGATATGAAGTCAAGTCTTTCTGATGCCAAGGCCAACTCTGTATTCACTATACTACAGTATAAGTGAGTTAAATAGTTTTTGTGGAGCTTGTCTGGAGACTTAACCATCATTTATATTCTTATTTCTATGGGGAAATTTGTTCTGACTGCCCAACAGCTGATTTTAAAACCCCTTATAAAAAGGAAGAATGCATATATGCTACATTATGGGCATTCAGGGGGTTGCCTGGATACTTCTCTTAGTCTAGAGCACATTTTAAACAAATGGGAAGAAAAACAATTTTATGCTGCTCACGGAGATTTCAGTATTGTTTTGAACCTGAGCATTTTAATTAAGTTTACCATAAATTTAAAAGGTAGCACTCATGATATGAAACTTAGACATTCAAATATTTCCATTACCAGAAAAAATAGTCTTCCTCACAAAAACAAAACTCTACCAACAGATGTTTTGAGTTTTTTAATGTTTCAAATTTGGTTGGTAACTTTAGAAAACTCTATAAAAACTCAACTAAGTGAGATAATGGTTCAAATAACTATTTGGGGCTTAAAATAGTTTAATTTTAATTGGCATGAACATACATATAGATATATGTACACAGTATGAAGAATTAGGTTTTGCCACAGGTAAATTATTAACTGATATGAAATGTTAAATTCCAGAGCCCAGGTGGGATCATCAGAACTAACTACCACATAATGACTATATAATCATATTCATCATAATTAGTAACATTAATAACATTAAAAAATAAACACTTGTACCTTGGAACATTAATAATGGTAATCTTGTCATCTTCTTGGAAAATTACTAGACCCAGTTATTTTGCACAGTGGGATACATATATTTCGGAGAAATATAATTAAAATATTAATTACATATTTGATAGAGCTTTGCCTATCATTATTATATTATCAGCATTATTGTTATTATGTTTTTGGTATATTACTTATGCAGATTTTGTTTGATAACGCCTTTAAGAGAAATACAATCTTTCATGATTCTCATATTTACTCTATTAGACAACTTAAGCTCTTTGGGACAGTAACTCACTATATATGGGATATAGGCAATCAGATTCAGGTGTATTAACCTAGCTTTGCTGTGGGTCCATGCTCATTAATCTGAAATGTTGAGCATGCAGTAAGTCCTTGAGTCAAATGAATATTTCTTTAAAAAAATGTAGAGCATCCATTTTAGGAATGCACAGATACTGTTAATTATTAGTAAACATTTACATAAAGTTTGAAAGCAAGTGCTGGAGATTCAGGTAATACATATCTCTCTGATATTCAATGCCTTTGGCCTGGCTTATTTCTATTATTTCCAGTACATTTGACAACATTGGAAAGTCACGTAACCTGTCTGCTATGTTCCAGACAACTTTATGGGAGTAAGGTAAAGAGTAAGTGTCAATCTGCAATGATAGAGCAGGTTTCCTCAGTTGGAATTTACTATAAATGAGGAACTTGGCAGGTACAGTCCAAAAAGCAAAAATAGATACACAAAAAATCCAAAAGCTTAAATTACATTCAATTATTTATTTACTTTCTCAGTGTTCAAAGCTTTTCTTCAAAAATATTTGTCGGTATTTAAATGAAAACAATTACAAATCACTAACAAATTTTGAAATTATGTCTTTTAAATTTTCTTAGAAGCTAAGAAAAGAAGAAATGATACGTTATTTTCTAACTCCTGATGATAAAATTACAATAACTGGTGAAATATGAAATTGAATTAGATTTCTAAAAAAAAGGGACAACACTTTATTACACTTGAACTGGCTACTGATTTGTACTTGTTCAGTTCTACTGTTCAGAGGAATTATTAGGGGTATAGGTGACCTTGAGACAAAGACAAAGGAAGGAAGATGCCTCTCTGTGCATTGTAAGTCATAGTATTTTGGCTTGTTTTATATTATGTTTTAGCATCAAGGTTGAAATACATTGTGCTGGTAGATGTGCAATTTTTAACAAATTTACCAGCACATATCAATTGTTTGCTAGCGTATGTACTGGTTTGGACTAGCAAAAGGAAATTCTGTTTACATCAACGTCATTCATATTAGGTTATAAACTTCCAAATCATGAGAGTAGTCTTATTTTGTGTTGCACTAATTAGGAGGAGGGCAATAAAATTATTAATAATGATAATCTTACAATAGGGATAGGGACTAGACCAGGGGTGGGGAACAAGAGACCTTGAGGTCACATGTGACCCTTTAGGTCCTCAAGTGCTGTCCTTTGACTGAATCCAAACTTCACAGAACAAATCCCCTCAATAAAAGGATTTGTTCTGCAAAGCTAGGACTCAATCAAAAGGCGACACCAAGGACTTGGAAGGTCACATGTGGCCTCAAAGCTGCAGATTCCCCCTCGAGATGAGACCCATGATTTCACTGACATAGAGGACACTTACATGAGGACATTCTCTGTACCAGTGAATGTTAGTGTCTTCTCTGCAGTTTATGTTCTTAGAGATTTGTCTTGGAGAACTGGGAGGTTACATGACTTTCTTAGGATCACATACCAGTTATGTTAGAGGTGAAGCTAGGTCTTCCTAGTTCCATGGACAATTCTTTATCCCCTAGGCCACAATCACATTTCATTAATATTGTATTTTTTGGAAGATATTAGACTCAGCTATGGTAAAAAGTTTAACACTTTTCACAGTAATGAATCTTCCCAATTATGTGTGGGCAGTAGAAATGTGGGAAGAAACAGTTAGAATTATGTTGCTATTTCTGTACATCCCTTACATTTTATAATTTTGAAGGAAAAAAATCACATAAAGTCTACAGAATTCACTTCTTGGATTGATGCCCAAGCATCAGCAATAACACTGCTCCTGAACAGGTGAAGTGTTTGGAGTCAATAATTAAGCACAAGGAAAAATGTCTAGCATCCATTGTCCTTGTTCTCACTTAGCATGGTAAATGAAAAAGGGGTTAAGGGTGAGTCAGAAGGCTATAATTAACAATTAGGTGTGGATACACACAGACATCTACAAACACAGATACTACACATATACACTCATACACATATATGAAAGACTACGCTATGCTTATTTTCACTTGTCATCTGTTTCCCTGAAGGTGGATAGCATTTTCTTTCATAAATTCGTCTTTCCATGTTTTTCATCATTTCCTACACCACAGTAATATTCTAACCTAATCACATACTATTTGGGAGATTGTCTATGAAAGTTTTTCCCCACTTTTCCACATTACTTCCATTTCTAGCTGTATAATATTTATTCAAGGAAATTTTAATTTCAAGTAACCAAAATGATCCATTTTACACTTCAGCAATGCTCTTTTACCTTATAATATGGTTTGTTATCTGATACTACTCAATCTATTTCCTTTATATCTTCTTTCCTGGTTTCTTGAAGTTCCTGACCTTTTGTTCTTTCAAATAAACTTTGTTGTAATTTTTGCTGACTTGGTAAGATAATTTTTTTAGTAATTTAATTGAAATGACATTAAATAAATGGCCTCAGGTAAGATTGATATTTTTATTATATTGGCCCTACCTACCCATGAACAATAAATATTACTTCAATTATTTAGATCTGACTTTATTTGTATAAAAAAGTGTTTCATATCTATGTTCATATGGTTTCTGTGTCTTTTTCGGCAAGTAGCCAATGCCAATTTAAGACAATTGATAGAGAAGTCAATTTTACCACCAATTATATCTATGAGATTCTACCTAGTAAAGTAATTTTCATGAATAGACTTTGGATTGAAGCAAGAGACAAAGGAGTCATTGTCATGATTTTGAAAGAGACAGGGGAAACATAAGGCGTGGAATCCAAAGATGAGATAATTTGAGCGTGTGCATTTGGGAATGAAAGATACAAACCTGGGACTACTCCATGTCAAAGGTCATCAGATCTTGAGTAAAGGATTGCATAGAAATTGGTGAATTATGCCATAAGGAGGTAAATTAGAGGAGGAGGACAGTACTTACCCACACATTTTACATCCCCATCTACAACTGAAGTTTGGAGAGACAAAGTCCATAAGGCTTGGAAACCAACAGCCTTACTAATTATATTCATAAACTAATCGATAAGCTATTATCAAAGACAAGGTCTGAGCAGAAGGAAGTAAACAAATAAGAAAAAAAAAGGAAGGAAGGATAGGAGGCAGGGATGAAGGAAAAAAGGAAAGGATCGATTAAACACCTACTATGTAGCAGTCACTGTGCTAAGTGATTTAAAAAAAATAATCAATCCCAGATGAAAGCACTATTATTATCATCCTTTTACACTTGGAAAAACTGAGGCAACCAGAGGTTAAGTAACTTACCCAGGTTCACATAGGTAGTAAGTATCTGAGGATAGGTTTGAACTAAATCCTTCCTGACTTCAGACCCAGTTTTCTCTATACTGAACCAAAGGATGTCTATAATCTCTCTAGTCCAAATTACACTTGGCCAAGAATTGCTTTAATGGTATCATCAACAAATGATTATCTACGATCCTTTTGGAAACCTTCAGGAAAAGGCAGCCTACTACCTTCTCAGATGACTTCACTAGTTTGAACAAATTTGTAATGGCTTCAAAATCGACTATAGTGAGCTAAAACCTGCCTCCTGCAACTTCTACCCACGATTCCCAGTTTTGCCTTCTGGAATCAAGAAGAATATATCTACTATCTATTCCACATCATGGCTCTTCAAATGTTTGAAGACATGGACTTTGTAATTCTTATTTTCTCCAGGTCAGATATCTCTAATTCCTTCAACCATTGTTGACATTACCCTGCCATAATGTGGACACTCTAGTTCATCAATATCCTTCCTATAATGGAATGACCAAAAGTAAACATAGCACCTCCGGATGTGGTCTAATCATGGCGGATAGTGGAATTAAGACATCTAGGTAGTGTAGTAGGAGTGCAGTCCTGGCATCCGAAAGACTTATCTTCATGAATTCAAATCTAGTTCCAGACACTTAATTAGCTGTGTGTTCCTGGACAAGTGGCTTAACCCTGTTTGCCTCAGTGTCCTCAGTTATAAAATGAACTGGAGAAGGAAATGACAAACTTCTCTAGTATGTCTGCCAAGAAAACACCAAGCTGGGTCATGAAGAGTCAGACATAACTGACATGACCGAACAACACTAAGAGTGGTGTGATTATTACTTTTCTTAGGCTGAATGCTGTGCATCTATGAATGCAGATTTCAATTAATCTATTTAGTTCCTATGATAATTTGGTGATTCATACTGAGTTTTCTGTACACTGAAACTCTGATACTTTTGGAAATGAATTTTTTAGCCACACTTCAACCAACATGCACTTGTGAAGTTGGTTAAAAAGTATAGGATGCTACATTTATCTGTATCTTCTTAGATTTTGTTAATCATTCAAGCCTTCTTAGATTTTTTGACTTCTGACACTGTCATCTAAGAGTTAGCTCTATTTTTTAGCTTTATGGCAACTTCGTTGATCACTAACCATGGCTCAGAAATCATAGGCTTTAGTTCTTTTGTACCTTTGGATACAGCTAGTATGGGCCTGCTAAACTGAATTTGTGGAGACTATCTAGGGTCTTCTTTGTTTATCATAGAATTTCAACATCCTCTGAGCCATTTATATCTGGTACTTTCCAGTACAAAGAACATTGTCCTTAAAAGAGAAAATTAAAACAAATTGGGAGTTGAGTAGTTCTACCTTCTCTTCATCACTTGTCATAATCCCATGGATCCCCAAGCTCTGTTCTTTTTTAATTTTTAAATTTTTTTAAATTAAATTATTTTATTTGTTTTCAGTGTTCTACAATCACTTCCACATCTTAGATTTTTTGCCCTCTCTCCTCCTCCTTTGCCCCTCCCTCCCTGCTCCCTCCTTGAGATGACACACAATTTTATATAGCTTCTACAATACATTCCTATTAAATACATTTTAATGAATGGGAGAAATCATAAAATAAAACAAAACATAATACAAAAGAAAATAGTCTGCTTCATTCTGTGATCAAATTCCATAGCTTTTTCTCTGAGTGTGGAAGGCATTTTGTCTCAAAATTTCATTGGGAATTTTTTTAAGTCCTTGCATTGAAGTGAAGTACTAAGTCTACCAGAAAAATTCCTCACACACTATAGTTGTTGCTGTGTACAAAGTTCTCCTGGTTCTGCTCCTTTCACTCGGCATCAGTTCATATAAGTCTTTCCAGGCCTCTCTGAAGTCTTCCTGTTCATCATTTCTTATAGCACAATAATATTCCATTGCATTCATATACCACAATTTATCCACCATTTCCTAGTTGATGGGCATCCCCTTGATTTCCAGTTTTTGGCCACCACAAAGAGAGCTACTATAAATATTTTTGCACATGTGGAACCCTTTCCCATTTTTATGATCTCGTGGGCATACAATCCTAGAAGCAGTATTGCTGGCTCTAAGGGCATGCATAGATCCAAATTGCTTTGGGCATAGATCCAAATTGCTCTCCAGAATGGCTGGATGAGCTCACAGCTCCACCAACAATGAGTTAGTATTACACCTCTCCCACATCTTCTCCAACATTTATCATCTTCTTGCTTTGTCATGTTAGCCAATCTGATAGATGTGATGTGGTACCTCAGAGTTGTTTTGATTTGCATCTCTCTAGTCAGTAGTGATTTAGAGCATTTTTTCATATAACTATAGATAGCTTTAATTTCTTCATCTGAAAACTGCCTGTCCTTTGACCATTTATCAATTGGGGAATAACTTGTAATCTTGTACATTTGACTCAGTTCTCTATGTATTTTAGAAATGACGCCTTTATCACAGACACTAGTTGCAAAAGTTCTTTCCCAATTTTCTGCTTCCCTACTAATCTTCGTTGCATTGGGTTTGTTTGTGCAAAAACTTTTCAATTTAATGCATTTCATAATGTTTTCTCTCTTGTTTAGTCAAAAATTTCTCCATTTTCCATAAATCTGATAAATATACTATTCCTTGCTCCACTAATTTGTCCATAGTATCAATCTTTATGCCTAGATCATGTATCCATTTGTACTTTATTCTTGTGTACGGTGTCAGGCATTAGTCTAAGTCCAGTTTCCTTCACATTGTTATCCGGCTCACAAACTCTCTTCTTGTTCTGACTTCAGTCTTCTTCTTTTCCTCATTATAAATTAACATCTTTTTGTTGTCATTAGTATTTAGCACCAGACTCAGTTCATTTTAAGTTTAATGTTCCTGGCATTATTCTTATAAGACTGTATCATGCGGGTATATTATTTCTGTAACTTGTCTGTGCTTCTCCCTTGATTAAATCCATCTTTCTTTTTCCACTTGATTCTATCTCTTCCCTCTCCCTCTCTCTCTCTCTCCCTTTCTCTCTCCCCCTCTCTCTTCTCTCTCTGCCTCTTTCTGAGTCTCTCTCCCTCTCTCCATACACACATGCACAAACATGCATATATCTATAATGACATGTGTATATATGTACACATACATATGTATACATGTATGTATATATTTATACACCCATGTATACATAAAATATATATACTGTAACTTAAGTAGGTCAAGGAGTTTTCTGTATAACAACATCAGCCCATTTAGACAACTTTCCATTTTATTCTTTAATGGACTTATTTGTTTGTATCCTTAGAAAATTACTCTTGAGAGATTCCTGTTTCTTTTAGACTGACTTTGCATACACTGTTTCTTTAGATTGTAAACTCCTACTCAATTTTGCTCTATATTCTTTGAAATCTCTTCTCTTCCCCCAAGATCTTTTGAAATCTTTGCAATGCCTTCTCTTTTGTAGGGTGCACATCAAACCATGCTCTTTCATCTCTTTACAACAGAAAATTTAATATGCAATGGTTACTTCACTCACAATGTTCCCATCATTTTTACTTCAACCACACATCCTTTCTTGAACAGAATCAGGTCCAGAATGGCAGTTTCCCTTTTTTGCCTTTCCGTCTTTTGAAGAATGAAATTATCATTAAGGAAAGCCAAGAATTTATTAGCCTCTTTGCTTTTGGCAGAGAGCTTACTATTACAGCATAGCTTTATTCCATGCTTTTGATTTATCAAATTCCTTACCTGTTTCCTGCTTCTGTTCAGGTGGTCTATAGTATGTGTTGATGACATGTCTTCTATTTCTGTCTTTTGATCTTTATGTAAGTCATTTTTACTATTCCTTCCCTTTGCTGGCTCTTAGATTTTCTCAGAGAAGTATATCTTCTTAATCTTTAATGTTACTCTGTCCTCTCTTCTTTATTTACTTTGCTCCTTTTGAATAAATTATACTTTTCAAGATCCATATTCCTGTCACAGGTCTTATTTTACCAAGAAAATCAAGGCCATCTGCCTTGAGCTCCTTTTCCCCCTCCTTTATATCTTCTCTACCTCATTCCCTATTTTTCTAGTTTGTTGCAATCTCTGAGGAAAAATTTACCTTTTCTTTTCTGCTGAAGGCAACATATCTATTTGTGACCATGATCCCATCCTCTCTATTTGCCTCTGAGAGCTTGCTCTTTCCCATCTTCCACATTTCATTATCTACTGCATCTTTCTCTCCTGCCTAAAGACATGGTGATATCTACTGTATCCCTTAAAAAATCCTTTATTTGAGCATTCCATTTCCTCTATGTCTTCTTTCTTTAATAGTTATCCTTCTACAAAAAGCTTATTGACTTTACTTCCTTACCTTCATTCCTCAACTTTTTGCAATCTGCCTTCCAATTCCACCTTAATGAAAAGTGTTTTTCCCCCTCTGATACTAAGGATTCTTTAAATGCTAAATGAATACAGTGATTTTTCTCCATATTCATCTTACTTGATATTTGCACCATTAAGTACCCTGTATTCTTGGATATATCCTTCTTCCTTTACTTCAGCCACCCCGTTATTTCCTTGTTCCCTTCCTTCTTTTCCGACCACTTTTTTTCTAGTCTCCTGGATATTTTCCAAGGCTCTCCTTGGACCTCTTCTCTAACTTGCAGTGATGTTATCCACTCTTCTAGGTTCAAGTATCTTTACTATACATATGATTCACAAATCTTTAAATCTAACCTTAACTTCTCTCCTGACCTCCTGTACCATATGACTGACTGATTGACATTTACATCAGGATCCATCACACAAGATGTTGAAAACAAAGCTCATAATATTACCTTCAGTTTGTCTTTATTAAGCTCCCTAGGTCTTTTGAGGGTACTACCATCCTGGTACAGGCTTGAAACCTTAGAGTCCCTTTTATTTTTTGAGGCTAGTTCTCCCTATTTCATTCAGACTGGTAGTGCACTGGCCACTCACTGGTCCAATCCAAATGCTGATTTCTATGGAAACTTTAACCTATTTTGTTTTTGTGAACTGGTCCAATTTGTTCCCCAATTGGGCATCCCAGTGGCCCCCTACTTTTGGGGTATTAAAATATTAGTGCTAGACTTATTGTGGATATCCAATGGGTTTTGGCCCTGTTGAACCTCAGAAACTTCTGAACTCAAGCAATGCCCTAACTTCAGCCTCCTTCAGTAACTTATATCGCATGTATATGGCACTATGCTCAGACTTGGAGTTACTGTTGACTCTCCCTTCTCCTGCAATCCCCTTTCCATATCTATTCAGTTGTAAAGTCTTGTCAAATTTATCTTCACAGTGCCTTTTAGACTCCTTCTTTCTACTCATATAACCATTATCTGAGTTCAACTCCTCCTCACCTCTCACCTAAACTTTTATAAAAATCTCTTAATTGCTGTTAGAGTTTTCAGTTATTCCCCATTTTAATTTATTCTCCATTCACTTACAAAAACAATCCTTATTTCTGTTTAGTTGTTTCAGTAATGTCCCCTTTGTGCACTCATTTTGGATTTTCTTAATAAAAATAGTGGAATGATTTGCCATTTCTTTCTCTAGCACAATTTACACATGAGGAAAATAAGGCAAACTAGGCTAAATGACTTGCCCAGTTCACACAAGTAGGAAGTATCTTCAACTGGATTTGAACTCAGATCTTCCCGACTCTTGGCCTGGCACTCTACTCATTGTGCCACCTAGCTGTCCACTGTACCATCTAGCTGCCCCCACATTCCTCATTTTTTAAGGATAAAAATGCTAATTCTTCATAATTTATCTTTCTAATTAAAATGTAAATTAAATTTATTAAGCCTCTCTTTTTCTATTAATATTTGTTTGTAGGGATATGATTTCCCTTTTTGAGAACTGCTTTGGTTGCATTATAGAAATTTTGGGATGTGGTTTATCGTATTCTTTTACATATTTATTAAATGTTTCTATGATTTGTTTTTTACCCACTCATTAGTTAGAATTTCATTACTAAGTCTCCTTGTGGGACTGTATCTTTTATTTGTGGTCCCAGAGTTAATCGCTATTTTTGTTGCATTGCAGTCTGTAAAAGATGTATTAACTATTCCTTTCTTTTAACATTTATTTGAAATATCTTTGTGTCTTACCACGTAGTCAATTTTTGCAGAAGTTCTATATGGTATAGAGAAATACACATATCATTTTTGCAGTTTCTTTTAGAAGATAGCATAAGTCTCTTGACTAGTCTTTCCAGCAATTTGCTCAGTTTTACATTTCTTTTAGTTTATCTTTCTCTTAGATTTTTCAAAAACCAAGAGAGGGATATTGAAGTCTCCTGTCACTGTTTTCTTGTGGCTCAGATAATGTTTCCTGTATGAATTTGAATGATAAGGCATTTAGAATATATAAATTTAGTACTGATAATTGGTTTGTTGTCCAAGTTTTCTTTCAGCATGATGTAGTTTCCTTTCTTGTCCTTTTTTAATTTTTTGAATGTGTTTTCTTTGTCAGGTAGCTTGATCAAAACTTCTGCTTTATTTTTCCTTTGGGTTCGCTTGATATATAGTAAAACTCTGCCCCATCCCCCCCCAAGCCTTCAGTTTTATTTTGGGAATGTCTTTTTTATATATGTTTTTCTTGTAAGCAATGGAATGTAGGGTTTTGTTTTCTTATCCAATCTATCATTTCTTTTGTTTTATTGAATTGTTTAATCCATTCACATTTAAACTTATGAGAGCTTTATATTTTCCTTAATCTGTCTCTAATATTGTTTTCTTTTAAGCTATGATTTTTAACTCTTCTATAAATATAGTACTATGTTACTTCGGTGACTTTACCTTAAATTGGTTTAAGATGGCCTTATTTCCACTAACTTGCCTCCTCTCACCCTTGACCTACTCCCACCATTTGTTACCCTTTTTCTTTTGAGGTTTTCCATATTCTCTTTCCTCTTTTTTTATCAGTTTATATAATTCTCCCCTCCAGTCAGTCAAAAAGATTTCATTTTTCTATCCTCCCCCTCAACTAGTCTTGCTTATTAATTTTTTTAAATTTAATTTTTTGTGGTCCTTTCCAGACAGAAAATCTCTCCCTTTTCTTTATCCATCATCTCTTTCTGTCTACTGTAACCTCTCATTTTTAGTTTTCATGACCCCTCTAAACTAACTGGTCTCTCTCTTTCCTCTGTATTCCTCATGCAACTACAACTTATAAAGTATCCATATAAGGCTCTACCCTCTATGTAGTTTCTGCCACTACTTTGTGGACTCCCCTTTTCTATTATGCCTCACTTTTAGAACAATGTCAATTCTTGTAGGTGTCAGAGAGGACATTACCCCATGGTAGGCACCCCTCTCATATGTTATGCAAATTACCATTGATTTTTACTTTTCCCCTGTTACTTTCCCCCTATTTTTCTCAAAATCTCCTCCCTGAGTACATGCCGTCCTACTACTCCCAAATTTCCTCTAGGAGTTCCAACTCCCCCATCCCAAAGCAGGACAAGTAGACTTTTCAAGTATCACATCCCCTATAACACATCCATTGCAAGGTCCTCATTTCCTTTCATAGAACATTTCTCTTTACCCATAGGAGTCCCACCCTCTTGCAGGCCCTTCTACCAAGACCCCTCATTGCTAACCCTCCTTTTTATTAGGCACATCACACATTCCTCTCTATCCCACTGCTTCCTTTCTCCCCTTCATGTTCCATTGGAGTCCCACAAAAAATAAATGACCTTAATTTACCCATAGGCATGGTTTTGCCAGATTTTGTCCATAACGTTCCACAATTTCACTGTGACTGGCACTGTCCTCCTACCTTTACCCCTGTCTCTTTATGTACATTAAGAAAGAAGACTCTCACTGGTCTCTATTCTTACCCTTTTGCTCCTCCAGTCCTTGTCTCCTGCATTTATTCGCACCTCCTGTATTTCCATTGTCTGGGAATTGAGAAGCAAATAATCTTTTCAGTTTTGATTTTCTTTCTAAAAATATTCCAAATGTCTCTTTATTATTGAACATACATCTTCTTTCACTTATGTTTAAGCTCAGACTTGCAGGGTAGGTCACCCTGGGCTGTATCCTGAATTATCTTACTCATTGAAACACATTATTCCGTTCCCTCTTCCATTTTCTGAATGGTGCAAAATAGTCTTGTGTTATTTGGATTTCCTTTCTTTTGAAAATAAAATCTTTCTCCTGATCACTTGTCTAACTTGTTATCGAACTAACTGTTAAATTTCAACACTATGTACCTTGGAGTTTGTAGCCTTGGAATCTTTTTTTTATGAAGGTGACATGAATTCTTTCATTTTCTGTGTTCAGAAGTTCTGGGCAGTTCTCTTCTATTATTTCTTGCATTATGATGTTCAGGTTTTTTGTCTTCTCATGTTCTTCTGGGAGATCTGTAATTCTTACCTTGTTCTACTCATCCTATCTTTGAGATAAGTACATGTTGCTTGCGTAGTGAGCATATTTTTGTTCAGTGTTCTTGTTTCTTCATTTCTAGATTGTCCTTCATCTTTGTGTATTGACATTCACCATCTCTTGTTCTGTCTTTTGTTTCTTTGGTGAGACTCGCTATCCCAGATTCCATTTTTTTCTATTCTGCTCATTATTTTTTCTTTGTAGGCCATGAATTCTATTCTCCTAATTCTAATTTCTCTTTTGAGCCACTCAAGAACGGTATGTTTTGATTCCTTGTTCTCCTCATTCCACAGGGGCTTCTGTCTCATCAACGGTTGCATCATTCTCCTTTATTTTACAGTATTCATTCATAGATGCTTGACTTCATTTACTAGACATGGTAACCATGTTTTCTTCTGTTTTTGGTGTTAATATATTTGCTTATGTTCAAGATCTTTGAGTTTTCATCTTCCTAATATCTAGTAATTTTCATCTCTTCCCCTTTATTTTCTACTAATGTTCACTTTCTGACTATCTCTCTGGGAGGTATCAGAGAGAGAGAGAGAGAGAGAGAGAGAGAGAGAGAGAGAGAGAGAGAGAGAGAGAGAGAGAGAGAGAGAGAGAGAGAGAGAAAGAGAGAAAACCAGGCTAGAAATGTGTCTGTCTACTCCCTTAAATATTTTTAATCTAGGGGATATGCTGAGGTTCCATCTAATTTTTTATTGATTTGTCATTTTAGAGGAGAGGAACCCCAGGCTCTATATTCAAGGTTTGATTCTTTTCCACCTAATATCAGTTCTATAATGAACACACATAGCAAATGACAAAGAAACCCATTTATTCAAATGATAGCAAAACAGAAACAAGAGGTTTACATAGGAAAACATATTTCAGACAATTCAGATAGAAGGAGCTTTCCCTATTGGGAGTGAGATACCTTGACTCACCTAGGAGACAGTGTCCTTGATTTCACTCAAGGGGAATACTCCCTGATGTCTCTAGAGTAACCACCTGGAAATAGGGTCATGGTAGAGATTGCCTACTCCTCTCTATCTTCCCAGAGTCTTTTCCTTCAGCCATTCAAAGTGACATTGGCTTCTTTCATCTTCTCTCTTGAAAGTAGAAGCAAGGGACACCTGAATGATAACTCTCCAAAGGTATATTGGTGAATACTTGAACTCTTTTGCTTCTCACCAACTCTTTCCCACCCCTGATGTAATTCATCTCCACCAATAACTAGAGAGTCTCATATCAATGGGCTTGGGGATAGGGATTACATCCATATTTAATTCCAGTTGTTACTACTAACTGTTTTATGCAATTGAAATCACTTTTCTTCACACCACTGCACAGGATTTCCTACATGTTTGTAATGTACTTCTTGCTTCTGCCTCTCAAAATCATTATCTTCATTCAAGGCTCTGAATTTCTACAGAAAGTCTTCCTTGATTCCCCAAACTATTAGCATGTTGTCTCCTCAAATTAACTTATTTAGTTTGTATGTGTGTGTGTGTGTGTGTGTGTGAATATGTTATAATCCTTCCATACAAAGTCATCTTCTTGAAGGAATGTACTGCTTCATTTTTCATCTTTATTAAGTACTTAATATGTGCTAGACACTTGGAGTACAGATATATTTCAGCTGAATTCAGCTATTTTTTGTCAGGTAATAAGGACATATATAAAACTTTATTCAGCCCTGAACTAAGGAAAATTCATGTTGGTTTAGTTGAATTTCTTCTATTTATATCATTTTTATGTTCTAAATTGCAAGTTCTCTTGAGAGAAGGGATGATGTTTTACATTCGTCTTTGCATATACATTACCTGGTATGGTGTCTTACACATACTGGGTGCTTAAGAAATGTTAGTTGAATGTTTGTTGAATTTTCTAGCAATGATGATGAAAGCAATATTTCATGGGCTGAAGTGATACATTTCCTTGAGTATTCCAGTGCAAGGATTCCTCCTGGGAAGACAGCATTCCAATCAAAATGGCATGATAAACTACCAACTGGGATTACTCTACAATAAAGTGATACAGTACAGTTACATATAAAATCAACAAGTTGCAATTTGAGAGCATTCTATATCTGTCTTGTTGGTCTGATTTAGCATCATTTGATTTTTTTCTCACACATTTGGATTACCTGAAGATAAATGTAGTATTCAAGTTTAGGGGTACCAAGACATATAAAGTTCAGCACAGTACTTGACATAAACATTTTCTTTGCTGGAATCAGAAGCCTTGTCAGTTGCTAGTATAAATATACTGATGGAGTAGATGATTATTTTGGAAAATAGTGTCTATTCAGGTCTCTAGAATAAATTGTTTTGAAACAATACTTAAATTCTCATTGATGGTCACATTTGTGTATACATTTGCATACAAATATATACACATATAAATTTATGCAGGTGGATCAGTGCATTCATTGATGACCCTCTATACCTCCTCATTCTATCTAATTTCCATCTTTTCCTCTTTCTTCCTCTCTCTCTCTCTTCTCTTGCTCTCTCTGCTCTCCTCTGTCTCTACCTCTTTATATGTGCATATATGTATGTATATTTATATACATATATAGACACTCATACACACATATGTTCTTTAAATTTTTCATAGGAGAACCACCTAATGCACTTCAGACCTTCCTCCAATTCTTTTAATAGCTTGAGAATACCAAAGTTGTTCATCTCACCGTGGCTTCAAGATAGATTTACTTCCTTTCCTAGTCATAATGCCATAATGTCTTTTACATTGAGCTTAAATTTAAATTAAAAAACTCATACTTTTAAAATAAAATACAAAAATCTTCATGTATGTATATATGCACTTTCAACTCATTTAGAAATCATATGATAGTGCTAGAAAATAATTCTGGTTCTAATTTTTGAATCTTTAACACCATGCAAACAAAATAGCAGTCCAAATAGGGAATTTATGATCTAGTTCAGAAATGCTATGGGAATGGAAAAAGAAAAAGACTGACATCAATATGAATGGGAACAGTCCTGGAGAAAAAGGGAGATACCAAAAATAGAGGAGTCATAGAAAACTGTAGGTGCTAGAAATATAAAATTAGATATATGGAATTTTTATAGTTGTATACTAACTACTGAGTACTATGCAGTTGAAAATAATATTTCTGTAAATATGAAGAATTTCATTTTACATTTAAGGTAGTCTAAGAAAAGTTGTACAAGTCTTTGTGAACACCTCTCAACAATTCTCTGTTAACCCAATGATAACTTTGAGAATTTGAATGTGCATATATTTTGGCTTTCTACAGGTGGTGGAAAGAGTACCAGATCAAGAGTCTGGAAACCTAGGTAGCAACTGTGTATACTAGACTAAGTCACTTAATCTTTGGAAGGAGTTGCCCTAGATTAATTTAGACATACCTTCTTGCTGTCCAAATTTCTCAAACTTTTAGACTAATAGTTAAATAAGTTAGAATTTAAAAGCTTCTTTTCTCCAAATGAATTGTTAAATTCAAAATTTCCTTTCAACATCAAAATGAGTTGCCAATTTGACAATAATTTATTGTTTTCTTTGCTACATTCTCTATCACTACTTGCAAGGTGGATTTTAGAGAGTGAAAAAATCAAGCTTAGTTAACGTGGCTCCTTAATTCGAATAGATAGTTTTGTCGTCCCTGCAAGTACTTTCATTTCAGATACTACTATTTAACACTGAAGTTTATTTGGATCATTTAATGGTGTATTTCTTATAAAAATATCCCTATAAATGTTTTTGATAGTACTACTGATATCAAGACATTACCATTGATAATAATGATAATGAAAAAAAAAGTTGCTGAGATTCTGAAATCCCAAAGTTTTCCAAATGCTTTAAAATGACATTACAATTCCTGAATTATTCAGAACTGTAATCTGGAATAACAAGATTTTAGTATGCTGGAGATGTTGTCTTAAGGCTTCTAGGGTCATTGCAGATATTAAAAATGGGTACCAAGGATCTAGACTACTAATCACACAATGGCAGAAGTACTCAGCTGCACAGTGGAATTTCTAATAATTCAAATAGGATCCAGTAAACAGCATTTTTAAATACAGAAGCAACACATCCATACCTAATTAGTTATATATTTGTAGGAAAAATTCTCCAGTGTACATCTCAAGTTTCTGTAAGCCATGAGAAAACAGAGACTGGGTATGCAAAGGAAGCTTTTTAATGGCTAGTCTGATAATAAGTAACCCCTACAGTGAAGTTATAATTGCAATTTTGTCATGAGAGTAGGGGAGTCAAAGTTTCGCAGGGGGAAAAAAAATCTATTTACAGAAAAATATTATGCTTTTTATTTGATAGAAAAGTAATTATTGCAAAGGGACCCATGGAAGATGTTGGAGACAGTCACCCTCTCTTTAATAAGTCCTTGTGGCAGTTAAGTGGGGATCAGGAGTATTCTTTATCAGGTTTGCATTCAAGTAGTACTAAATATATGCAGGTAGGAATTAAATAGTATCTGAGTTTAATTAAAATTATGAAAAAGGAAAAGAATGGTTGGTAGACTGCTCGACTGCATTTTAACCAGTAACCTCAGACCCTAATTAGAAATGCTTTTCATATCTCCTCCATGCAAGGGCTTAATCTGACGTGAGTCTGTGAGCGAGGGCTTGGGGACCGGTGTTAATTCTGCATTCGATCTTGGTTTGTATGGAGGCAGGCGATGCTGATTGACCGCACTGAGGCACAGATCCCATGACCTTGCTGGGATTTTCATGTGAGGTGTTAATTGAGAGGGTGGGTTAATCTTTGAGCATCATTGTCTCCAAGCTCTGGACAAAGTTTGTGCTCTGTTTCTTTACTCAACACTATATTTGATCTCTACCTTGTCCCTCCATGACAGTTTAGTAAACTCCTGATAGATTTGTGGGGGTGGGGGGAAGATAAGCTCTTGTCCTGTTGTTTTAATTTTTGAGCTCAGTTTAGAAGAAAGGAATTTCTGCTATATTATTTTCAAATTCAATTTATAGATGTGTATAAATTAAGATCTCTTTTGACCTATTTCATACCTATATGATTTAATCCCTAAATAAAGGAAACTATCTTAGACTAACCAACCCCCTTCCACTTTTCTCATAAACTGTATCAAAGAAAGCAAACTGGAAGGCAGTATTTCAAAGTTATTTCTTCTGAGTGTTATGAAAAATAAGATTTTTTTTTATTGTTCTTACATGGAAAGCCTAAAATAATTATAAAATCAAGGAAATGTTGAGGGGAATAAAGCTTTCATAATAATATGTAGTTTAGAGTTTTTGTACTTGTGTAATGTAAGAAAAGACAGCCCATTATTTTTGCTTTTTTATAAATAATGAATGACTTTTTTCATGTGTTGTTGTACAAGCCTGTCATTTCCATCGTGAGGAGTAAATTTTTACTCCAGGCAGGATTAATGTATACTGGCTGACCTTAAAAATGACTCCCAAGTGAGTAGGATGGGAGTTAAAAGCAACAGAAGTAACGGAGCTCGCGTAGAAAATCTGGTGAAATAACAATGATAAAAAAAGTCATAAATGATAGCTGTCCTTGATAGGCAATGAATTTCTCTTATTTGTTTCATTATACCAACTGTAGATGAGTTTAATTACAATGCTTCAAAACCATTTTTTGAGCCATTTTTGAACTGCTTAGGGAACTCAGTTGAACACACTCTATTGATAGGCCTTTTGCAGATCTGCCTCCTGTGGTGCAGAAGGGAAATAGCGATAGCATGTTGTTTCTGATTACACAATGGGGAACTCTCATGTGCCTATGACATATTTTGGGCTATGAGAAGGTAGAAAATAGTGGAGAAGCATGAGATGAAGGGGTATTGCCTGAGCAAAAGCAGGCATTTAGGGTTATATTCTAAGCAAAGTCGATCGAATGATACAACTACTGAGAATTCAGAAGTTTCAGTGTTCACAAATACCAGCCTGACAAAATGAATTAAGCTCCAGGGCTCTAAATCAGCTTGTGACTTCTTTAAAGCAACATCTTCCTGTAGTCTGCCTCCTAAATGCCATCCCTTTCCCTCCAATCTAATTTTAATTACTCTGAACAAAAACAATTAATTAATATAAGACACAAAACATTCTCTTACTTGAATTGAGTTCATTTCAGAGCATATTGATAAAGCATTATTAATAAGAATCAATTTAATGATCTTAACATTTAAAGAGTTTTCATGATTCCAGTAATAAAGCTAATACAACTAAATGACCTTTGTCAGCTTGATGTAGCGCAGTCTTTTTGTGGGTCTTGATTGAATGAATAATATACTAAGTTTCAAACATTTTTCTTAAGAATTCAAATTCATTGTAATTACCCCCAAACCTCTTAAACTCTCCCTTTCCTCCCCACAGCCCCCAACAAAATTGCGCAGCAATGAGTGAAGGGAAGGACATTTTTTGACCTCGTCATGACTTCTTATCAAGCGACCTCTGAATATGATTTCAGGGAAGCAATCCTCTCTCTCCCCAAACTCTAATGATAAAGGTCTCCTCACCTTTATCAGATTCTTGTACTCCTTTGCAAAGGGAGAAACTGAATTTACGATGCATAGAAAAGGTGTTTGCCTCCCTGAAAAGGTAATCCTCTCAGGTCAGGGTTAAAATACAGCTGGCTAGTTTAAGGATACTTACATTTCATTTATCTGCGATGTATCTTGCCTCTACATAATAACAAAAGGATTTATTAGAGTGCTAATCAACTCCCTCACTTTCAAGATTTAAAATAATCTTATATTTCAAATGTATTATCTATAGGGAAGGGCTGGTGGCAAAGACCATGGTGGTCGCGGTGATGGTGGTGTTGGTGGGGAATCTTAAAACACCAATTTCCTTAACGGTATCTCAGGCAAAAGATGCGGCTGTTGTATCTAACTCCTTCCAGTGCACTCTGGGCTTCTGCTTGATTCTGAACCCAGATTTCAAATTAAAGTTTTACTTTGGCTACTGAGGGAAAAAAAAGAAAAGGTTTCAGAAGCTGGTAAACATAGCCTCAGCCTGCACGAAAGGGATTAGGGAGGAGAGCCAAGAGTGGAAGGGAAATTGAGGATGTGACAGAGGCCACAGTAAGTTCAAACAAAATTTGGCCCGTAGAACGCAGGAGAAATCCCACTGGTGACAGGTGCCACCTTGTGGGTCATCTTGCAGCTCTGCCTCCTGCCACTTTTTATAACAAGAACAGATAAAGGAGGACTGGATTCTTAGAGGCTTAGAACTGGAAAGGTAATTCAAAGAGATGTGAGCATAGTTGGCTCCAGGGTTTACATGATACTGTAAACATCAATACTTTGCTTGTCAGCATTGGGTTCAGAGAAAATTAAAGGTACATGCAAAGGTAGCAAGAATGCATTCATCCCTAAAAACCTTCCATTTTAAGTACCAAATAAGTTCTTCTATTTTCTAACAACACACATAAATCGCATCCTTACTCAGACAAGGTCCCAGACCATAATTGTCATCAAGTAAAAAACATTAACATTTAGGAATATATTACTATCATCTCTATGCATATTTGGTTTATGCAGAGTGGACTATTAGAGATTTACCAAAATGAGATCTCATCCTCACTCTCCTAGTAAGACTCCCTAATAATTCAAGGGAAATGTACTAGATAGCAAGGTGATAGCATTAACAACAAAGGTTAGGGTTCATTCCTGAAATGTGGTGATCCCTCTGTGTTGTAGCATTGCTACAGTGCTATTACAGTCTATGAAGAAGCCAGCAAATAAATTATTATGGGGGGAAATAAAACAATTTAATGATCTACTTCCAGAAGTGCACTCAAATAAAAAAAATTAAATTATTTTACCTCTCATGAGACATTTATTTGACTTATTGGTAATTTGGAGGGTGTGTAAAAATTAGAGACCAAGAGCCTTTATGTGGATCCAGTCTATTCTGGTTTATCTTATTTTATGAATTTTTGGTTTTATATATTCTTATCATAATACACATGTATTGCATAGGATAATTAGGCCTGTAAAATCCATTGGCAGATTCTTATGTACTCAATGGGTACAGATTTGGCTGTACCTTGAGCTGCAAAGGATGGATAGCTTAGTAATAAATTAAAAATATCTTTACATTTTTCTGGGACAGAAACATAGTAGAATTTTGTGGTTGAATTCATATGCTTACTTTACAGTTTGGTTTGCTATGCTTTTAAAAAGATTATAGGAATGTGCTTTCTTTGTAATGGGAAGCAGTTCTGAAAAATGCCTTTAGGTTATGCTGACTCATTTTTTATATTTTCTGGGACCCAAAAGTTGCTGCTTCTGTGTAAAACTCAGTTATTCCTGATCCCCAAATGAGTTATAATATTTCTTCATAATGGTTTTGACATTTTGACAAAGGACAATTTCAATTCTTTTATAGGGTTGCTAATTCATGTTAAATATGACATTTCATCTGAATGTATGATATGTTTCTTCATTCTCACTCCTCCCAGAAAGGGGAAGGTTTAGCAAAGGAACAGAGATGTTGTGTATTTTGTTATGAACAAGCATTGTGATCTCATCCCGAGGTTGTTTTTTTTTTTTTTTTTTAATCCAAGCATGAACCATCTGGCTTTGCTCTGGGTAAAAGCATGTCAGCAATCCCCCAGAATTTCAGTGTCAGGAAAGGGGATCAGAGTGCCATTGCTTAATACAAGTTTCCACCCCTCCCTCCCCTTTTCGAACTTCTCCCCCTTCCCACCAGCTCCCCAAAACAACTCTGCTAAAGACAGGAGTCAGCCACTGAAAAGCATACCAGGCATTTTTAAACACAACCCTGACATTTCCTCAGCATTTCCATAGATGAGGCCTCCCCCCCTTCCATCAAATAAGGCACCCGCTCTCTCATGCTAGTGCAAAGATGGAAGAAAAAAGAAGTTGGCAATTTCATTCAAACAAAAGAAGCTTGAAATCTATAAGCACAGCAACTCGGAGGCTTCTGGCAAATAGAATTCTAATTAGTATGCCGCTATTTTTCTTTTAGACAGATGAGGGATGCCCCCTATTGACTCTAGCAGGCAGGCTGGTAAAAAAAGAGAGAGAGAGAGAGGGAGAGGGGGGCAGGTGGGGGCTAGCCAGCAAACACTGCAGATTGCAAATTATATCGCAAACCCTGCCAAGTCCCAGCTCTTGGCATCAGATTTTTAATGACACCCTGGAAAAGGGAAAAAGAAGCCCTCAGCTAAGGGATAAAAATGAGGGGTTTTACACTGTGATAAGTCTTTGCTTAAAACCCAAATGGCCAAGCGCACATTAGGGTTTTAAAATATTCATAGATAGAAGTGAAAACGAGGATATGAGGACATACAATTGTTGCTTGGTCAATTGACAACTCATTCTGCATATTAATAAAAGGGATGATCTAATTTTAAAGGGACAGTCTATCTTTTTTTTTTTTTTTAACCATGACTTTTGATTATTCTGAGACTGAGGGCAAAACATCACAGCAAAGGCTAGCAATGACACAGAATGTTGTTTTCTTTTGATGTAGACCTGGGACTAACTACTTCTTTGGTCAGGATTTCTAGGGGCTCTAAAACTACGATACCCTTCTTGTGTAGTCTCTCTGATGTATCTCCACTGAGTACTTTGATTTTTTCTTTTTTTCCCCTTTCCCTTTTTCTAGTGTACGAGGCCCTTCACAGTTGTAGGACTTTATCCACAAACAGACAGATCATCACAGTCATGAAGGCCATTCCTTTAAATAATTAGCCCACCTTCTGTACTAGAGAACCCCCCCTCTTTTTTTTTTTTTTTTGAAATGTCTATACCTCTATGGTGAAGGTCCAAATAATCTTTTTGAGAGCTTAAGGAAAGCAAAGATATCAGATAAAAAGGAACATCAAAATCCATTCAGACCAAAATAATATAATATGGAGGGTGTTAAAAAACCTCCTGGAAATCTTCAAAATTACATTCCTAAACATGATCATAGACAAAGGTGCTTCTTTTGTTGTGGGCGGTGCGGCTCAGGAGGGAAA
This sequence comes from Bettongia penicillata ogilbyi, assembly GCA_023548195.1. Taxonomy (NCBI): domain Eukaryota; kingdom Metazoa; phylum Chordata; class Mammalia; order Diprotodontia; family Potoroidae; genus Bettongia; species Bettongia penicillata. The sequence continues at coordinate 1,524,646 of JAJHZJ010000303.1, forward strand.
AAACACAGTGTTTTATACATAAATTCCATGTGTTCCCATTAAGAAATTTAACGTGGAATTTATTTTGTTTTTAAGAATATGAGAAGTGTGGACAAGATATAAAATAGTGAAGAATATATTCATGTTTTTAGTAAGTTTTAAGACATTACTTCTCTAGCACAGATATGATATTTATTTTAAGTGACTAGATGATGTTACATTGAGTACACATATTTATTTACTGTCAGAAAGTTATATTTTCAAAGAATGGTGTATGAAATCCTTTAAGACTATTAAATGGTATGATTGGGAACTAAGTACGGGGTCTGCTATCATTGGTCAATACTCTTACATAAGAGAATTCAACTTAAGCAGATTTTTAATGTGAATAAGTATGTTAACATTATTGCAAATGGTCAAGAGAGGTAGTACATTTAGAGGAACAGGAAGCTACATTTTAGTATGTTAAAGAAATAGGGTCTGACTACATACTATTTGGGAGAAACTGGTTGTAAGAAAGTAATTGCTTTGGGCTTTATTCCTTTGGATTTTTTTTTCATAAAAAATTAGAGTCAGAATAGACAGCTTTTGTCCTTAGTCAAGAGCACAAAATATGCTTATAAAGCTAACAATAATGTAATCAGAAAAGAACAAAGTATTCTCTTACTAAACTATAGAATCAGTGACAATGGAAAGTATGACGCTGTCTCTTGCATTATAAATTATCCCTTTAGGAACATAAAATGAACATTTTTTAGTTTTTAAACTAAATTTAAGTTTTATTCAAAATCCATTATTTCAATGTAACCAGCTTCTTTATAGCAGCAATAAATTTTGTATCACCTTAAATACCCAACATCGTGCTCTGCATACAGTAGACATTTAATAATTACTTGTTTAATTGAATTGAATACTTTGTATAAAGATCTGAGAAAAAAATCCCAACACACACATTCCCCGCCTCTCCCATCTCCCTCTCTGTCTGTCCTCTCTTCCTCTTTGTCTGTAATTGAAAATTATTGTTAAAATAAAACACCATTTAAAAAAATACAATTAAAGAGAGACAAGTCAATGTATCAGTGAGAGTGTGTGGGGAGGACATGAGCTCTTGTTTCACTTTTGCCACCAAATAGTTGGGTAACTAGGGGCAAATAAGTTGTATTAGTTTCCTTATCTGCAAGATGAAAGTAGGAGACTAGATTTTTGTGAAGAACTCTTCCAGCTCTACTGGCATTGCCAGTTGCCATTATAAGTCACAAAACTGGAAAGCCCCTCTACTATTTAACTTTTACTGGGAGACCTTAAACCCATTCTGAATAATTCCTACCTTATCATTTGCTTTATAGTGATTATTTTTGAGGACACTTTTATATATTAAAATGTAAGACTGATCAAGTTCTCAGCAATCAAAATTAAATATAAACTTTTAGTGTTTTAATAAAGGTGGCCAATGGGAGGGGTTAAGTGTTGCTTTTGAGAGTTATATATAAGAGGGCGATGTTCTATCAATTATCAAAACTTGCAATTACTCCTGACAGAACATCTTTTCAGTGGAAAAGTTTTTTCCCCTACATGTACTAGTTGTATTCAGTTTGCAGGTGAAGGGAGGTGACAAGCAATTTTAGCACCCAATGGCTTAAAGGAGTTCAAATGACCACTGAAGTCATATTAACTTGTCAAATTGACCAGTATTTTCTGTCATTGAAACATTAGAATGAATAGCTTCAGACAATAAAATTGTTTCAATTATACTGCATTAGGCTTCTACCAAAGTAAGTAAAGATGCAGAAGGCAAAGGGGAAAACATCCAGTAGATGTGAGCTTGAGGACTGACAGAAGAATTTCACTGGCACCCATTTGAATGGATACCTGTTAAAGGGATACAATATAGACCCTTTAAATGAATTGCCCTTGAAGAAAAGATGCAAATAACATTTTTCAGTACCAAAAGTACAACTGTTTATTATTATGATATTGGCTATGGGTGTGAAATAGATTAAATGGAATTATCCTAAGTCAATAAAGTTACATTGAATGGGTTCTAATTAATAATAATCGACATTCTTAGGAAAGCCAAGGAAGAACAGTTTTCATAGTCCAAAATTAATTCGGCTCTATTCACCTTTCTGTCTATACCATTCTGGGTATAGAGATGCTTTTAAATTGACCACTGTTTTTTCCCAATTCCTTATGTGTAATTCGGGGGTAGGATACTTGAGCAACAGCAGAAAGGCACTGCTTTAATATGTTATAGTAGAGAAAACCAATGCCTACTTTTAAACTGAAGCAGTTTTTCTCCCCCCTTTATTGGAGCTGCCCAGTATTGGAGGTGCTGAATGATAGCATTGTCTCAGCACTGCTGTGGTGAGTCTCCGGCCCCACCACATGGCCTGGCAATGCATAAACTGGTGTGTTTTTTTTTCTCTCCTTAAACAGGTTGGTTGGAAAGAACAACTGGCTGGAGTAGATCAAGTAAGAGTAATGGTGGGGAGACTAAGTCCCATACTTTTTCCTTGTTAAGAATCCACACATTTTAATAAAGCTTCATAGTAGCCTTTTGATCCTACCTATAGTTGAGAATGTAATACTCATTTTTTTGTGATAAAAATGAAACCTATTTATTGTGTTAATTTAAGATTTTTTTTTTTGTTACAAACACATCACTTTAAGCCAAGAACTTGAGAATTTACCGCTTAAGTGTGCAATGATAAATATAGTGGTAGACCTAGAGACCACATCTAACCTTTAACTGTTACTATTGATGCTATATCACCTCTGAGTCTCAGTTTCATCAGTTGTGGAATGGGTATAATGATACCTTTAGCACTCAACTTACACCAAACAATGAGGATCAAAGACGATACAATATGTACAGCACTTTGTAATTCTTAAAGCTCCATACCAATTCCAACCATTCTTTTGACCTGAGTCCCAATCTACAGTATAGTCCAATTTCCCTTGATTCTCAGTTCTTGTGTATTCCTGTGACACCCTGTAGTCTAGTTACCCCTTTAAGCTTATGATAGCATGTAATCTCAGTTACCTCCACACCTTACTTTGTGCTTTATCAGTTTCCTTTACTCATTTTGGTAAACATAGGAACCAAATGAAATGCTTCCTTTCTCCAATTAAACTGAGATTATGATGTTGTGAGCCATGCTGTTGAAACTAACCTGGGGTTTCCTTTCCTACTTGTAGTTATCTGCACATAATATAACAGCCATTTGCTTTTACTTTACAATTACCTGTTTACAAAGTATTTTTTTTTATTTTAAACTTCAGGCTAAAGTCATAGAAATGTCTTAAAAATATTGGTCTATTTTACACTACAGTCAATTTGTGGTCCTTTTTCAAACAAATCTTGTGTGTATTCTATGCATGATTTTCAAAACGTATAATGATTTACTACATATTTAGGCTACAATCAAATCTCAATGTAATTTTATAGTCAGGGCACAGTACATACCACTCTGCAGTAACTACTGACTTGATACAGTAAACTCAAAAGAGCACGTTGGGGGTTAGCTGTTGCAGCTGAAAGGGAAAATCAAGAAACAGCAGTCGCACTGCTTTTGTCTTCATCCTGCTCTTCAAGATGTAAGAGTCTCCAGTGGGTGGGAGACCTACATCCCACCTCCCAATTCTGAGGATAACCCTGACAGTTACACTTTACAATTACCTTTTTTAAATGCCAATTAACCCTTTCAGTGCTGTTTGGCATACTGTGAGCAGGCAGGAGAGGAAGCAGTATTCGTTTGTGTCTTATATTGTACATTGTAATATGAAAGAGAGGGAGGGAGAGAGGAAGGAAGGGGGTGAAGGAGGGAGAGAGAAATAGAAAGGGAGAGAGAGAGAGAGAGAGAGAGAGAGAGAGAGAGAGAGAGAGAGAGAGAGATTGATTCTTGGTTTAGGTGGTGTGCCTGGTGAGTATTGTGGTGCCTAACATTGCATAGAACATTAATGATTTTTCCATTGATAAAAATCAAGAATAAACAGATGCAGTGGAATTCCAAAGCCATTGAGAAATATAATGAAGACCTGAATGTACAGATATTATTCATGAGAGAGAAAGCAGCAAATGAATTTTTTGGCAATATCACCCATTTTTAATTGTATCTCACCAGCTTGAAAAGCAACTGCAAGTTAATTTTAACCATATCACTCTGGATGTTATATTTAGTGTTTACTCCAAAGAAAGTAGCGTTGAGTTAAACTCAACATTTTCTATTTCAAAGCAATTAATAAAATTGCTGTTTATTCCTATGTCATCTTCTGCCTCTGTTTTCAAATTACTTTCCCAATATTTTCTTGTTACTTCTTATAGGGTCTGAAAATGGCTAGGAGACAGATGTCTTCATCACATTTTTACAGAGAGAGAAACTGAGGCAATAGAGATAAAAGTGTGATTCTCTTACCCTAGTACTCCAGGGTGTATGTACCTATGCACCCTCCATAGTCACACAGATTAGAAGATGGTCCACTGGACACTTGTCATAGGAAAAAAAAATCAATTCTCCCATTCCTGCATAAATACCTGAAGGTTTTCATCAATTGGATTTCTATCATATCTTTTAGTTGGAGCATTGAAAAATTGGGTGCGTTCAAAATTTTCAGTGCTTTCTACCAATCAACAAAATATTTAGCCAAAGATGTTCATCCTTTGGAAAGATACAATGAAGACATTTTCAGTCATTTTTATTTGGCTAAACATTGAATCAGCGATACTTTCTTAGAGTGTAAAGTACTCCCTGATAATGTTAAGCACTTTTACAAGTAACATTAGCTCTTTGAGACAACTAGAATACATTAAGTAAATGACTGCTATAATGTGCTAATGGCTGAGAGGTACTTCTAAGAGTGCATATCTTAATTCTGTGGAATAACATATGTAGTATATATGAATAATCTTCAGAAACACATTAGCCACATGGATCTAAATTTCACTAGTCTAAAAAGTAGACTGAAATGGTCATACACAGTCAAATAAGAATTATTGGTTATAAAAATAGCCACAGAAAGAGGGACAAATAAAGGAATGATAAGCCTAGGGAGACTAGATATTTAAAAGCCTTTGATCAAATTTAGGAATCCAGGAACATATGTATTGACAAGAATGCAAACATTCTCATTTCAAATGAGCCGATTTGCAGAATAGTGCTTATTTGTATATATTAAGCAATAGTCCACTAAAATGTTGACTTGATGAATTGTTCAAATTAAACATACACATGGGCCCGGTTTTGTACGTTTGGGGAGTGCATGTATAGTTTTGTATGCTCCTAAAGTTTTGTACCTGTAATTGCATATGTATCCCTTTCTATGAAAAGTTTTGAAAGATTTAGAAACTATTTTTCAGCTGAATGGACATTGATTTTATGAAGCTTTAGAAAACGTTGAGTTGCTGAGAAACGTGCTCATATGGGGAAAAAATGGACAGAAAAAAAATTGTCCAGAAACTCAACCAAACTGATTCTTTATTTAGCTTGCATCAAAGGATAATTTCATATATGTATATATATATATTTCATATAGATATATCTATATATGATATATCTATATAATATATATGATCTATATAATATATATATTATATATATATATCTGTCTCTGCTATGGAGTCAGAGAACTAAGAGAGCATTCTGAACACTTACTCAGCATCTAAGAGGACTAAGAAATCAAGAGAATTAAATGTAGAAGAAATCACAGCTCTCTTTACTAGTAACTTTAAGTTACTTACTTGTTCCAGGAGTGAAGGGCATTTTTATAAAAGCAAATATCTAGCACTGAAATGAAGAAAAAAAGATTAATTCTCCCTCCCTCTCTCTCTCTCTCTCTCTCTCTCTCCTCTCTCTCTCTCTCTCTCTCTCTCTCTCTCTTTCTCCCTCTCTTTCTCCAGTCTAGACCAGTGAGAACACTGACTTTTTAATATTGAACTTGTAGACTAAATAGAGCTTTCCTATTGTATTTATGTCTCATATTTAGAGTATACTGAACAATAATAATGTAATGATGATGATGAAGCAACAAGCTACATGGTGCCTGTAGTTTCAGAAAATACAGAATTGACTTCTAGATAGTCTCTAAAACCAACTATGTAAAAGATTCAATGTGTTGAATTATAAAAGACATTTTTATTTTAAAAATTTCAATTTTCTTCAGTTGAAACACTTTGGTATAGTGAGACATGAAGCTTTAACTTAACCTTATTGAATCAAGGCAAAGACAGACACATTTGCTTATACCTGGAATTGACACTTGGTTTTGACAGCGAGGGGGAAAAACATGGCAAGAGGGAATTAATAAAGGTCATTTTAATAGATTAGACTGATCTGAGCAAAATGCTTATAATTGAGACCATTGTTTGATTTAGAACATGTTAAGGCTTCCAAGTTTAATAATAATATACCACAAGTAGGGCAAAATAGGGATATAACATTTTAAGAAAGAATAGAAGCTTTAATTGTAGATATTATATATATTTGTGTATTCATATATTCATTTTGAAGGAATGGATTAGGAAATTTTAGGGTAAGAGTGTTTATATTGTGTGTGTGTGTGTGTGTGTGTGTGTGAGAGAGAGAGAGGAGAGAGAGAGAGAGAGAGAGAGAGAGAGAGAGAGAGAGAGAGAGAGAGAGAGAGAGAGAGAGAGAGAGAGAGAGAGAGAGAGAGAGAGAGAGAGAGAGAGAGAGAGAGACAGAGACAGAGACAGAGAGAACCCAGTCAGGTAAAATTCAAGGACCTCTTTTATGAAAAAAAGTTTTAACTTGAAAAAAAGAAATAGAATTATAAAATAAAACAATTATATCAGAATGCAGTTTTCAAAATATTTTTTAAAAGTTCTTGCACATCACATTAAGAACTTTTAGATTACAGGATTTAATTCTCTTAAAGTATAGTTATCAAAGAGACAATATGACTCAGGGTAATGCTAGTATAGAAATAACTATATTTTTATACTTGTGATTCTTTCAGATATTTCTCAAACTTTTTAGGGTGTGTGTGTGTGTGTGTGTGTGTGTGTGTGTGATCATTTTAAAATCACTCTTCAACTTCACACTGCAGAGCACTTGGAAAAAAATAGATATAATGAACGTCTGGACACAAGCACCTGGAGTTATAGCAGCTGTTCTTTAGACAGGTAAAGTAGAGGAAGCTGACATATTCAGGACATTATGTTATGCAGAAAGTAGGAAGAAATGGATTTGATTCTGTTCAGATTTTAGTGACACAGTCATGCAGTGTAGGAGGGGCAGTATACTTAAAATATTATTTATTAGCTATTACAGAAGGTTAATAAGAAAGCAAAGGTTAACTGTGATCTAGCTTACTACATTACTACAAAGTCACAAAGTCATCTACTTGAAACATATTAACACTTCTACTTGTATATTTCTATAAAAGGAAAATATAACATGATATAACATATGGAAAAGAAAACTTTCACACAATTTTTTTAATTTTAAGATTATATTTGTTCACACACACATATATACAAACATACATATGGGAACATCATGATAAATGCTAGGTAAATAGTATAGTTTAAAGGGAGTAACTAATGATTCTTTTGAAGAACATTTATCACTTATCTTCATTTAGAAAATAAAGAACAGTGGTCTGAGGCATGAAAGGTCTTCAAAATTCTTAACAGTCTAAAAATTGTGAAAGTGGCTGGGTTAATGAAAGTATCTTAACAGGAATAATCATCATTTGATGCTACAAAAATGATATCGACCTTCCACCACCAATCTCTGATTGCCAAGTAAGTAGTGGCTAATCTTGGGTGACAACGCCATTTCCTTCATTTGATCGCAAAGCATTTATACAGTGTTATTGAAAGGCTGTTTTGTCTCTACCAAAAAATGTTAATGTGAATTTTTCTCCCTCTATCAGCGCAGTCACACATTAGAAATGTATGTGTAGCACTGTAGGTGCAAACTACAATAGGTGGATGGATATTTACCCAAGGAAATTTGAGCCATGCCCTTTCATTTTCAGAGAGCTGCTACCTAATCTCAGTGTAGCATCAAGACAAAGGACACCTCATTCCGCTAGCGCCTGCCCTGCAAACCAACCCTTTGTGAACCACCTAAGCTATTAGAATAATGGGCTGGGAAAAAAGATAAAATACAAATTTCACTCAGATCTGGGTTGGATTACTTCCCCGTGCCCCTGCCTTTATTGAGCGATTTGGAGTTTCATTAGAATTCAGAATTCCTGTGGAAAGAAAAACCACAGTGGCATGGACTTCTCTTTCAAGGGGATTGCAGGCTGACCCATCAAAATGAAAAGGCTGAATGTTTTGCTGACAGGTCCCTGAGCAGTCCTGAGTGACAGCTTCATTTCAGTAGTTCTCAGATGAGATTTGAATTGAGGGTGGAGAGGTAGTGGTGGAGATACTTTGTTCCCTAAAAAGTGTCGGTGTCAAACTGAGCAGTTCAAGTTCTAGTGTCTGAGGTTCGGAACCAAGTCAGAAAAGCAGCCTATGTGTGCCGATCTCCAAATTTATTATTAATGTCTCCCTAATATTTGCACACAGAAGGTTCCATTTAAAACTTAGAGTTCTTACCTGGTTCATTCTTTTTTTTTTTTTTATTACAAATGGAAAAGAAAAAAAGTCAACTGAATATAAAATGAGAATGGTTGGAAGGTAGAATGCTAAAGCTATACTGTCTTTCTAAAAGGATTGTTAGCAAAGTAGGGCACTTTCCCCAGTAAATGCCAAAGCAAGTAGCCCATCACATCACAAATTAAAAGCATATAATTGGGGCAAATTCTACAAAATATTTCCCAAGAATCAAAATTAATTTATAGTAATGTAAAGTAATAATACATAATGATATCTTTTATTTCTGTGCTGGTTATGCTGAATAAAATAGAAATATGGGCCTATCTAGTGGAAACACATGCATGTATAATATGGGTACATATGTATTTAGATAGCCCTAGCAAGGAAATGTGTTGGTGGTTTATTCTAATGGGGAGGCTATCCTCATGAGGAACCCATTACTAACTGATCCAGTCATGAAAGCAAGACAATTTAGAAGAGAAACAAAATTCAGCTGTCCTATATACTACTTCTCTCTTGTGATGAAAATTAAAACCATCTCATTTTGAAGTGTGAATCTACTAAAATATAAATATTTCTAACATGTAAAGGAAAAGATATGAGTCCACATATCAGATGAGTTTTTTTTGAAATTAATCAGTGTATATTATGAAAACTTTTAGGAACAAAAAAAGTAATTCCTGTGAATAGTAGACAAATATGTTTCACTCCTAGATAAACCCAAAATAAATCTTTCATATTTCCAACTTTCTTTCATTAAGAGTGTCCTACTGGCCTTTATCTCTTATATATAGCTTAAGTACACTATTTCCTTCTATAGTTTTATGTGTTTTGTGTAAACAGACTAACATTTTCCATAGTTGGATAAAATCTATGTATATGGTCAAAGAGCAAGTTAGGGCTGCCCTTAGGAAGCTTCCTCCAGCAAATTTTTCTTTTGCCTAATTTCTCATAATTTGTGTTTCTACCCAATAAATTTGTATATTTTGCACCTTAGAGCTATTCTAAAAATAAAACTTTTCACCTGACCTCATCCTTATAAGTATTCATCATCTTCTAGTTGTCCTATCAAACTAAGGGCATAACAAAAATTCATCCTTTCTTTGAAGAAATGAAGACATTCTGAGTGTCGCCGACACACTTTTTTTTTGTTTAAATAATATTAGACTTTCATCTTAAGGATTATATAATTATATCACTATATAATCTTTATAGCTTGTGCTTTCAAAATATATACAGTCAGTTTTCAAGCATGAATAAAGTTGAAATTTATTAAGTACCAAATTTTTAATGAAACCAGATCCCTCAAACTGAGTTGTCGTCTGCATCTTTCATTCATAGATCAGAAAATGCTAGGTCTCAAGGCCAGAACTACATTAACAAAGTGATCTAGAGGATTTAATTCAGGAAATTTTCTGGATAATTAGAGTAATACCTAAAGAAAAGAAAAACACATCCAAACTCTGTGGAATGGTTTTTCTGCAAACACAGGATATTTTAAAGGAAAAAGTTCATGATTTGGCAAAGTATAGGATGGGAATGCTATTTGCCACTTCAGTTTACTAAAGCCTATTTATTTCTTTTTACTATATTGTCAGATGCTTTTCTGAAGCTAGCACTTTTGATATAGAAGGCCTCTACCTTTTGTCATATTTCTTCTCATTGGAGCAGGTATTTCTTTTTAGGCAGTGATGGTGTAATGGTATAAAAATAACAGTGCAATGCTACCCAATAAAATTGAACAGATTCTGATACCCTTACTGTACAGTCAGAGGTGAATACCTCTGACACACACACACACACACACACACACACATTTAAGCTCCCTGTAGTTTTGACCTGTCCACATTCCTCTCATAAGATGAAAATATTTGCTAGAAATAGGCCTTATTATTCATTAACATTAACATCATTATCATGGACTTCTTATTTTAGATGTTTAGTTCATTAAGGTACCTCACATTGTCAGGATTCATTGTGCTCCCTCAACATCAATATATCTGTGCAATTCTATTTGAATTAAAACGTTGAGAGCATTTAGGCATCTATATCTATTACATCAACATCAGTATCTTTCTTTATCTATGGGCAAAGTAGAACATAATACAGTAATAAACTACACAGTGGTTATGGAGATAAAATGAATGAGAGCAAAACAGATTTATCATACTTATGCCAGTTTAAAAACTAGGTAAAATGAAAGGTATTTTTAATAGTGCATCCAATATTTTTCTCCGTACATGAAACTCACGCAGGACCCTGCTCTCTATAAGACACTATTATACTTTGATTCCCTTTTGAAATGAATACCAACCTACAAAACTTTTTTTTTCATATTTTCTTGTAAAAGTTATTCTCATTATTACATGTCATTATTTGAAGTTGTAAGGATGAAAACCTGGAAAGAATAATCTAGGCTTCATAAAGCATTTACATAACATTATCATATCAATTAATTTACTCACATGTCCCCCACCTCTTAAAATAATCACATGACTATTTGAACTCTGAATATTATTTACTGGTGTCTATTTAAGAAAAAAATCTCAAACTTCAGGGCTTACCATACTATAGGCGTTCAATAAATATTTGGCAAAAAGAGTGCCCCTGCTTTGGTGAAAGTAACAGGTTAAAATTTTAGGGTCAGACTATTATTTGATTATCAAATATAACAATAACAAATGTCCTTTGGCCTGGAATTTTTTTCCATGGATGAAGTTTAAGTTTGAAGTTCTTGGTAGAAAAAAAAACACAAAGACCTGGTTAATAGTATGATTCCCTACCTCTCCTTCATCACTCACTCAAAAAAAACCTGAAAGAAATCTGAAAGTAACAAAAAGAATAGTTGAGAGTTTAGTATCTTACTTAAATTGAATATTTGGTTTTTATTGAGAACAATTTTATACAATACTTAAAACATTAAAATAATACATTCATTTTCAAGTTACCAGTAAGAAAACATGAACCACAAAACTGTTTTTGACTCTTCTTATTCCATATTGATTTTTGAAGACCTTTTGAAAATTGAAAGAGATTGATTTAAACCATCCACATTTTCCCTTACTTGAGCATTCACAGATGTGAATGACGATTGTAAAATTTTGTCAGAGTTTCTACAAGAGAAAGGGTAATAATAGCCATATTAATATTACATTTCAACATGTGATGTTATGCAAAGGGGAAAAAAAAATCCCACCAACCACCCTAGAAGATGTAGTTTTACCCTAGTGTGGATTTTATTTGCACTCCACTACTCATAAAACACAAAAATGTAACTCTTTCAATGGGAGTCTTTTTGAGTTCAATGTGATAATGAATGTGAAGGGTCTATATGGGAGGGGGGAAAACTTGGTGATTTTGCAGGTTCACACCAGATAGGCATTTTTTACAGCCTGAAAGGGGATGTTTTCTTTTGTTAATGGCTTACAATCAGATGAAAGAACTCATCACTCTATTTTAGTGCTCCACCACATGGCGCGTATCTTTTATAAATTACAGGCTGGCGTTGTGTGCACTTGGGGAGAGAAAGGTTGGTTTTCTCGCTGTGAGCCATCCTGCCTAATTGTCGTATGCAAATAAAAGCAATTATAAGGCTTTTAGGGTGAAGGGATGACAGCTGAGTTTGGCAGTTGAGAAGGCCTCACCCACCTTGTTGTCATAGCAACAGAGAGGAAAAGGACAAAATGGTGTGTATACAGTGGAAATATATATTTTGGTTAAAGAATTTAAAAATATATACCAATGTTGTAATGAAATGTCAATGTGTATAATGAATGGCTTTGTTTAAAATATTATAGAAATTAAACTGTATTTATTTCTTGGCCCTTCAAATGATCCTTGTCATGTAACTACCATTTATAAGCTATCACTTGTGATTTTAGATGCTACTTTTAAAGTTATATGCAGATCATAACAACACATTCAATAATTAGGAGATTATAAGTTCCTGATTTAGCAACCTTTTGATATTCTACTGGATAGGAGTTTTGCAAAAGAAAAACATAGTAAGGGTGGATATTTAATGTGGGCAAAACAGAAAAGAATATTAACCTATTAGTCTATAAAGTTCAATATTTAAAAAAAATGTTTTTGCTAAAGTGTTAAACAAGTAGAACAAATAGCATACTACTAGCACACAAAATTAAAATGAGTCACAAATGGATATTTTCTATGGCAATTTATTTCACAATTACTCTTGTGGAAGCTTTCATGAATTAAATATGAGTTCTGTCTTGAAATTAGGTGTTATAAGGCTAAATTACAAGAGGCAGCCAGTAATTGAGGTGGCAGCAACACGGGGTCTAGTGAACTAATCTCTTGCCATGTCACATGGCTCACCTTCAGCCAATAAGAAATCTCTCCATCACAAAAACAGAGGCAGCTGAGAAAAATTGATTTCTCATCTGAGCCATATTTGATAGCTTTTGAAATCGAAAATTGAAATTAACTAACCTAAGCCCCGTTGTAACAAAAGAGCAAATTAAATATGCAACATCGTTTCCTATTGGCAGTAAGAGGGCCTGCCAAGGTAAATTTGTAAATAGAGTTTAAGATGCAATTCTGTTCTCCCTCTCCCTTTCAGTGTAAAAGTATAAGTGTATAGAGGCTTTATAAATTATTTATAAAAAAAATCATCAGCTGCAAATGGCCACTGTGGTTAAGGACTTCCATGGAGAAAATCATTGCATTAGCCGAGCTCACTGAATGAATCAGAATTAAAAAATAATCTGTGATGATTTGTAGTCATTGCTTAAAACTAAACTGAGGGGATATTTCTAAACTTCATCCATCCAAACTTTTAATCTTCAAAACTAAAAGACTATATTAACCTTGATTTTTTGGGTGTGTGTGTGGGTGGGGGGAGTGTTTGTAAGATAAAAGGAGTTGGATTTGTGATTCATGGTACATTTAATTTTTCTGACTTCTCTGTGGAGAATCAAAGGGGTTGGTTTAAAATTGCTATTGAAGGAAACACATAGTTTGATTTCTTCTTCTACAAGAAGTTTCTAAAGAGAATATGTTTGCAATTAATCTAAATATGAATCCTATTAATTCTTTAGGTGTAGCCAGAGCTTTCTAAATGATCATTTTTGCCTCCTATATAGTAAATAGATAAGAGGAAAATACGATCAATGATGAGAATTTTAAAGTTTTATTTCATTTTAAATCTATCATAGTATAGAAATCTACTATCATCACTGTTATTCTTAAGGGTCCAAAACTTTCCCTGAGTTTGTATCACTAAATAGGACCAGTTAATTTTATATGCTTGATAGAGACTAAGGCAAAGAGGATGGAATCATAACACCTCACAGGCTACAGTGTTGAAAATCTGAACTCTATAGAATCCAGTGACAACTGTAATAGAGGATATTACACTTAGCCTGCCTGTCAACCAAGGGATCTTGTAAAATCATTTTCTGTTCTAATTTATTACTTTTAGTGTCAATCAGACTCCGACAAGCTGAGTAACATCATTAGGTATTGAGTTCAACTACTCAGCACTTTTTAAATGCAGTTTAAGTAGTTGTCTCATTATCTGTACTAGAAAAGAAAGATATGGTTCAAGGGGCTTTTCTTTTCTGGCAGAAATATTGTTAGAAAAAAAAATCTTCAGGAGGGAAAAAAAAACCAGACAGAAGGATGTATTAGTGAATTTTACTATTTAGTATAAAATGCAGTTGAGAGCTAATTCTTGGCTCATTAGAGCTGTGAGGGGAGAGAACACATCTTATACAAACTTGGGTATTGTCCTCTCCCTATTGAAAAGGGAATTACATCATCAGAATCTGGATATCCTGCTTTCTATAAAATTTTTTAAAAAGTCTGTTCTGAACTTTACTTCCTTCTGAATATTAAAGTATAGAAAAATGAAACTACTAATAGCTTATATTGTTAAGTGATGAGAAGTTCAGAATTCTTTACCAGCTTTATCTTAATGAATTTTATCTCACAGAGACAGAGGAATGTGGTATTCTCTTTCATTAGAGTACAAGCTTCTTGAAAGCAGAGACTGTTCAATTTTTGTCTTTGCTTTGCCTATAACTTGCACATTAATGGTACTTAATAAATATGAGTGGTTTTGTATGTGAAGAAATGACCAGTGCAGCATGATAAAAAAAGTTCTTGAGTCAGAGGATGTGTGTTCAAATTCTGCTTTTGATGCAGTCAACTTAGACCTCAAACTGCTTACCCTTCTTGGGACTCTGTATTTTTTTTAATCTGTAAAATGAGAGGGATGGACTATATAGTTTCTGAGGTCTCTTCCTAGCACTCAGTCAAGGATCAATAAACCAGCTAGGTCATATAGCAAATATATTCTTGAAGAGAGGTATTTCAATAAAAGAAAGATCAATTATATTCCAAAATTTTAAAAGGAAAAGGTGAAGTAGGGTCATTTCACTATATATAAAATGTTTCAAATTGACTCAAGAATAAGGAAAATGCATTAAGGAAGTCAATGCCATTTTTATATATTGTGTAATAGTCAGGGGATGAATTACATTACTATTTTTATTTGAAATGCTAATTTAAATTTTTACTTAGAAGTAAATTAACCAAATGAATCCCAGTGTGTTCACTTCAATTTACAGTGAGCAGAAAGTAACTTCATCTGATCCTTTACAAATCATCTTTTTATACCTTAGAATTATATTCATGGCAGTTTATAGATATTATATAGCCTTTGTAGAAATGGATATTTCATTTTAATTTTTAGTGGAAGAGTATTTAAAATAGAAATGAGTTATCATGCAAAGATATCACATGTAGAGAATCAGTGAAATTAATATTTTAGATTGAAAAAATTATGTGATATTTAGCATACTTAGCCTTTTTAAAAATAAGTTAGTAGTGATAATTTCTATTTCTAATATTACCATAGTTATCTCCTCCCCCTTCTCAGAGAGTCATTCCACTAAACAAATGGTATTATTTTTAGAGAAAGAAAATATAGCTCACACAACTGATCAATACACTGAGAAATTTTGAAAACATATGCAATATGTAACATCTCCATGAAAGGGGTAGTTTGGGGGATATTTTTTTCACATCTCTTCATTCAAGTCTTGAATGATCTTCATAATTTTGTTTATATTTACTGTTGATTTTCACATTCTTTCCATCAACATTGTTGCTGTTACTGGGCATATTGGTTTTTTCTGGTTAATTCACTCTGCATCATTTTTCCATGCTTCTCTATTCATCACATACATTTTTTTTATATAGCTCAGTAAAAGTCTATATAATTCACGGACCAAAATTTGTTCACCCATTTCTCAAATGATGGGCAACTACTTTGTTTTCAATGCTTGGCTATCCAAAAAAGTACTACTAAAATATTTTGGAAGTACATGGAGACTTTCTTCTTATCAATGGCTTCCTTGGGATATAAGCCCAGTAATGGAGTCTCTTGTTTAAAGAGCATGGACATTTAACCCATACTTGGCATTCCTTTTCCACCATTCTGTTATTATTACTATGGAAGCAGATATACTGGATCTTTCTTTGTCTAATTAGGCCTCACAGCTAGGGTTAAATGCAACATCTTTTTAAAAAAATTAAAAAAAATTATGAAGTTCTTCAAAGATCACTTTAGAAAACCCTTTGCTTTCTACCTAAAATTAGGCTCATTTTGAAAGTTGTTCCCTCCTTCCATTTGATGATTGGATCCCATTACTTTTACTATCCAACACATGCTTTGACCCTTCAATGTAACAGATAGAATTTAGGATTTAAAGCAAAAAGGCTGTATCACCTGCTATCTATGAGACTTTGAGAAAGTCATTTTTCCATTGACCTCTGTTTACAGATAAGGAAATAGATGAGAAAAGTGAGTTTTACCAAATCATACAAGGAGCAAGGGATAGAGATAGAATTTGAAAACAGGACTTCTGACTTTCCATGTACCACCCTGCCAAAATCTATCACAAAGTAAATACTTGGTACAGAGGACAGAAATTTTTAGCATTGAAAATAGATTTACAAAAGGTAATATTTAAAATTATTCCTTGTATCTCACTCTTCTATGGATAGGACCATAGGTAGTCCCCTACCTTATTGATTTTTAGTCTCAGCTCTGCCCCAACTCCAGGTATTTCTTTCTTGGTCATTACTTTTCTTTACATCGAATTGATCAATCAATCAACAAGATTTATTAAGTGCCTACTATGTGCAAAGCACTATGCTAAGTACTGGAGATACAAAGATAAGAACAAAATAGTCCTTGCCATCAAGGACCTTACTTACTGGGGGAAGCATCATGTGAGTATCTATATATGTATATATAAATGTCAGGAGTGGAACAGAGGTCAGCACACAATATTTGTCAATTGGAACAAGGCCTTTGATACTGTCAGTCATCAGGGTTTATGGAAAATTGTGTCAAAATTTGGTTGCTCAGAGAAGTTCTTCAGTATAGTATGTCAGTTTCATGACAGCATGCTTGGCTGGACTCTAGATAATGGAAGATACTCTCCCACTTTCCCAATGGAGTGAAACAAGACTGTGTGCTTGCTCCCATGATTTTTACATTGATATTTTCAACAATGTTGTCAGATGCCTTCAATGAGGATGAACATGGATGGCGTCAATGTCAGCTACCATACTGGTGGTAAATTATTTAGCTTGGAAAGGATACAAACCAAGACTGAAATGGAGGGAAAGTTAATGTATGTTATCTTTTGTTCTTGGTTGCAGATGATTGTTCACTCAATGAAGCCTCTGAAGCTGAGACGCAACAAAGTATGAATCAATACTAGTTTTGGCTTAACAACACCAAGAAAACACATATTCTCCACCAGAAAGCACCATATCATCCATACATAGAACCATTGGTTATATTAACTGTAGACATTTTGAATAATGTGGATAAGTTCACTTACCTTGGCAGTATATTTTCTAGGAATGTACACAATTATGAATATTGCCAGAGCTTGCTCAATGTTTGGGAGGCTCTGAAGAAAAGTATGGAAGAGAAGAGGTATTCTATCAAACTGAAGGTCTGCAGAGCCATTGTGCTGAATTAATTCTTGTATTCCTGTGAAACCTGGACAGCATGCTAGTGCCATCTCAGGAAACTGAATTGCTTCCATTTGAAATCTATGAAGAAGATTCTGAAAATCACCTGGTAGGATAAGATACCAGATACTGAGGTCTTTTCTCAAGCTGAACTGCCAAGCATTCAAATTCTACTGCAAAGTGTGCAACTCTGATGGGCTGATCACATTATTCAAATATGCTTACCTAAAAGACTATTTTATAGAGAACTCATACAAGAAAGGTGCTCACATGGTGATCTGAAGGAGCCATTAAAGGACACTCTCCAAGTCTCTCTGAAGAACTTTGAAATTGATTACACGACATGAGAGACCCTGGCAAAGACCCATCCAATATGGCGTGCTGGCATCAAAAAAAGGTGCTATACTCTATGAGCAAAGCAGAATTGTAGTAGCTCAAAAGAAATGTGAGAAGTGCAAATTTAGAGACATCTTCATTTCAAATGTTCATACAGGCTACTCGTACGTGACTTGTGGTAGAGCCTTCTGAGCTGAATTAGTCTGATAAACTACAGTTGAATACACTATAATTTGACTCCAACATAGTGATGTCATTTTGGTCCTCTTTGGGAATGAGGGAAGTGCATATATATATATATGTATATAATACATGTATATGTATATATTTTATATAAATACATATTTTATATATTTATAAATATAATGTAATGATAAAGTATATTTGTATTGCACATATGTGATATATGTAATACATATAAAATATATGTAACACATATATTACATATATATGTAATATACAGAGTAAGTACAAGTAGTTGGAGGAGAGGGGCATTAATAGTTTGAGCCTGTAGAAGAGAGCTCTTAGAGCAGATGGCACTTTAGTCAAGCTTTGAAGGGATTCTAAGCATGAAGATGAAGAGTTCATGTATTCCAAACATAGCAATAGCATGTGCAGCAGCATGGAGATGGGAAACAATATAATGTGTTGTTTCAACAGTGGCAAACAAGCCAGTAGCATGCACTTAATAGCCTGGAAAGATGGAATGAAGCCAGATTGCCAAGAACTTTAAGTACCAAACAGAAGAGTTTGTATTTTATCCTAGAGACAATAAGAGGTTACCAGAATTTTTGATCAGGTTAAGTGGTAGAATAAGTATACTTTAGGCATATCCATTGGTAGATGCATTGAAAATGGAATGGAGAGGCCCAAAGTTTCCTGTAACTCAACTTTTCCTAAAGTATACTCTATTTTAAATGCACCAGAGCATCTCTACTTAAAATGAAAATGGAGTTGATACATTTGCATTGTGAATCATTATTATCAAATGATTTTATATGTTTTTGTATATCAGCTTTATTTAAAAAGCCAAATATGAATATCCTACTTTCTTCCAGGAAGAGAGAAACTTAGAGTTCTCTTCAAAGAACCTCCAGAGGAAAAAAAAAACCTTTAGTTCCTTGTCAGTTATCCATCTAAGATAAGAGAAGACTTGTTTGGGAGGTGGGGCAAGACTGCTGTCCTAAAGAATTTGAAACACTCTCATATGGAAGATGGAGTTTTGGGCAGAGCTATGGCTGAAAATTACAGAGAGGCAGGTTCCAGCAAGATAGAATAATTAAAACTGTCTGAAAGCGGAACAGGATGCTTCCTAAAGAAGTAAATTTTCTCACATTTGAAGTCCTCAGGTACAGGAGGTATGATACCTTGTTTGGAATATTGCAAAGGGAATTACAACTCATGTAGGAATTGAGATAATCTCTGAGATATCTAGTAATTTATAATATGTGAGTTTATTATCTTTTAAGATGTTCTACTTAACCACATATTTCTTGGAATAATTTTGGAATAATTAGAATTCCAAGGGGTCTTAAGACAACAGAAAGATACTTCTAGGGGCAGCTAGGTGGCATAGTGGATAGAGCATTGGCCCTGGAGTCAGAAGGCCTGAGTTCAAATCCTGCCTCAGACACATGAAACTTACCAGCTGTGTCACCACAGGCAAGTCAAGATTGGTCATGTCAAAAAAAAAAAGCAAACCAAAACAAACAACTAATTTACCTCATGGGTAAATGTGTTGTTTCAACAGTGGCAAACAAGCCAGTAACTTGTAATTTACCTCATGGGTAAATTAGTTGTAGTATATTGCTAATGTTTACATGCCTTTGAGAAGTGATATAAAAGACATCAAGGATATTCTTGATCAGAAATTGTAGGGCAGTTAGTGCATGTGCTGCATTGATGCTCCTGAAACACTTAAAAGAACCAGAGGAATGTATTTAGAGAGATGCTCTGTGGAAGATTTCCAAAAAGGAAACAAAAATAGGGATAAGAATTTCATAGGATAGGAAGGTATGAAAATACTGTGATCTTCATTGATGGAGACAGCACAGATCATGATCCATAGTCATAAAAAATGCAGCATTGTACAATCTTTACAGGTTCTGATAAATACAGGGAAATCTTAAGTATTATTCACTACACATTTTCTTGTAGGAAACTGCATTTTGACTCAATAGTTTCCATGTACAAACAGTCACAAATGAACATTTTTGGATGCTGTTTGTTAATAATATTCACAATCAAAAAAAGAAAAACAAATATAGTTCTGTATCAACTATTGAATATAATTTTCCAATAGAGCTATAAAGACAGTAAAACTCACCCACAAAGTTCAATGTACTTCAATCAAATGATGATCGGTTAAAAGTTGACTTGTTTCACATATCATTCTATAAAATTTCTGCATATAGTACTTACATAAGCTAAAAGCTTTCATGGTCTCCATCCAAAAGGATATTGTAATCAGAATGCCAGTAATTCTGGGAGACATCAAAAATTTTCATAGCCATAAAAATCACAGTCGAGACAGATCTATACTGGGAAAGTTTCTGTGGAATAAAGATAATGATGAAGACCACATATAACTATCTTAAAACTCCATAGAAGGATATGCAGGAAAATGATTCCCTTATTCTTTTTGGCACAAGAAAGTCTTTGAAAGCAGTTGACAAGTTTACTAAATGCAGGTTACTTGAAAATAAAATAATTTCAAAATAAGGGAAGGAAAAATTCCAAAAGTGTATTTCTTAATTATCTTATGAAGTCAGAATTGGAAAATCCTTAATAAAAATGTTTTTTCATCTGACCCATCCCAAAACCTTAATTTCATGCCATTTCACCACAGTATAAGATGAGTTTGTCCTTTCTAAAGCTATGAATTTTTTTTAGAAAAGCAAGTTCCTTTCACTACCCCCACCCTAACTTGGTCTACTTCAATGAAAAGCCTTTGAAATAAAGCCAAAATAGTACTACTTATGAAGACTGCCTACAGTATGGTGTATCTGATAAAGTTCTGCATTTGGAAGTAAGAACATATGGGTTCACTAGACCTTGCTCTTGGTCTCAATTTTTTATCTTTATATTTATTTTATATTTTTATATTTAAATATATAAATAAATATATTTTATATTTTAAATATATTTTATATGGGGTTAATAACAGCACCTATCTGATAGGAATGTTGTAAGATTCAAGTATAGGGCTTTAAAATTTGTAAAGTGCTTTACATATACAGGGTATCTCAATAGTCTTAGGTTAGTTTCAAATTTTAAAGCTTATTAAGACTGTGCAAAAGGACAGTTAAATGGTACAGTCGATGCACTGCCAGCCCTATTGAGTGATAAGGGACTAAATTTAAATACGACCTTAGATCCTCACTAGCTTGGACAAGTCATTTAACCCCAATTGCCTCAGAAAAAACCCAAAACAAAACTATGCTAAGAATTTGGGGACTTGCACTATCTCACTTTGATCCCTTAAATAAGCCTGTGAGGTATGTGCTATTATTATACCTGTTTTATAGATGAGGAACCTGAGGATATATGGGTTTTATTTTACTTGCCCAGGATGACCTATTTATTTTATTTTTAGAACAGGATTTGAACTCAAATCTTCCCAACTCCAGATTCAGCAGTCTATCCACGTATATAATATAAAGTTCTCTGTACAAATTAAAGTATAATTAGAAGTGAGCTGCAATTATTATGCCTTTTATACACAAAATCTGACAAATCCTGACATGCTGAAAAGGTTTCTACGACAGACCTGGTAACTGACTATATGTTTATCAATTGAAGACCAGCGCAGCTAAGTTCAGAGAGGCCTATTACCAAAAAATTGGCTACAGATTGATGATATTTTGGCCTGCAGCAACTTATTAAGCCATCTACCAGGCATAAAGAGGTTATGGTTTATATCAGCAGAGAGAGAGAGAGAGAGAGAGAGAGAGAGAGAGAGAGAGAGAGAGAGAGAGAGAGAGAGAGAGAGAGAGAGAGAGAGAAAGTATTGATAAGAATGATGTCTTTGAAAGAACCAAGAAGTTTTATTTAGATGTTTTTGATATTTTAAAAATATTCAAATTTTATCAAGCATAGAAACATCTTTTAAAAAAGAACTTTCCCTCAAAGTTTGTTAGTTAGATAATAGAGTCAATATTGTAAGAATAAGATACAAGTATTTTCAAATATTATATATATGAAATAGACACCTTTAGTTATGAGAAACAAGTCGGTTTGGTTGCAGAGTGCCTTGGAAATAGATGACCTGTATTGAAGACCTGAGCTCTAACTGTGGCCCTTAATAACTTTAGTTACGTCACTCCACTTTCTCTGAACCTCAATTTCTTTATCTGAACTAAAGGAATAATGATATTTATGTTACAAGCCTGATATAGACCTCAAAGAGTTGTGAGGAAACATTGCTAACTACCAATTGCTATATAGATACAGTTTTATCATTATTCACATACAATTTCCTCTTCCACAGAGAAGGTAAAACTGGAGGAAAAGCTTTCCAGTATAAGGAGATTCATAAAAAATCAGGTCAATTACAATTATTATTATTTTAAGCTTTTTAAAAGGAGTTTTTTCTTTCTTAGGCTAAAATGAAAGTATTGCTAATTTTTCTAAAATGATTCCTTGTTTTCAGAATTGCTTCATGACAAAATAGTGTCTTCAGCCTTCTGTCAGTGGTAAGAGTACAAGAATATGGCTACTGTTTTTCCCGGGCTAAGGGAGGCACTGCTGCTGCCAATTAGCCAGACTACTTGGCCCTGGCCAGACCTGCAGCTCCATTTTGGGAATATCATGGAGAAAGAACACAGAATAATGTACACAGAAAATATGCACACGATGTACACAAAGAACACAGAATGTAGTCACATTCTCCTTGGGATCAGGGGCATTCTTTGCAGAAAGTTGGCATGACCATCAACTTTATGGACTGGAATGGGACAGAAAAAGTGGAATTGGAGACCCCAGCCTCAGATTAGTGGCCTCTTTTGCCACTGGACCTTTCTGACCACCATTACCATGGAGCTTCCTATTCCCACTCTGGCCATCTGATGCTTTCCCTGTTCTATGGCTGGCAAGTTCCCACTTCTTGCTTCCTTCATCCCTATGGTTAAGAGACAGTTTTTGCTATCTCTCCCTTTTTCCTGTCCTCCCACCCATATCCAACTCATCCCTACTTTTATTCAGTCTCCATTCTGTTCTACTTTTTTCTTCCACTGTGGACTCTGAAAAGTTCTGCTCTATTTTGCACAATTTGCCTTCATGCTGGTAACTTTCTCGGTTGCCCTTTGTACTTCTGACACTCACAGAAAGCTGGATTTTTTAAGATAACCTCTCATGTCCATCCTTCCCTTTCAGTGTTATTCGTTCTCTCATTCCTCTTCATGTACTTGGCCCAGAAAAGAGATTGACATGTTCCTTCCTGGCCACTTGAAGATAACATCTGATGCTACCATTTAGCACTATGCTCCCCTTTGAGGTCATTCCACTCATCTGTATGACACTTCAATATCCTTGTCAGTATTACCTATTTTTCTACTGAGTCCCAAATTACTTTTCCTTTTTCCTCAAAGATTTGAGTATCTGGTTTCAACTCCTCTATAATCCGTCTGTCATACTGGGGGACTTCAGTTACATGGAGATATCCCTTCAACAAACATATTAACCTCATCATTGATTAACATCCTTGACTCTTATGACCTTTATCTCCATTATACATCAGTCATCCAGAGTTGTCGCAATGAAGACATCACCATCTCCCCAAATGGGTCTACCTTCAAGGTCTTGAATTCTGAAATTTACCTCCGCCTACTCTCTGCCATGCTTTCACACTATCCCTCCCTTTATCCCTCTGAATCACTTATGGTCAACCTATTATTGATCTTTTCTGCAAATTTGAGTCCTTCTTACCTCTTTGTTCTCTCTGTCCATATGTATCTGCTCTGGAATAAGTCAAGTCTGTCTTTCACTCTATTATCTTCATCTCTTTTTTCTCAATACTTCATCTCTTAGTGATATCATTGCCAGCTTTAGATTGAATTATCATCGCTGTGCAGAGGACTCCCAGATCTATATGATGTTCACCAGAACCTCATAGTCATAGGTTCCAGAGTTCATGGGGATACCATGAAGTTCACTGTACACTTGAATAAAAATACCTTTTGCAACCTATCTGATAAACGTCCATCCAATTTTGTGTTGCTAACTGCCTGCTAAATTCATAACCAAATTAATGTTACCATTGCTACGAAAAAAGGTTAATCATTCTATGGTTCTGTGGTTTATTCACTGTCTTTGTAACATTTGAAGTAAAAATAAACTTCTTTGACTATCCTATGTTGTTTCCCCTATTAGAACTAAACTTAAGAAAGGGGCTGGTAGTTTTTGATTTTGTATCCTCAAAATATCCCTTTTTTTTTTAAAAAGTACAGTGCTTGGCACATTCATTTAATTCACCTATATGAGACCTTTGGCTAGCACAAGACTCTGTAAACAGTAGGCACTTAATAAATGTTGGTTGAATTGAATGGAAACTTCATTATTTTGCTTACAGCAATGTATAATTCCCAGACTTATCTTCACTTTTATACACCTATTGTAGCAGCTGTGTACTGTTTTTCTCCCTTTTACTAAAACCCATAATAAAAGTTTATCTGCAAGCTAGAGATATAAGGCATCACAGAAAAATAATATGCATTACATTAATTGTAGTTTTCTGGCAGACCATTTTATAGCAATTACAGAAAAATATTTTTATAGCAGAATTTAATGAATGTTGCTAGTTTGGTTATGTCAGTAAGCATACTCATGTCACGCTTGTGGAAAGATTAAGGTAAGCTCATATAAAAATCTCAGAGGAGTCAAATGTTAGCATCGGTCTAAGTCAAGTCTGGTTAAAATGAAATTTCCTTAGCTTTAAAACCATGGTATATTTCATTCAGATGCATGTTGTTGGTCAGAGCATACCAAAAAAGTGTCCTGGAATTTTTAGACATTTTCCTTATTAAGAAATGTGACTTTAGGATGTATGGATTAGTGAATTATCAATCTCAGCATACTTATTCAAAGATCACAGCCTAAAACTTCTGAACACTACTTATCTTCAAGTAGTAAAGCCCTTAGTATTCTCAAATTCATTTATACCCGGAATTATTTTCAAAGATCTCTAAATCAGGGGTCATTCACATGTAGAGCAAGAAAATAGGAAGACTTGGAAAGTTTTAGTTCAGATTTTTAAAAAGAGTTGTAAGAAAAATCAGCTTGAAGCTTTAGAGATAACAACAAAAATGAAATTAGTGCCAGGTTAACTAAGGTAAAATATGCATTTATTGCTACATTGAAAAGAATCATAGAAATTCACAAATACTGGGAAAATATCAACAAGAAAATATATTCAGTACGAGGATGATCTGTGGACTGAATGTGTTGAATATCTTGGTCCTCTGCTCCTTTGTAAGGTCAAGTCCCATGTTTGCACAATCTAACGACACCACGTAACCATTACTGATCTTTGCCTTTTCTAACCCCTAACTTTCTTCAAGGAATACCTCAATGGTGACCTTCTAGAAGGCATTTCCTGATTTCCCCCCAGTTAAATCTGATTCTTTTGAAATCTCCTTTATTTAAATAGAATAATTTTAATTAAGACCAGTTTACTTTTTAAACAATTGCAAAACCTTTTAAGTGGACTTTCAAACAAATATTTCAAGGTTTACAAATATTCTCTATATTTAAGTAACTACATATGCACTGAATCCTTCTGTCAATTTTTCATTGTCCATATATTTTATTTTTGATCATGAAAATTTTTCCTGCCTCACATTTTTTTTTTGTATAGATTAAACTAATTTCAGCATAGTTTGATGGAGTTATTAATACCATTAAACTTTGGTTGCTTGTAGTCAGTGTTGACTTTTTATGCTATCTCCATAGAGTTGTTCCTTTTCTGCCCATCATACATGGAAATTAGGATTAGGTTTTGCCCATTTTGAAAAATCCCATTTTGTTAGATGCGAGAGATAAGACTCAATAGAAGTAGTAAAAAGATTCTGGAATTTGAAGGAGAACCCCACAAGATTAGGCTTCTTGGGCCTATTTTTCCCTATTAAATTGTCCATATTGTATATTTTTACCTAGCCATTTCTATGCATTAATAGCTACGAAATAGGCAATATTGCTGAATGCATTAGCAGTAAAATTTGCCTTTTTCTTTGTTCTTCAGAGTACTGTGTTGTCACATAACAGTGTTCAATCTAGAATAAATATTTACGACTTTTCAAAGGTTTGAGACTTAAGGAGCCACATGCAAATAACCTAAGAATATTATGCTTAGCCATTGTTGGGAATGATATTCCATAGGGAATATTGTTAATGTGACTGACAAGTCAATTATATTCCATTCACAAATGTTTTGATGCCTGCAATATTAATAATACTGCATTGCTGTGAGAAGGGCTACCAGAACTACTGCAATGGAAAGAGCTGCAATAAATAGCAGCAAATGTAATTCTAACCTCTGACTCTGTGACCGGCAGCATGGGTACTATCTGCGGCTTTGCCTTTAATTTCAGTAGCATCAAAGGAAAACTCAAGCGCTTCAGAAAATAACTCTAGCACCATGTCTCTGATGAAATAAAATGCTTACCCACAGTCATAAATTGTCATGGGAATAAAAAGACTACACCAAAAATTACATAGTTTCCTAATGCTCTTAAATCAAAGTCCAGAAGAGGCTGCAAGCAGAGCATATATTATGACAGTCATACTACTCAAGGAATTATCTTTGATGAAATTAACCCAATAAGCTTATTCAATTTATAATTCTGGGGGAATGTGACTCATAATTACAAAGACAGCAATGATTTCTCACCCTTTTCTGGTGCAACTTGAAAACTTTTGGCTTTTAAAAAGCATTATCTTTGGTACTTAGAATGATTAATTGAACCGGAAGGTAAGATACTTCTTGGAATTATACTAAATACCCTATAGAAGCTATATTAACTTTTTCAGGACCCCTATGGACTATTTGACCTGAAGTGCCACTAGTGGAACCTAAAGCATGTGTGAAAATAGATGTTTTTTCTTTATTTTCAATATTTATTTAATTACTATTAATTGTATTTTGATTAATTATTGTCATTTATTCAATAAACAATAAAACATTTATTTCTCTCAGTACTCTTATCAATTTAGAAGAAAAACCTAAACGAAACCTTTGAAACAAATAAACATAGGCAAGCAAAATAAATCCTCATATTGTCCATTTCCAAAAATGCCCATCTAATTCCTCACTTGTATCTATCACTACTCTGTTAGGAGGAAGTCAGCATCAGTCCTCTGGGTCTGTGGGTGGTCATTGCATTCATCAAACTCCTTAGGTCTTCCAAATTTTTCTTTTTTCTTTACTTATTGTTGTTATAGTAAATTTTCTCCTGAATTTCATTCATTATGAGTTCATATACCTTCCCAAGTTTTCCTCAATTCATTTCTTTCAGCTCTTTTTGAAGTGGTAAAGAACTCATGGCATGACCTTCATCTGGGAAATGGCTGAAGAAATTGTGGTATGTGAAAAATAATGAAATACTATTGCACTATAGGAAACTTGTATTTCAACAGTTCAGAAGTAAGTCTACCATTTTGAACTTGGAATGCTTTTTCCTATAAAAGTGTAAGAAATGGTGTGAAGGTCCCACATCCACAAAACTCTATGTAACCCATAATAAGAATAGCTAGCATTTACATAATATTTTAAGGTTGGCAGAGTTCTTTAGAATTTTTTATTTCACTTTATCTTCACAAAATCCCTAAGCTGCAGGTGCTATTACTATCCTAATTTTCAGATGAAGAAATTGAGGCAGACAGAGGTTAAGTGACATCTTCAGGACTACATCTTTTAAGTTGTCAGGTTCTATGGGCACTGCTCTTTCCATCTAGATTTGCACAAAAATCAAAATTCATGAAGCTCTATAAAGTAGGCAGTATTTCAAAAGACAGTTTTGGGAAAGGAATGATGAGCATGGAATTTCAGAACTGTAAACTCTGTAGTGTGAGCAGTGTGAACCAAGAGTGGAAAAATCAGACACTTCATTTGAATTGAGAAGAAGAAAGATAACATTAAGTCTGAGGTAATCACAATAGTTTTCATTAAGGAATAAGAGAAAGAAAAACATCTTGGTTATGAGACTGTTGACAGTTGTTATAAGGTGGTAAAGAGAATAGAATTTATCACTAAAAAAGCAAAGTAAAATATACCTAAATAAAACAACTCAAAAAGCTCCAGTATTACTTGAATATATTCTTCTCCATTGATTAAGGCTAAAACTGGTACAGGTCCAAGTTTCCACATATCAAATGGTCCCAAAGTTGGATATTTGGTACCCTACCAATTATATCTGTACAGTTGTCAGCTGTGCATCTGTTCTCCCATCAAAGCAATGTGACATTTAAGATACAAAGTCAAACAGATGGCTCTACTTTGCTGAACTGGACTTTAATGAAAAAGTCCAGATTCTTTTGTAGCAGAGGAAAGGGATTATTGCCTTGGAGAGCATGCATCATAGGGGGAAAAAGATAATGCTACATCAAAGGATATAAATTGTGACAGGAACATTAAGATACTTTCACTTTTCATGAGAGAGAAAAAGGAAACCCAGGTGTCTTGAAAATGTTCTAAATTCAAAAGAGAAAAAATAAACCAAGGATAGGTGAAGAATTCCAGGAACCTATTTAAAAATCAAGGAAAGTTGGCTGAGTCAATTCTGAATAACAAAAATAAATAGCTAAATTTTATATAATCATGAGCTTTCTGAGAGAAAAAGGAAAGAGAAGGAGCAACATAGAATTAAAACCACCCAATTAAAAGGAAGAGGCAAGGAAAGATGAAAAACATGCATTTTCTTAAAGTCTTTTAGACTCTGCTAGGAACAATCCCCTAGTCAACTTTCTAAGGTCGTAACCACTTTGTTATTTTTAAAGGGGAATTAGGGCTACTCTTCCTCATAAGCTACTAGCAATAATGTCCTCCTGGGATTCCGGAGCTCTCAGAAGGAGAATTTTTCATCCCTCTTTACGATGGAAATTTGTCAGAAATGATTCTACCCATTTTTATCCAAACTTAAGCAACTTTCGGTGTTGGTTGATGTTTTATATTCCTGCTAAGGAATTTTGATCTTAACAGACTTATAACTGTTCAGTTAGAAACTGCTACAAAAATAATGGTCTTTACATCATTTTAAAAGGACAAGATTGGAAGGTGGGGAGGGGATAAACACTTCCTTCCAATGTTCATTAACTGAATATAAATAAATTGGAAAGTCATTACAAGGTAGTGTACTTTAATCAAAAATGCGTATAAGCAATATAATAAAAATAAGAGGAAAGCTATCTTCACATAGAATTTCCTAAGCTTTTGAAAAATAAATAACTGCATCTAATCTGGAGTGAAGTACAATACAAAAAAGAAAAGAAAACAAAGCAAAAAATTTTAAAAAAAAACCTCACAGCATGAGTGTTGTTTTAAACACAAAAGCTTTTATAAAAAAATAATTGTCTTTATTTTTTTTTAAATGCACTCATAGGGAGACTCAGTCACTATAGCTTAGTCTTAGTGTTTATTGACTGCATGAGCTAAAGTTATGAGCCAGAGTATAACATTCCAGTATAGTACTTGAGATTCCAAGAATCAAGTGGCTAAAAAGAGCCTTTCATTAGTTCCGTCAGGACCAAGTCAATATCTCATGACACAGTTTCATAATAAGGGATTTTAAGTGTATCGCCTAATAACTATAGGCTAAGAAGAAATCAGTTTGCTTTCCACTAGCTCATAAAAACAGCACTGATTGTCAGATAAACTTAAAAGCAAGTGATCAGTGAACTTGACTTTGACAAGTGTGGAAGGCTCCTAAGAAGCATGCGTGTGAGAGTATATGTTACAAGGAATCCACTTACTGCAATAGAAGAGAATTTCTTCCACTTTATAATTAGGTTCGCCTATTAATAAGTGTGCTTATTGTGAGAAATAGAGGATAACTCCTGGCCATCTTCTGGGAAGAGAAATGAGAAGTCATCCTTATCTTCATAGAATTTATTTAGGATTATTTTCAATTACCTCTTTTGGGTAGATTTCTGTTTATTAAAAAGAAAAACAAGATGAAATAGTTATTATTTATAGCTAATAAGACCAATGAGTAAAGTTTTCTAGGTCTAAACTCACATTGTGCTTATTCTTATAACTGCAAACCTATCTGCATTTCACATCATGTGTCATTGATTATAATGTTTGTGTATCTTAACTTAGACAATTTTATATAGGGGGAAATATAGAGAAATTTGTTGCCAGGTGAGACCTGGAGTGTAATGTTAAACAGAGAGCTACATCTGTTTCTAAAGTGTTTGTGTATCAACTTTGAATCCCAATTCAAATACTTAATAGTTATGTAACCATGGGTAAGTCATAATATTTCAGCCTCAATTTCTTTATATGTGAATGAAATAGGAAAAATAATAACTGTAGTACATATCATAGAATTTTCATGTATCAGCATGTATCAATCAATCAATAACTATCTATCATGTGCCAGACATTTTACAAGTAACTGGAGATATCGGTACAAAGTCTGATACAATCCCCACCTGTGAGGAGCTCTCATTCCTAAATGGGTGGCTATCTATCTATTGACATATTTATATACCTTAAACATAAAGTGAATCAGGAGAAAATCGTGCCACAAAAAACCCAGAGCATATAGAATATACAGGAGAGCATGGCTAATAATGTCGAAAGCAACAAAGTCAAGAAGGGAGAAAACTGAAAAATTACCATTAAATTTACTGATAACTTTAGAGAGAACAGCTTTAAATTAAGTGATGAGATTTGGTCAGTCATATTTCACAGTGTTGAGGAAGTAGAGGTAGTGAGAGTATAGACAACTTTTTTTAAAGAAGTTTCACTGAGAAAGAGAGGGCTGACACAGAACGACAGTTTGAGGGTATTGTGGGGTCTGAGATATTATTTTTATCAAGATAGGGGATATTTAGACATGTTAGGAGGTGGCAAAAAAGAACTAGTAGATAATAACAAGTTAAAGATATAAGACAGAAGATGAATTTTTGGTGCTAGAGAAGACAGAAGGGATGGGATCAAATGCAAATACAGAGCACTTTGGACAGGGAGAAGTGAAGAAAAGGTGAGAGAGGGAAATGATGTCAGGGAATTTTGATATGAAAGGAAAGACAAAATACAGAGTTAAATTGTGTAACATTTTTTTTTCAGTAATGTAAGAAGTATGGTGGTCTGCAGTTGAGACAGAAGGAGGAGAAACAGGAGTGAGAGGAATCGAGTGAGTTAATATACTTAATGTATCAGGTAAATGTCCCCTTGTATTGTTACTAACTTTTGCATGACTTAATTTATGCTTTAAACACCATGTGAATGAGAATATGATTTTATTCCTAACACCTTGGAACACAGTAATGAAGATGAGGGTGGATGATGATAATGATGATGATGATGATGATGGAAGATGATATTTATATACTGCCTTAAAGTCTGTTAAGTGCTTTGCAAATATTATTATATTTTATCTTCACAACAGCCATGAGAAGTGTTCTTGTTCCAGTTGTGTCCAACTGTTTGTGACTCCTTTTGAGGTTTTTTTTTGAATACTGGAGTAGTTGGCCATTTCCTTCTCCAGCTCATTTTACTGATGAAGATTTGAGGCAAAAAGCATTAAGCGAGCTTCCCAGGGTCACATCGCTAGTAAGTGTCTGGTCAGATTTGAGCTTAGGTAGATGAGCCTTCCCAACTTCAGGCTTGACACTCAATTCTCTGTACCACCTACGAAATATTATCCCAATTTGTATATGAGGAAACTGAGGCAGATAGAGGTTGAGTGACTTACCCACTATCACGTAGCTAGTAAGGATCCGAAACTAGGTTTAACCGTGGGTCTTTCTCACTCCAGGTTTACAACTATACTTCCTAATTGCCTCTCTCTCTTTCTCTCTCTCTCTCTCTCTCTCTCTCTCTCTCTCTCTCTCTCTCTCTCTCTCTCTCTCTCTCTCTCTCTCTCTCCCTCTCTCTCTGAAGAATCAAAGTTATAGATGACACAAAGGCCAATGGAAAGATGCATAATGGCTGAAATTAGGGTGAATCGTATCCACAATGGTAATCAAGAAGCAACATAAAAATTTCATGACCAAGATTAGAAGAAAGAAAAAAGGTGAGAGAAACAATTTTCATACAAGTGATTCTGATAAAGATCTTATTTATCAAATATATAGAGAACTGAGTCAACTTTAAAAGAATACAAGTCATTCCTTAGCTATGCCCAGCAATATGATGATCCAAGACAACTCTGAAGGACTTATGATGGAACATGCTATCCATCTCCAGAGAGAGAACTGATGGTGTCTGAACAGATCAAAGCATAATTTTTTTACTTTATTTTTCTTGAATTTTTTTGTTTGTTTTGGTCTGTTTTCTTTCACAACATGACTATTATGGAAATGTTTTGCATGACTACATATGTATAATCTGTATTGAATTGCTTGCCTTCTCAGTGAGGTGGGTTGGGTGGAGAGGGAGGAAGGAAGAGTATTTGGAACTCAAAGTTTTAAGAATGAATGTTAAAAATTGTTTTTTACATGTAATTGGGGGAAAATAAAATACTATTTTTTTTAAAGAAAAGAAAGTTAAGGAAAAGATAAACAGTTCATGCTCACAGGTAATTGACTAGTAATTTTGAAACCAAAAGAACGACTACAATTTTGATGTAACTGCCTCTTAATACAGCACACATTTCCTAAAAAAATAATGCAAGTCGTTCCCCAGCTGAGAAATGGATGACAGATATGAACAGTTTTCAGATGAAGAAATTAAAACATCTATAATCATATAAAACTTCTCTAAATCACTATTGATTAGAGAAATTCAAATTAAAGTAACTCTGAACCACCATCTCATACCTATTAAATTGGCTATGATCAGAAAAGGAAAACGCTACATGTAAGAGAGTCTGTGGGAAAATTGTGTCACTAATGCATTGTTGGTGGAGTTGTGAACTGATCTAACCATTCTGGAAAGCAATTTGGAACTATGCACAAAGGGCAATCAAACTGTACATACCCTTTGATGCAGCAATACCACTACTAGACCTGTATCCAAAAGAGATCCTGAAAATGGGGAAAGGGTCCACATGTATAAAAATATGTGTAACAGCTCTTTTTGTGGTGGCAAAGAACTGGAAATTGAAGGGATGTCCATCAATTGATAAATAGCTGAACAGGTTGTGTTATATGAACATAACAGAATACTATTGTTCCATAAGAAATGATGAGTAAGTGGATTTCAGAAAAAAACCTAGAAAGATTTGGATGAACTGATGCTGAATGAGGGGATCAGAACCAGGAGAAGATTGTAAATAGTAACAGCAACATTGTGCAATGATCAGCTATGCTATACTTAGCTCTTCTCAGCAACACAATAACCCAAAGCAATTGTAAAACACTCATGGTGGAAAATAACCACATCCAGAGAAGGCACTATGGAATCTGAATGCAGATTAAAGATACCTTTTCCACTCTTTTTTCTGTGACATTTTGCTTTTGTTCTGTTTCTTCTTTCACAACATGACTAATGTAGAAATATGTTTAACATGATTGCACATGTATAACCTGTATCAAACTGCTCATTGTTTTGGAGAGGGAGAAAGAAAAATTGGGAACTCAAAATCTTATAAAAGTAAATGTTGAAAGCTATCTATACATGTAATTGGAAAAAATAATATACTATTTAGAAAAAAATTTAGATCTCAGATAAAGTTTTTAAAAAAAAATATCATGGAGGAGATGTGTACTTCCCAAAGTTTAAGGACTGGTCATGCAATAAGAGTGAGGATAACAGAATAGCTTTCCAAATGCTCACAAAATGCGACATGTTTCAGAACATTGAAAGATCCTTTGTAGAAAATACACAAGGGAACAAGGACAAGAATCTCCAAAGATTAGTGGCATGAGTGATCTGAAATCTGCATATAAGGAGGGATTAACCACATAAATAGAATCACAAGTATACTGATGCACTGAAATATTGGAGTATCTTTTAAAAAAAAAACTAGGAAAATGAGAAATTATAATATTAAATATTTGAGGTTTTAAATAATATGATAATAGGATGTAATTACCAACAATAACCTCAATAATCATCTATTTCATTTCAAATAAAGAAATGGAGACTCAGAGGGATCAAATGGTGGTCTTAATATAACAAAGAGCATAAGAAATATAGTAAGATGTTAATGATAGGTCAGTTGCCCATAGACTCAATGTTCTTTTTACAACACCATGCTGATTCTCTGCTTTATTTCAAAATAATACTTCTGGTCAGTAAGTGTTAACATATGCTAAGCACGTTGTAAAAATTTGAGACCATTTTAGCTTGATATCACTGAACTGCGTTTTATTTATCCTTTACTGGGTTGCTCAGTATCTTATGCTTTCATAACATCTCTGCAAAGCAGATAAAGCTCAACCAACCAATTAATCAACATACTTTTATTAAGCACTGTGCTAGGAGTTGGAAATAAAGTAAAGGATTAAAATGAACAAGTTTCTATCCTCAAGGAGTTTGAAATATCCGATGGACAGTTGTTGCAAATTTTGATACTTAGAAAAGAGACAAGCGGTGGATAACATTGAGACTAAGTGTGATGATATAGTTATTAGACAATTCCTCTTTTACTTGAACTTTGTGCAGTACTATCATAGTCTGGAAAACATAAAACATATCAGTGATATATGTGTATATATATATTATATATATATATTTCCCAGCAGAAGCAGGAAAAAAAATCAAGAAAAAATTCAGTATTGTTAGATTTTCTAGCCTCCCTTGAGAATGCAAGTAGTATAACTTTGTATTGTCTTTGAGATTATTATATTAAAATCAAATCTGTTAAACTTTTCCTCCCATAATGCAATATATTCCAATAAGTGTAAGATAGCTTGTTTTAGTTCATTTTATTTTTCATTTTCATTAGTTTTACATACCTGCTTAGAGCTCATTTTTAGTGATTTGTCCTTAGTACCTGAATGGAAACAAACAAATGAAAGGAAAATAAGAGGGAGAGAAAACATATTATTAAAGATTCTTGTTCTTTGATTTCTTCTTCCTTGAAATAAATGATATATCTAAGAAAGATGGCACATGACAAGTTAAGCAGTCAGTCTTTTGTTAATTGTTAAGCTGATTGGAAGATAATCTTAATTGTGCATTTTTGTTAGATATACATTATTTTGATGCTTCACTATTTAAGATTCAGTTTAGTCAAATCATGTGTCAAACTATAAGAAAGATGACAAATCAGGTAATAAATAAAAAGGTATTAAAATAACCAGTAATTTGAATTTCCTTAATAAAATGATTAAAGGAAAAGATGTAATTGAATGATTTGTTTGACTAAATTAATATCTGAAAAATATCAGCTTGAAAAAAAGTGAATTATGCATTCATATATCATAAAAGTACCTGAAAGGGGAAAGGGAAGTGATGTATTGAACTCAATTTTGAATTGCTTTTCTAGTGTTGTGAATCTGGGAATAGTTTTCAATCCGCTCCAAATGGAGAAGGCTCATTAAACTTCAACTCTTCAAAGCTGTATATAAATTTTATTTGTACAAAAAGACAAACCACTGTAATTAATAAAATCTGGGGGCAATATTTTGCCCAGCAGAAACATGAACTGGTTGTTTTTAACCAGGAAGTTATCTTCCTGGTATATATTTCGATATGTATGTATACTCACATTCTTAGCAGAGATGGTATCAGACTTTGTCTCACATTTTTTTATAGAAAGCATTTTTCAACCAAAAAGAATTGTATAAAAGTGAATTATCATCATCATCATCTTCCTTCTCCTTCTCTTCCTTTTCCTTCTCCTCCTCCTCCTCTTCTTCCTCATCATCATCATTTTTATAAAGTTTTCCAGAGTCAGATCTGTAATGGGCTACTTCCTTTAATGATAGTTACTGATGGTGGAAAAAATTCCTTTGGTCTTGAAGTCACTAAGTCTCCAAAGGAGTAAATGATTACTACCTCCTCTGAGGAAAATGTGCACCTGCTTTGGGTAGCACTAAATTAAAGATGCTAAATAAATAAAAGATAGAACACAATGTTCATTTAGCATTAGTCTTTGCTGAAACCCATGGGGCTAAATTATTGGATTTTTAATACAAGATTGTCTGAGAATTTCCTGGATTTTATTGATTTACTTGGACCTGAAATGGCATATACACCACCACACATTAAAAACAAACATTTACCGCACACATGATCAAATACAATATTTACTAAAATATAGGTTAAGAACATTGTGAAATCACGTAATTTACTTGTGAGAACTCAATAATGTTCCTTAAAACTTTATACTGGAACAAAAGAGCTCATACATCAAACTTGATGTTGTCAGTATATTAGAGGACAATAACAGGTCAATTACAAATAAAGTCAATTTCTAAATTCTTCCCTTGGCCTCTTTTTATTCTTAGAATTCATGTTATTCTAGCTACTCTTATTTCTTTTCTGTAGCAAATTCTCTTCTATCCCAAATAAAACAGAAATATCAGA
This sequence comes from Bettongia penicillata ogilbyi, assembly GCA_023548195.1. NCBI lineage: Eukaryota > Metazoa > Chordata > Mammalia > Diprotodontia > Potoroidae > Bettongia > Bettongia penicillata. Next base: position 1,561,185 of record JAJHZJ010000303.1, read on the forward strand.
CCTGAGATTCTATGCCTCTCTTCCAATTTAATTTTCTCGTTTTATTCAACATAAAAGTCAGTCTAGAATCTAGAGGAAGAATGAAACATACTCAATATTCTAAAATGGAAAGATTTCAGGTTCTCTAGGTGAGAAACTAAACAACTTTAAGGATTCTATAGTTTATACTCTATATAGTCTGTAGCCTCTCTTTTTGTTTTTATTGTAAGCTTAACAGTTATCAAAAACAACGAAAATCAAATAAACATAAAAAGTAAGGAAATAAAAGGATTCTTTCCTCCCTTCTTTTCTTCTCTTTTTCTTTCCCCTTCCTTTCTTTTCCTCGTTACTTTCTTCCTCTCTTCTCTTGCTTCCTTCTTTTGTTTTCCTTCTCTTTCCTTTCTTCTTTTCTTCCCTCTTTCTTTCTTTCTCTATTTCCTTCTCTTTCTCTTTCTTTCTTTTTCTAAGTGGCTAAGTTTCAGAGTAGTTACCAAACTGTATAAGTAAAAGAAGTTTTATGCAATGGAGGTGCCCGATGCTAAAGAAATCACAGGTATGGAGGTTAATATTATTATTAATTAATTATCAAACTATTTCTTACTTTCTGGAGAGTAGCCTATCTAAACACTGAGAGGGTCATCATTAATAGTCTAGTCCATAAGAAATAAATTCTCTATCCTTGGCAACCTTGAAATAAAGAAAAATTTAAAGAAATTAAATTGATAGTAATAGCTTACATGGATATACTGTGCTTTACAATTTCAAAATGCTTTTCTCACAGTACCCCTCAAGAGTACATCATATGTATAATATTGCCTGTACTTTATAGATAAAGCAAGTTAATCCAGTAGTCCCATATCTGATAAAAACAGAAACTAGGACTGAAACCCAGGTCTTCTGAACTAATTGACAACAGCACATGCCTCTTACAGGATCCAATGACCATGGTTATATGATTTCTGTTCTTCCTTAAGACAGCATTTTTTTCCTTGCAGAATTATGAGACTGGAAATGACCTTGAAAATTAATCTAACTTATTCCTGTAGATTAAGACAGCCATATACTCAACCCAGTCCAAAAACATAGTTGCTTATCCTTAAAACAATCTTGAAGGGAGGCCTTTTAACACATTTCAAATGATGTCTTATTGGTCAGTTATGTCTCATAGAATGCCAACTTGCAGGCATGATTCAGGTCTTTTTAAAACAACACTGAAAGGTTATCACATATAACTTGTTGACTCCACTCCAAGTAAAACTGAATTATGTTTTGGCTGATTAAAAGTCAAAAAAGAGGTATGAATACATTTTAGTGAGAATGAGCAAAAGAAGCAACCAGACTGTCAAAGCAAAATAAATGGGACATATTTGCACCAAATAGTGTGGCACTAAAAATGAAAATCCCAAGTTCATTCCAGCACTCAGCATAGAATCTTTCTGGTATGAGGCACTTCAGGGTTTCTTAAATTGAATTTTGCGTGGGGAAACTGCATGGATCTATAGAGATGGGGTCTCTAAGACAACAGAAAAGCTCATTCTTTCTAAGGCTTCACTTATTCACCACTGGACCATTCTTTTAAGATCCCAAAGTCTTTAGTGGAACTGAAAAATAAGAATCTAGAACCTTGGAACATGCAGGAACCTTAGAGATTATGTAGTTTGTTCATCCAGATTAAAAACTGAAGCCCAGTGAGGTAAAATTATTTGCTCAATGTTGTAGATGAAGATGGAGAGAATTTAACTGTAACTGATACTTTCCTCTACACCAAACCATCTTAGTTCTCCACATTTTTCTGAGTACATATGTTTCCTTGATGAACATAGATAATTTTGAAAATTGACCAATATTTTGTACATTGGATTGCAATGAGTTAGGGCATGAAGAGGGGAAAAAGGCTTCAATTTACTCTCCCTATATTTCATTTAGATTTGAGTTGCCATGTTATCATACTGGGCTTCAGGGTATTTCAGAAATCTCTTTGATAGGCTAAGGTGCTTGAAGGGTTAAGGTGCAATGACCATTACTTTCTTTTTAAGATAGAGGACAGTTAAAAGGAGAAGGGAGTGGGGGACATCTATCTATTTTCTTTTTAAAATTTCAATAAGCATTAGATCTGAATCCTCAAACATATTAGAAAGGGAGTGAAATCAAACGATGGTTCATCATTCCTGGGCTTTGATTTTTATATCCATGAATGTAAAAAAAAAAGAAAGAAAGAGAGAGGGAAAACCAAACATGTGTGCTACCTTTTAATAAAGATCATATTAAAAATTCAATAAATAGCAATATCTCTGATCTTTTAACAAAAGCTTCTGGTGTACAGGAAATTAAATGAAAAAAACCTTGTTAATCCTTTTTGATTTCTGGACATTGTAGCTAGAAGCAGAATTCTTTAACTCACTGATTTCTCCTTTTTTTTTCTCCTTTTAAACATTTTTTTTTAATCTTATTTTGCACAAACGTTGTCTGGGTAACAGTATAAATGCAGTCTGATTCTTGGAAACATTTTAAAATAAAGGGGGGAAAAACAGTTGTGTCATTGTCTTATCCCTATGGCCTTGCTATGAGGAATCCATCTCGAACCAGGTGATAACCTGATAGACTTTATCTTGTCTTCTCTAGGCCTCCCTGAAGCCTGCCAACACTTCGACTGGCTGTTAGGCATTTTAAATATCCCCCCTGAGCCCTAACCTTACCCCCTTTCTCTTCTTGTCAGCTGGAATGTCTCAGAGCTGTCAGAGGCTTGTTGCTTATTGATGTTTCCGTGTGTTTTATGTCTTTTCTGAGATATGACAGCCCCTGACACAGTGCTGATTTCAATCGGGCTGCTTCTGGAGAGGCCTAAGGTTTTACTTGCACAAACCTCAGCCTCTAGCATACTTCAGAGGCCTCCATCTAATGAAAACGTTCCAGTAGGCTGAAATAAAGGCCCAGTGCTCAACAAACAGCAGCTGATGAATTCACTGGACTTAAAACACACACACACACACACACACTCACACAAAAGGAAAAAAAAAAAAGAAGCCTCTGCTTTTGTTATAAGAAAAGCAAGAACAGAAAATGACCTTATGAGCCAAAGGTTTTGACACTGAGTCAAATCCCTTTAGGCCTGAACTGGCAGGCTGGGCCTGGCTTTAGATTGCTTTATCACATCTCAGTCTGAAGCTTGTATGTATCTCAGGATACCCTACATTTAAAGAGCTGGATATTTTACCCCTGTTGCCTATTAAGTCAAGTTTTGATGTCTTGTTGAGAACGAAGTCCTACTATACAGTGATCTAAAAGGAAACATCATTGAAAACAAGAGTTTGTAAAATCCTATCAAATTATAAATTATTTACTGAACCTCATTCACAAAGATATACATCCATACACATATACAGACATACATATATATGTATGCATGTACATCTGTATATATGTGTGTTTGAATACATATTTTTATATGTAAGTACTGAACACATATATTTATATGTAAGTACTGAACTTTAGAATCTTAGAATATGTTTAAATAACATTTGAAAAAAACCTCTGCTTGACTTATTTCACCAGCATTAGCAGAATCTTCTTGTGGTTTCCATCAAAGCAATGAGATTTCCAAGAGATAGAAAGGGACCAGTGAATCACAGATGGAAACATGGTTTAAGACTCAAACCACTAGTTTTGTGTCTGCCAGTATCAGATTGCATGATCTTTAAGTAAGTTGCTTTACCCTTTTGTATCCGTTTCTTCACTGCAAAATGGGAATAAGAAAACATACCTTTCTTGAATTCCTTGGAAGAATTATACCATACTTTAAATATCAAACAATTGTCCTAGATTTTTGTGGCCAAACAAAAATTGTAGGTGTAACCGTCATACGTAATTCTTTAAATAAGTGAATTATAGACCAAATGGAACCCAATTTTTTGAGTTATCAGAATATGTTTTAAAATGTCTTAAATCATTTATAGCTCCTGACTTAGAAATGTTTCATACTATAGGGGTGCTTAATAAATATTGACTGATAATTTCACAAGATGATATATTTTGTTGTGGAAGGGACCTTAGAGATCGTCTAGTTAAACCCTTTCATTTTGCTGATAGGGAAACTGAGGCCTAAAAGATTAAATGACTCCTCCATAGTTGCACTAGCAGATCCAGAATTCAAACTCAGGTTCTCTGAATCCACATTCATAGAATTATAGTACTGTAGTAACAGTAAAGAAATGAAATTACTTACTAAAGTGGACCTCTTCAAAATACTAAAACCTGAATCCAAAATCTCATGCCATTTTTTCTTTGGTTTTTCAGTAGTGGAAAGAAGTGTGGTGACCATTATATGTGTTTTGTTTCCTAGAGTAGGGGCTTTTATGCTCCCATTTACCTTTAGACTTTTTCATTCAGCTAAAAAGTAATTTCCATGCCTCTAAGCCACAGTGAGTGAGAACTCCCATTTTTTAAAACAGTGTTCATCTACCTACCTACCATTTTTTAAAATTCTGTGATTTTTTAAAAACAATATTAATATAATCATAGTAGCATGTGTTTATTGGGTTAGGCTGTATTTTATGACTTAGTATCGAATTTATGGCTTGTTTCTACCAGTACTGTCACTATTAATTTCTGTTTCCATTTTTTCCATCGGTCCAAGCACTACCATAGGACTATTGCCTGCTTGTGATAAGCAGCCTCTACTATTATTATTTCAAGTCTGCTTATCAACAGTCAACACATCTACCTCAATAATTTCTTAATTTTTTTATCAATTTAACCCTTTGGTCCCCAAATAGACTCCTTCATTCCCTCTGCTCATGAGTGCACTGACACTCTATACTGTGAGATTACAAAACTAGGAAAGTAGTCAAAAAGAGAACTGTCATTGCAAAAAATACCTCAGGGGGTAAAGAATGCCTTCACAGTATGACTTTAAGATTTTAATTTATATCGGTCCTGACTCATGACATAGCCTAGGCAGGCCAGGGCCTAGGAGTCAGAGCTCCTACTGACCCTTGGATAGACTGGTTGAGAGAGATGTCAGCTGAGAACTCCCAGAGATCATGGGCCTGCCAAGCACTTTGAAAATGACTGCCAATTTGGCCTAGTCTCAGCTGAATGCATGCCCAGGAGGGAGGGGAATGGCTGCAATAAAGCAGTTTAGTGGAGAAAGATATTGCTTTCAAGCTCCCAAACCTTCTAGTCTATTTTATGACAACATTATTCACTCTCACACATAGACACACACTCAGACACGCACACACATACACGCATGCTCAAATAACAGTAACAATACACATCTTTTGAACTGAAAATGATTTATGTTGAAACTATGAAAGTAAATAGGTAAAAAACACTTTACGCTTGGTTATTCCTAATTAAAGAATGACTCAACAGCATCTATACAACCTGGTAGGCACCGCTCATAGACGCTTCACCACCGTGAGTTCTACTTTAGACCAAGCATACAACTTTAAATATTCTACATCTGCCTCTACGCTTTTTACTTCTTATCTTTAAGGCTTGGAGAGCACCTCCCCTTTATGACAATGATTGATCAAAAGTAAATGCGAAATATATTTGTATACATATTTACCATTAAAAAAAATAGAATGAAAAGGAATGTAATTACACTGAACTAAACCAGCTTCTTGTCTTTGTACCCATTGCTTAATAAAGAAGACTCGAAACTCCCATTAGAAGTTGTGGAGTTTTGAGGTGAACTGGGTGACAGCTGGAGGCTGATAGGAAGAATCTTCTACCAGATTAAAGTTGCATTCTGATGCATGTGCCTGTGAGTAAGGATCCCAGTTACAGCTCAGGCTTTCCACCTTATAATGCAAGATAAAAGTGAACTATGCATCTCTCCATACACAGGGGTTTTGTTTTGTCCTGAGTTGTAAAGAAACTTACGGAATTGCCATTTCTGTTTTCTGACTGTAACTAATGTCCCATCTTCATCTCTCCCTGGCACTAGTTAGCTGACCTTTACGTCAGAGAGACCTGGGTTCAAATCCCATCTCTGCCATATCCTGACTCTGGGGTCCTATGTAAGTCACAGCTTCTTAGACATCTAGATAACTTGCTAATTATATTTGGTGATGCCAGTTAATAATATATAAATAATAAAGGCAAAACACATTTTAAAAAAAGGGCAAGAGTCATTTCAAACTTCTTGCAGAAGTTTTTTCTCTTTTTTCTTTCTTTTTTTTATTTAACTTTTTACATTCATTTTCACAAAATGTTGGGTTCCAAATTTTCTCCCCTTTTATCCCCTCCCCCACCCCAATACACCGAGCAATCTAATTTTCCCTATCACCAATCTGCCCTCTCTTCTATCATCCCTCCCTTCTCTTGTCCCCATCTTCTCTTTTGTCCTGTAGGGCCAGATGACTTTCTATTCCCCATTGACTGTATTTCTTATTTCCTAGTAGCAACAACAATACTAAACAGTTGTTCCTAAAACTTTGAGTTCCAAATTCTCCCTCTCCCTCCCTCCCCACCCATTCCCTTTGGGAAGGCAGGCAATTCAATATAAGCCCTATCTGCGTAGTTTTGCAAATGACTTCGACAATAGTCGTGTTGTGTAAGACTAACTGTATTTCCCTCCATCCTATCCTGCCCCCCATTGTTTCTATTCTGTCTTTTAATCCTGTCCCTCCCCAAGAGTGTTGACTTCAAATTGCTCCCTCCTCCCATTGCCCTCCCTACCATCATCTCCCCCCCCTTGCTTATCTCCTTCTCCCCCACTTTCCTGTATTGTAAGATAGGTTTTCATACCAAAATGAGTGTGCATTTTATTCCTTCCTTTAGTCAAATGTGATGAGGGTAAACTTCTTGTTTTTTTCTCACCTCTCCTCTTTTTCCCTCCACTAAAGAGTCTCCTGCTTGCCTCTTGAATGAGATATAATTTACCCCATTCCATTTCACCCTCTCTCCTCCCACTACATTTCCCTCTCACCATTCACCTTAATTTCTTTTAAGATATGGTCCCATCCTATTCAATTCACTCTGTGCTCTCTGTCTTTGTATGTGTGTGCATGTGTGTATGTGTGTGTGCATGTGTGCATGTGTGTGTGTGCATGTGTGTGTGTGTGTGTGTGTGTGTGTGTGGTCCCACCAACTACCCAGATGCTGAAAAGTTTTAAGAGTTACAAATATTGTCTTTCCATGTAGGAATGTAAACAGTTCACTTTTGGTAAGTCCCTTCTGACTTCTCTTTGCTGTTTACTTTTTCATGCTTCTTCTCATTCTTGTGTTTGAAAGTCAAATTTTCTTTTCAGCTCTGGTCTTTTCATCAAGAATGCTTGAAAGTCCTCTGTTTCATTGAAAGACCATATTTTCCCCTGAAGTATTATACTCAGTTTAGCTGGGTAGGTGATTCTTGGTTTTAGCCCTAGTTCCTTTGACTTCTGGAATATGCTATTCCATGCCCTTCGATCCTTTAATGTAGAAGCTGCTAGATCTTGAGTTATCCTGATTGTATTTCCACAATACTGGAATTGTTTCTTTCTAGTTGCTTGCGGTATTTTCTCCTTGACCTGGGAACTCTGGAATTTGGCTACAATGTTCCTAGGAGTTTCTCTTTTTGGATCTCTTTCAGGCAGTGATCGATGGATTCTTTCAATACTTATTTTGCCCTCTGGTTGTAGAATGTCAGGGCAGTTTTCCTTGATAATTTCATGGAAGATGATGTCTAGGCTCTTTTTTTGATCATGATTTTCAGGTAGTCCCATAATTTTTAAATTATCTCTCCTGGATCTATTTTCCAGGTCAGTTGTTTTTCCCATGAAATATTTCACATTCTCTTCCATTTTTTCATTCTTTTGGTTTTGTTTGGTGATTTCTTGGTTTCTCAGAAAGTCATTGGACTCCATCTCTTCCATTCTAATTTTGAGAGAACTATTTTCTTCAGGGAGCTTTTGAACCTCTTTTTCCATTTGGCTAATTCTACTTTTGAAAGCATTCTTCTCCTCATTGGCTTTTTGCACCTCTTTTGCCAATTGAGTGAGCCTATTTTTCAAGGTATTATTTTCTTCAGCATTTTTTTGGGTCTCTTTTACCAAGGTATTGACCCGTTTTTCATGCTTTTCTTGCATCTCTCTCATTTCTCTTCCCAGTTTTTCCTCCAGCTTTCCAACTTGATTTTCAAAATTCTTTTTGAGCTCCTCCATGGCCTGAGCCCACCGGACATCCACCTGGGGTGTCTGGGATACAGAGGTCCCACCCTCCACATCTTTCCCTGATGGTAAGAATGTTTCCTCGTCATCAGAATTGAAAGGCGGGAACATCTGTACTCCATCAAAGTAGCTCTCTATGGTCTTATTTTGATTCCTTTTTCTGGGCATTTTCCCAGCCAGTTATTTGACTTCTGAGATTCCTCTGCACCCCTGCCTAGATCTGCCCAGCTAGTGCTTGGGGTCTGAGATTCAAATGGGCTTTCCGCGGCAGGCGTGGCTGCTATTCAATGTGAACTTAAGTTCTGGTGCTCAGGTGGGGGCAGGGCCGCCTCCCAGGCTCATTTCCCTCAGGGGCTTTATGCAGAGACCTTCAGTAATTGAGCAGGTGGGGGCAGGGCCACCTCCCAGTCTCAGTTCCCTCAGGTGGTTTATGCAGAAACCTTCAGTAATGAAGATCCTGCCTGCTCGGGGAGTTCTGGCCACCGCTGCCTCTTCCTCCGCCTCTTCCTGCCCCTGCCTCTGCCTCTGCCGCTGCCTCCCAAGGGGGCCCGAGTTACAGAAACACCCCGCTCCCCTCTCAGTCAGCCCAGAAATCTCTCTCACTGACCTGTAGCTTCTATGGGTGGAGGGACCTTCCTGGCCACCGGAGATTCCGTCCCTGAAGACTGCTCGGATCTGCTCCTCTGGGGCTGTGGCCAGGGCAGCTCAGGGGTGGGCTCCGCTTTCTGAGGCACGAGGGACCCTGGGGACGGCTCTCCAGGGCTCTCTGGAACGGAAATCTTTTCCACTGTGTTTCTGTGTGCCTTGCAGTGATCCAGAATTTGTGGGGAGTTCTTCTTGCAGGAAATATATGGGCTGTGGGTTCAGAGCTAGCATACGTGAGTCTTTCTACTCCGCCATCTAGAAGTTTTTTCTAAGAGAATAAGATTTATAGTGATTCATACTGGGAAAAGAAATACATGTTTTTAAGATATATCCTATGGCACAGCTAGATGGCATAATGGGTAGAGCACCAGGCCTAGAATCAGGGAGACCTGAATTTAAATCCAGTTTCAGACCCCTATGAGCTGTGTGATCCTGGGCAAGTCACTTAATTCTATTGACTCAAAAGAAAAAAAATTATGATTGGTGAGCCTTGCTGACTGAAAAAACATTACTGAATTTAAGCATTTGATTTAAAATTTCTTAATTTAGTCTGGTATTTTTCATTACATGAAAATGATGCCATATCCAGTTGGCTAATTATGGGTAGAATTGAGCATTCTAGGAAGATCAAGGGCAAGCAGTTAATTACACCCACAAGTGGCTAATGGCAGCTACAATTAGTTGTTTATGGGAACAATTATTAGTTTAGTCAATTTTGCACCCTCAAATAATTGCAGGTATAAAAATCTTACATGCCAACAGGAAGGCCACCTTTCCAAAGGCACCATAGACACAGATTATTTTTCATTCATTTATTTAAAAGAGTAAAAATTAAATATTAAACTATTATTATATTTAAAACTGTGCTTAATAAATCTTTAAGAGATCTTCATAAAAAACTAATTTTCTATGGCATGCTTATGTTTGAAACATACCAATGTAAAATAATTGCAGCTATAATTTTCATTTGTGCATTTTCTTTGCCACTTGTCTTTTTTCAAAGCTGATATGGAAGTTCTTCAAGCTTTGTATTCTTTAAGTTTAGTTTCATATTACATAGTATCCTTCCACTGTTCATTTTTTATGGTAAATATTTCACTTTTTCAGTGTGGATACCTACATTTTAAATATTCCTTTTTGTGTGGAATATTAGCACTCCCTGGTCAGCATAGATGCATTCTCTGGAAAAGAATTCATCGAATTCTACTCAACCTTCAAGCCAACAGTGTGATTAACTTAAAAAAAATAAGACAAATCTTCAAATATCTTTTGAGTTTCAATTTGATTGCAGAATCATAAATAAAATTTGTAAATTATAAATAATTTTAATCTGATTTATATCAAAGGATATCCCTGAAAAAATGCTGGTAATAATTTTGTCTCACTTATGTACTTTTTCATTCAAGGTTTTCCTTAAGAGCAAGGGACAGAATCTGCATTTTACCACATTATTCATGAGGAACTATCTTAGGCTGGAAACCAAAACTTCCAATGCACACATAAGACTTAATTAAATTGCACTGTTAATGACTATATACTTCCAGAAAGGAAGAAACCTCATTAAAAATCCCAAATCCTATTTGTTAAACTATCCAGAGATTCTACTGCTTAAGAAACATAAACGAGTTATTTTCAACTGAAGAAGTAAATTAAAGGTAAATAAAAAAGCACAAAATGAAAAGAAAAAATATTGATAGTGGACTAGGAGAAGGAGAATTTATTGGCATATCAGATAAGACTTTTAATTGTAGCTCCATGCCAATGGATGGTGTGATGTCTAGCATATAATCTGGTTATTCTGTGCCTCAGTTATTCCTTTGGTAAAATATAGGTGATGGTTTAATTGCTCTCTATACAATGAAGGAAGGTAGATTGATTCATTTATTCAACAAATATTTGAGTTTTTATGTAAACATGCAAACATCCGCACTACCTTTTATGTCCATGTTGACTAATGTCAAACATAGATGAAAGCTGAAATATCTTGGAAAGAAGTCTTGGGAATATTGTCTTGCATGGAACAAGAACTTCAGAGGCCCTAAACTTTGAGATGATATCCTATTGTGTTCCCTCCAGAATTCCTAAAATTCAAAAATATTCAGCAGTTTGCTCTGAGAGTTAACCTTGTGAAAGCCCACTTGCATAGAAAAAATGGTTCTGATAAATCAGAGATCTAGTCAAGAAGCAGGTGAATGAGTTTGGACTCTGCTATAAAAAACTAATGATTTACATTCTACTTTAGTCACAACTGAGAAATTATGTGATTCACTAAAATGATATTTTTTTCACTATTCTAACATCCTCCTCCTCTCTTCCTTAGTTTGTTCAAGACTCATTTCAAATATGACTTTGTGTGGGAGAACTTTCTTGCTTTTCCCTGCCCCCTCCCATCTCACTTCACTGTGATTTGAGTTACCGTCCATTTACTCTGTTTTTTTTCTTGAACATATATATATATATATATATACACACATACATATATATACGTATCTATATATACATATATACATCTATATATACACATACATATACATATATACACATACATATATACACATATATATACATATATATATACATCTATATATACGCATACATACTTTTTTTAACAAGCTATCTTTTTCATTAGAATGGGAGCTCCTGTGGGATAGGGACAATGCCTTTGTCTTTTTAAACCCCCCAGCATTTAGGATAAAAACTGGCACTGAATAAGCACTTAATATATTCTTGCTGATAATTTATTGAATTAAGGCTATGACATAGGAGTACAACAAGCTCCTTCATCAGCTACGGGACTGATGACTTCCTACCAAAAGATCTCTATCTCCTCCAGTGGTCAGAAAGAGTTTGGAGAGTGTCAGCAGCAGGTCAGCTACAGAGTGATAAACTTTTTGACCATACCAACTCTCAAAGACTATTGCAATAGAGTTGGTACCCATACTAATGAAATCATAGTTCTTTAAAATACACACACATATTAAACTAAAGTACTTACATTTCACTTATTATTAGTCATTTGAATTTGGTTTCTCTTCCTGCCATAAGCAGCATAAATTCAAGACAATCTATATAAAAAACATTTTGTGCAGAAATATTCATCCATTGTTTATTGTATTTAAAAATAGGAAATTTATGTATTTGCTCTTACACTAAAGTCTTAATCTATTGCCTCATTGAGGTATGGAGCTAATTTTGGATTCTTTAATATTATAGCAAGAAAGACAATTTCTATCAGGTCTTACCAAGCTATCGTTTTTTGTTTTTTGTTTTTTTTTTGCTTATAGTCCTAGGGACTGGTTCCATGATTTTCACCCAGTTATTAACCTAAGTAAGAAAAATCTCATTATGAGGCTCTTAGTCACAGAAATTCATAGATTTAGAGCTAGAGTGGACCTAGAAGGTCAATTCATCCAACTTCCTCATTTTAGAAATGAGGAAATGAAACCAAGAAAGTTTAAGTTATTTGCCTAAGGCTACAGAGGTATCCAGTGAAAGAGGTAGATTTTTTTTTATTTTAAGGCAAAGTTTTTATCATAATTTTTCTTCATGGCAAGTAAATCTTGACCTTTTCTTTCATCAACAGAATATTTCCTATCTCTTTTCTATCAATATATATGCGCTTTTTAGACTCAGATTTTGCACTCTAGTCAAGAAAGTTTGGTGTGCAAAATCTGAGGCATTAACAATAAAAATAGAATCTGCTGCTAAAAAGTCTAACAAATTTTGCTGCCTACCATGCACAAAAACCATCCTATGAATCTAGAGGGATGTTTAATTTCAGTGCTGTGTTGTAACTCAGTAATGTTTATGTTGGCATGTGGAAGAGAAGGTGAAGCTTGGCAAAGAGGAGGTTTATTAGCATTCTCATTTCAATTTGGAGAGTATTTAACCAGCTTTTTGGGTGCTTCCACTTGATACGCCCTCTCAACTATTTCATAGTCATATATAGGTAGAGGTTATTTTACATTTCCTTCATTTAATAAATGAGAAAGCTGTGGCCCAGAGAAGGTAAGGGAATTTGTTAGGGTCCAAGTGGGAGAGAAGGATTCCTTCAGTGGCAGAGAATGATTAACCCCTGGCTGTCCAGACATGGTAGTAATACTCTGGACTTGGAGTCCAAAAGTTGGGTTTTGAATAATATCTCAGGCATTAACTTGCTTTGTGAACTTGGAGAAGTTATTTAATCTGTCTCACCCTCTCTTTATTGATAAAGTGGAAATGATAATAATACCTGTAGCACTTAAGACTTGGTGCTGTAGCAAGGATCAAATCAGATAATATATGTAAAGCATTTTCAAATCTTAAAGTGCCATGTAAATGTTAGAGACAATTATTCCAATTCATCATGATGACTGTGCATTAATATTAATATAAATAATAGTAGGGATGTAATATTTGAAATGCTTCTGTTATAATCAATTTTAACCAAATATTTCTATAAAATAATGAAAGTAATACCTGAATAAATTATATTTTTAAAACACCTAGAAAGGAAACATCAAATATAAGCCTAATAACCTTTAGGAATTGGCAATTCTGTGAGATTTCCTTCTGACCCAAATGCCTTTCCTAAGAACGGTAATACCACATGAATTTCTTCTACCGAGTCTTTGCTTTATTATCTGCTTGTTACACATGCTATGCTGGGGTGCACTGCAGTTTATGGTTACCTCTGGCTTCACAATAAAGCTAACCTTCATGCTCCGTTAGTCTCCTTATATTTTGGTGAAGGAATCTTAGGAACCTGGGAATATGTTGAAGTCTGTGTCTGGGGGAGATTTTTAGCTATCCTTCCACAGTCTGTTTGGGTTGAGATAAAATATTAAATGAAAGTCAATTGTTATTCTGGAGGTAGAAAGTGTTGTTTTTCACTTTAAGAGGTGCATAATTATCAAAGAATGGAAACTTGTTGTATCTCAACAACCAAGGTTATGATTTATCCAATTCAGAAAGATTTATTAAGTGCCTGCTGTGTTCCAGGCACTGTGACTTGGCTCTTGGGATACAACAAACAGAACAGCCTCTGACCTCAAGGGACTTTTACTCTAATGATTTGAATCTGACACAAAAGGATTCAAATTATTAGTAAGGCAAAGCAAATCATAAACTAAGGGAAAACTATACTGTAACTTGTTACATATAACCCATCACTTTAAAATCCTAGCAATACTAATTCTTCTCATCAGCATACAGAACATCCATTTTTGTGAACCCTATTGAGGTCACTTTTCATACCATACTGGACTTTCCCATTTTACCTAGTACTCTCCTAAAAAATTTTCCCTTACTATTTGCTGGTGTACATAAAGGAAATCAACAAATCTTGACATCACAAACTACACAAAATATGGAAAGTAAATTTGCTGACCCAAATTATAATTTTGCTCCAAAACCCAATTGAAATCTTTATTTTGTGCATTATCTGATGTTTTGGGTAACACAAATCATTGCTTCACTCTGTGGTAACAGCTCACTTCCAGTTATCCATTTAAGTGATTCAGCGCAGAACAGAGGATTATAAATCATGAGGTATAAACACCCCAGGGATGAGACCATGATTTGCCATAGAGAAATAGTCCCAAATTATTGGGGTGGAAGAAAGGTTGGCTTCAGGAAAACTGCCACACTTGGTTTGGGAGGTGAACCCAACCGCTAATTGTTATGTAGCTCAGATGGAGTAAGGCAGCCCTGTGTGGAGCAGTATTCTGGTCCTAGCCTTAGTGGTCAGAGTTATTTCAGTAGTGAATGATGACCTTTTCATAAATGAAGAATCTGAAATGTAATGCAGCACGGGAGTAATGGAAAGATATGCACCTTTATATCCTGACTTTGATATTAATTGATAAGTTACATGTATTTGGATGTTTTCTGAACCTTTATCTTCATGTGTATATATACTATATATACATATATATATATACATACATACATACATATATATATATATGAATATATATATATATATATATATATATATATATATGATGAAGATGATAATACCTGTACTGTTTACCTTGTTTGGGGTAGCTAGGTGCTGGATGTGAAGTCAGGAAAACTCATCTTTCTGATTTCAAATATTGTCTCAGACACTTACTAGCTGTGTGACTCTAGGCAGATCCCTTAACCCTGTTTGCCTCAGTTTTCTCATCTGTCAGATGAACTGGAGAAGGAAATGGCAAACCACTTTAGTATCTTCACCAACAAAAATATCATGTGGGGTCATGAAGGGTCAGACATAACTGAAAATGACTAAAGCACAAATTTACCTCGTTGGTATGGAGAAATTAAATTGTAAATGTTAAAGCTGTATTAAACATGAGTTGTTGTTATTATAGGGTCAGGGTTTCCTCTCTTGACCTTACTCTTTGCTTTTTCTACTTCTATCTCCTACATCTAGTACAATGTATGGAACAGAGTAGATGCTTAATAAATGCCTGTAGAGCAACTGATTGATTAACTCCTAATAAGACCTGTTGCAGTCTGTCCATGCTGAATTGCTGAACTTCTAGCAGGTTACTTCATCTGACAATTTCCCAAGCAGATTAGCTGGTATTCTCCTGGTAAAAGAACTCTGAAGATGCAGTGAATTAAATGCAAAGCTTGCTGTCCTTTTCTTTGATTATTATAGTATTTCTGATCTATGTCTGGTATCAGATATCTGACTCATCATTTCCATTGAAATATGATTAGCTTCATCTTTACTAGTCCATAACTCCTGAGCACCATCTTACTGCTATATTTCTCTTTCTCTCCAGTATGGGATGTACTAACAATAAAGCAATCATTGAGAATTGAATTCATTTCCACAATTAATATTCTTTTGTAAACTCGTGATTCTGTTTCAATGGTTGTCTTAAATAATTTCAAATTTTTGCAAGTGTGCAAAGACTACGTATGATCATCCATCAAACAGCTACCAAAATAATCTTCCTAAAGCACAGGTTTGATCTCTAGCTTCTTCACTGCCTACCTCTTGCCTCCTGGAATAAACTACAAACTCCTCAGACTGGGCAATGAAAACACTTCCCACTTTGGTTCCAGTCTACTTTCCCTCACTGAAGTTCTGTCTTACCAAGCTTCCTCTAGCTTGTGTTTGTAAAGTTGATTTTTTTGAACCCAAAGATATGACTATATATTTATCTCAGCCAAATTTCATTTTCTACTCAGCCCAGGGTTTTCAGTTTATTCGAATAAGCTATGAATCTCATTAGGGCTTAACTTAATTGCTGTAGTTCTTATGATCTCAAATATGCCAAAAAGAAATGATGAAGAGGTTGGACCTCTGAGGTTCTTTCTACCTCTGAGTACATGATCAGATGTACAGTATGTGCCAAGGTGGGCAGGGGAGCAGAGGTGCGAATGAGTTTTTTAAAAAGATAGTTTGTCTCAAATTATTGCAGAGGAAAGCAATGTCTTTGGCTATTAGTTATGTAAAAATCCCAAAGAAACTGGCCAAATATTGTAGTGGATTAGCTTTAATAGCTGAGCACTTGTAGGTGTGATTTTAGTTGTTCCTCTGAACTTGAAAATCTAATACTATTATATGCTTTAATCATTTATATATGAAGACCTGGGATTAAATTCAAATCCTATTCAAATCCTACTTCTTCACTATAATTTTAATGTCTGGTGAGTTTTTTTTCTTCAATTCTCTTGAATGCAAATTCATATATGTTAAAAGAGATAAATGACAATGTGAAATTCTCTACCTGACCACAGAATTGGCCCATTATAAACCACAGGATATTGTTTGAAAAGTTTTCTCTACTCTACAAATGCCCCCAAAGTATAGTTTAAGAGCAAACTATGAGAATAGAGATTCAGTTTCCATGTCAATCTCTTCCTTAATGGTTCTAATTAGGAACTTTTTTTCTTTTAAGCTATGGAGACATATTTATTAAAAACACCCATCACCCTTTCATAAACTATCACTCATTCATTATTGCTTTTAAACTCACTACCTGTGTGGCCTTGGATGAGTCATGCAACCACTCTATATCTTAGCATTCTCATTTTTAAAATGAGGATGCTGGACCTCCAAGGTCCCTTCTAATTCTAAATCTATGGTCTATCATTTATTGAGACAAGATATATGAGAACACAAAGGTTCCAGGATTTATCTATTTATTTATATTTATTTCTATTTTTTCCACATAAGAAATTGTCATAATGTATGTTAGATTGGATGAATAACAGACCTCAAGACAATTCACTTGTTAGCTAAAAAACAACTGTGGGCTGTATTGTAGCTTGGTGGTGGGTTGAGGGGTGAATGGGGTGAGACACTACATATGGTTTAGTGATGTTGCTAGGAATCATTTAGTCTTGGAAGAATAAAAAAATTCTTTAGGTGTAAATGAAGACAAATACAGCAACTTCGCTACCCCTAGAGAATAAATAAATATTTTAAGTACTGTGGTCTGTCACTATATCATCCTTCTGGAGTAAACACCTTTTAGAAATGTGTTGATTATTCACTAAGTATCTTTGCATGGGAGATACAGTAATTGTGTAATGTCAAAGCCTGACTGTCCACTGAAAATACCGATTATTAATAACTCCTTATCTTGTCGTCTAAGATAATCTTATGCCTCTATAATTCTAGAGATCCTTTTCAATGTGAAGGAAAACTTATTGAAAAGGAATGTCCTTATTACAAATATTTTACATGCTATAAAACTACCCAACTACTCTGAACATGAAATGTGACTATATAGGCAATTGCTGAATTATTAACTCTCAATTTACCTACGTATATGACCATTGACTTAATTCCCCTCTCCTTGTGTCTTTCCCACCTTTCACTCCTAAAACTCATATTACTGCTCTTATTAAAAACAAAAATACAAAACAAAGACAAAAAGCTCCCCAAAGATAATCTATAATGTTAGAAGGAATAATAAAAACTTATAAAAAATAAAAACAACTTAAAGGACATGACGGGATGATAATTCTCTTTTTTTAATATAAATTTAATTATTTAACTTTTCACATTCATTTTCACAAAATTTTGGGTTCCAAATCTTCTCCCCTTTTCGCCCCTCCCCCCACCCCAATGCACTGAGCATTCTAATTTTCCCTATCACCAATCTGCCCTCTCTTCTATCCTCCCTGTCTTCTCTTGTCCCCATCTTCTCTTTTGTCCTGTAGGGCCAGATGACTTTCTATTCCCTATTAACTGTATTCCTTATTTCCTAGTAGCAAGAATAGTACTAAACAGTTGTTCCTAAAACTTTGAGTTTCAAATTCTCCTCATCCCTCCCTCCCCACCCATTCCCTTTGGGAAGGCAGGCAATTCAATATAGGCCATAGCTGTGTAGTTTTGCAAATGACTTCGATAATAGTCATGTTGTGTAAGACTAACTCTACTTCTCTACATCCTATCCTGCCCCCCATTGTTTCTATTCTGTCTTTTGATCCTGTCCCTTCCCAAGTGTCGACTTCAAATTGCTCTCTCCTCCCATTGCCCTCCCTTCCATCATCCCCCCCACCCTGCTTATCTCCTTCTCCCCCACTTTCCAGTATTGAAAGATAGATTTTCATACCAAAATGAGTGTGCATTTTGTCCTTCCTTTAGTCAAATGTGATGAGGGTAAACTTCTTGTATATTTTTCTCAGCTCTCCTCTTTTTCCCTCCACTAAAAAGTCTCCTGCTTGCCTCTTAAATGACATATAATTTACCCCATTCCATTTCACCCTCCTCCTCCCACTACATTTCCCTCTCACCATTTACCTTAATTTCTTTTAAGATATGGTCCCATCCTATTCAATTCACTCTGTGCTCTCTGTCTCTGTATGTGCGTGCATGTGTGTATGTGTGTGTGCGTGCATGTGTGTAGATGTTTGTGTGTGTGTATATGTGTGTGTGTGGTCCCACCAACTACCTAGAGGCTGAAAAGTTTTAAGAGTTACAAATATTGTCTTTCCATGTAGGAATGTAAAGAGTTCACCTTTGGTAAGTCCCTTATGACTTCTCTTTGCTGTTTACTTTTTCATGCTTCTTCTCATTCTTGTGTTTGAAAGTCAAATTTTCTTTTCAGCTCTGGTCTTTTCATCAAGAATGCTTGAAAGTCCTCTGTTTCATTGAAAGACCATATTTTCCCCTGAAGTATTATACTCAGTTTAGCTGGGTAGGTGATTCTTGGTTTTAGCCCTAGTTTCTTTGACTTCTGGAATATCCTATTCCATGCCCTTCAATCCCTTAATGTAGAAGCTGCTAGACCTTGTGTTATCCTGATTGTATTTCCACAATACTGGAATTGTTTCTTTCTAGCTGCTTGCAATATTTTCTCCTTGACCTGGGAATTCTGGAGTTTGGCCACAATGTTCCTAGGAGTTTCTCTTTTTGGGTCTCTTTCAGGTGGTGATTGATGGATTCCTTGAATACTTATTTTGCCCTCTGGTTCTAGACTATCAGGGCAGTTTTCCTTGATAATTTCATGAAAGATGATGTCTAGGCTCTTTTTTTGATCATGGCTTTCCGGTAGTCCCACAATTTTTTAAATTATCTCTCCTGGATCTATTTTTCAGGTCAGTTGTTTTTCCAGTGAGATATTTCACATTATGTTCCATTTTTTCATTCTTTTGGTTTTGTTTTGTGATTTCTTGGTTTCTCATAAAGTCATTAGCCTCCAACTGTTCCATTCTAATTTTGAGAGAACTATTTTCTTCAGTGAGCTTTTGAACCTCTTTTTCCATTTGGCTAATTCTACTTTTGAAAGCATTCTTCTCCTCATTGGCTTTTTGAACCTCTTTTGCCAATTGAGTTAGCCTATTTTTCAAGGTGTTATTTTCTTCAGCACTGTTTTGGGGTCTCCTTTACCAAGGTATTAACCCATTTTTCTTGCTTTTCTTGCATCTCTCTCATTTTTCTTCCCAGTTTTTCCTCCACCTCTCTAACTTGATTTTCAAAATCCTTTTTGAACTCTTTCATGGCCTGAGCTCACCGAACATCCACCTCAGATGTCTGGGATACAGAGGCCCCGCCCTCCATGTCTTTCCCTGATGGCAAGCATTGTTCCTCCCCATCGGAAATGAAAGGAGGAAACATCATCTGTTCCCCAAGAAAGTAGCTTTCTATGGTCTTATATTTCTTCCCTTTCCTGGGCATTTTCCTTGCCAGTTACTTGACTTCTGAGATTCCTGTCCACTCCCACCTATATCTGCCCAGCTAGTGTTTGGGGTCTGAGATTCAAATGCTGCTCCCCAGCCTCAGGGCTTTCCATGGGGGGCGCAGCTGCTATTCAATGTGAGCTTAAGTTTTGGTGCTTGGGTGGGGGCAGGGCTGCCTCCCAGACTCAGTTCCCTCAGGGGGTTTATGCAGAGACCTTCAGTAATGGCCCTGAGCTCCTGCCTGCTCCGGGGGTCCCAGGCCACCACTGCTTCTGCCATTGCCTCTCCCGCTGCCTCCTGAGTGGGCCTGAGTGATGGAGATACCCCACTCCCCTCTGGGCCAGCCCAGAAGTCTCTCTCACTGACCTGTAGCACCTGTGGGTGGAGGGACCTTCGTGGCCACCAGAGATTCCGTCCCTGAAGCCTGCTCGGATATGCTCCTCTGGGACTGTGGGGCCAGGGCAGCGCAGGGGTGGCCTCCGCTGTCCAGAGCATGACGGACCCCTGGGGACGGCTTTCCAGGGCTCTCTCGGAACGGAAATCTCTTCCACTGTGTTTCTGCATGGCTTGCATTGCTGCAGAATTTGTGGGGAGTTCTTTTTACAAAAAATTTATGGGCTGTGGGTTCAGAGCTAGCATACATGAGACTTTCTACTCTGCCATCTTGGCTCCTCCCCCCGGGGATGATAATTCTTAAGAAAGCATTTCCTATATGTTGCCTCCTTTAACTCTGCCTAAAATGCCTTCCACCACTATGTTGTTAGCTGTTTTTTGTTTCATTGCCTAAAATGGCATCTGTTGCATATTAATTTGAATTCATACATCCTCTTTTTGATAATCAATTATTTCTGTGAGAATTAAAGTACTATTACCATTCACATATCACCATAAACTAGTCAGATACTTTCCTAAGATTTGAGCTAGCTATATTGAGGAAATAAATGTTTTTCATTATGGGGAAGACACACACACACAAACTTGGAGTTTGTAATCCCTTGGAGGGTAGAATAAGTCTGGGTGAAGTGTCACTATGGGAGATGTTAGAGACAAATCGGGGACTGATAGAGCTCAACTGAGGCTATACTGTAGAAGAGAATGAACACCGGAGGATCCATCTATGTCCAGTAGTGTTTGAGAAGGTATTTATCCCACTTTCCATGCTAGCTACCTTGGTCAGGCAAGGTCAATACCTTTATAACTTACAGTGCAGTGTATGGAAAGGTGAGACAGTATTAGCAGGTGTGGTGGACTGGAATAAATTCTTGATTTGGAATTAAAGCAGGTTCAAATCCTGGTTTATCTACTCAGTACTTGTGTGTTTATGGGTAAGTCAGTGTGTCTGGAATTGAGTTTCCTTGTTTGTAAACTGAGAAGGTTGGACTGAATGATCCCAGAAGTAGATCTCATCCAGCTTTAAAGCTCTGATCCTATATAAAGGTCCAAAATTTCCATGAATCTAGATATAGTCCTCAGGATCTTTCTCCCATGTCTTCCTTGAGTTTTTGTAGGGACCTGCCTGAAGCATCATTAGGGCATGTCTCTGTCTTCCTTGGTGTCTTTATGGTACATAATCAAATTCTATAATTCTTGAGACAGAATAAAAAGTACATCAAAGAAGGTGTCTGAATGCTGCTGCTGTGTGGTTTCTAAGTCTTTATCCTATATAGCTGGAGTCAATACTTCATCACTGAGAAACATGAGCCAGTAATGGTCATCTTTTTGAGAGGCAAGGACTTTTTGATAGATAAGTAGTTTTATTTCAGTACAGAAGTGCCTGGGGACTGGGAGCGTGTGAAGAGGGACACTCATTTCCATTTAGCAAACATTTATCAAGAAACTACACTACTCTAGGTGCTGGGAATAAAAAAAAAAAACCTCTCAAAGAGCTTACAGTATATTAAGAGATAGAAGAGGATTATAAAAAAGGAATATAACAGAGACAAACTTTCTTATTTCATTATTTTGCTTAAGACCAGTCTTGTGTCCAGAAAAGACAGAAGTGAACTTTACTTTCCTCTTTTTCCTCTTGTATGACATGAAGCATCTTTCCAGGATCTAGAATTCTGGAGTGTACTTGTAAGACTGTAATTAAACTATATTTGCTGTTAAATAGGTGTTAGGGAACTACTCTGGGATTCAAACAACTCTTTATAACATAGTTTTACTTGAAAAATGCTTTCTATATTTCTAATAGCCTATTTATAAATGAATTTTTATAATCTGGTTTATTCACAGTTTGTACAGTACCTGTTAAACTGAAGGCACAGAATATCTTTTCTTCTTTTTTAACTAAAATAATGAGAACTTATATATCTTCATGAGTTTTTTTTTCCTTCAAAGTAGTCACTTTGGTATTGTATGTGCCTATTTTCATAGTGTTACCATTTCTGGAAAGAGTTTTGGAATGTCTTTCTGGAAGTTTCTATCAGAGGTAGTTTACAAGATGCAAAAGAAAATCAGTTACTACTTGTTTATATCTTATTTTTGACCCAAGTATTTGCCCTATTTTCTGAGTTGAGCCTCAAACTTATTCACTAGCTCTAACTCTGAATCACTTTTAGAAATTTCTAAAAATCAAATGAATTTTCAAAGAAAAGAAGTTTGTTGCCAATGTGAAGCCTACTTTGCTCTGATGTAATACTGCCCTCTCTAGTTTTCATGCCCTTGGAGATTCTTGGAGTGGAATCATCCTTTTCAGTCTCATCTCTTGGAAGAAGGACTCAGCTCATTTACCATCTCTACTCTGAAACCTAAAGTGATTTCTGCAGTTGGACACTATTTCCTTCCTCTTTGAAAATTTAAGACTATTGTAATCTAGTCTATGAATATAATAATTTCCTATTACATTTATTTGTTTCATGAAAAGTAGCCTGATGTCATGGATAGAGAGCCGGTCATGAGGCCAGGAAGAGCTGAGCTTAAGTCCTGCCTTTGATTCATAATGGCTTTGTCACCATAGATAAGTCACTTGAGTTTTATTTTTTCAGTACTCTAGACAACTCTTGTAGGATATGTTGAATAATAGTCATTAACTACTTTGAGAGGAGGTGTTTTGTCATCTGAGTATTCACTGTTTCAATGAAATCACAGGTCTAGTACCTATTCCTAGATAGAAAGATAGATAGATCAATGGATAAAGCACTTGCTATGAGTCAGGCACTCTATAAGCCCTAGGGATACAAAACAGATGAGACAGCCCTTACTTTCAAGGAGTTTACATTCTAATGGGAGAATCCCTATGTCTGATTCCTGAGGGTAGAGAGTATGTTATTTATGATCTCTGTATCTCTATTGCTTTGTGTGTGGTAGGCAATTAGCAAAAGGTGATTAATACACGTTCATTGAATTGACTTGAAAAAAGGCTTGGATGGTAACCCATCAATAACAAGGGTTTTAAAAATGTTCATTCAATTTTTTGGAATACAAGGAGTAGTTTTTGAAAATGACAGGTTTTGACCAACAGTACATATTTAACTATACTAGTTCTTTGGTTTTTGTTAAGGAAGAAAATGATAACAAGCTATTTTGTGAAAGAGTAGCTATGTAGGCAAATCAGGAAGTCTACCAACTCTTGGCAATGGCTCACAGATTTCAAGACTTGCTGGCAGGTCATTCTTAGTAGTGTCACCCCACCCCCTTATTTTTGACTAAAAAAATAATAACAATAACAAACCACCACCCAGCAATCTGAACCATTTTATCATGATAAATGACTCATCTTTCCTTGTATTACCTTTTAGGAGGAACCCCGAAGTCTGCAGCATATAGTGGATGCAAGCGGAAGATTCTTGGTGACTTGGATAGGGAACCTGCCATATCAATGTCTGCCTAGCAACCGAAAGGTGACACAGAGAGCCTTCTTTTCAACCCATTTCCTCTTGATGAGAGGAAGGGATTCTCCTGCGAGTTATTACCTGAAATAATACCATATGGTAAAATGTAAACAACATCTGCATATTCATGTAATAATTTCATCTGTTTAATTAGTTCCAGCAAAGCAGTTTACCCTCTGAGGCCCTTGCTGTCAGCTCTGCGCTCATACATCCATGCCCTGCTGTCGGGCTTGACAGCCTTCTTTTGTTCATTCACTGCTTCCACCTCACCAGTTAATGTAAGTGAATCTTTTGAGGGGTGGAGAGCCTGTCCCTATTGATCCACATATAGGGGAGGGGGGAGCTTGTCAGCCTGGCATAGGGATACTAAAGACAAATCTGACAGATATACTGTGACTGCATCCATGGTGGTGTTTGTAACAACAATATTCTTCCCAAGAAAGTGTGAGCATAACACAGCTCTTGAGGATGAATGGATTTAATTCTTGATTCTTTTGGCCAAAGTGAGAGACTTCCAAGTTGGACTAAGAGCATAATAGAACCAGGGTTCCCATTCCACCCTGCTATATTTCTGTGCCAACCTAATGACAGCACAGTTGTTCTGCCAAACATTGAGCCCTAGAGGGTCATAGGAAGAGGCCATCCAGATTTTTGGAACTGTGAATCAACATGCATTGTGGATGAAGTGGAAATGTAAAATCTAATATAAATAAATAGAAATCTTTCTAGAATTTTTTTTTTCATGAGCTGGTGGATATTTATGTAAAACAAGAATGCATTCATCCCTGGAGAAAAAAAAAGTCTATTTATCTATTTATCATTAGTTGCGATGTTTCTATATATTTTTTTCCAATTAAATATCAATTTTGTGGAGGTTTATGGGTGGTAGTGAAAGGATCTTTGGTCTACCTACTTCATCTGGGGAATCCTGATGTGGTGGTCATGATACCTGAGACCTTTTACAATTAGAAACCTTAGAAATGCCTAATTGACTTATCTATACTCAAGTCAGGCCCCTACCCTCTTATCACCAAACATCAAACGATGGTATACCCTTGCCTTGGGGGGCCTCATTTGGTATCAGATCCCTGCCATATCTAATCCTTCTTGAAAAAGCTCAGGTAAAGTAGAGACCTCCCATAGTATATATTTAAATAATTTCCTCCCACATGGTCAAATCTCTGGCACCACTTTTCACCTAAGGACAGTGGTGTCTTGTACCCTGCCTGAGCTGTCTCTGATTGTAAGTATGTGCTGAATAAACCTGTTTGCTTAACCCACTTCCCACCTCCTCAGATCTCTCTTCTTCCTAAGTGCCTAATGGGAATTTACCTTGGCATATCTGATCTCTGACACTGGGTCAAGGTGTTTCCCACCTCCACCTGATTCCCAATCCCATTAGTAGAGTTAATAGAGGTAGCAAAAGTCATATGCTTGTATAGAAGAGGTTGAGCTGGCCTATAGGGAGCGCCCAAGGATACTTGAGCCCAGTGATCTTCTGAACAATTCAGAGCACTCCGGAGACATGGTCACTTGAAGTTTTGGTGTATTGTAGAATTGATGAACTCCCTGATAGTTTTTGGACATATAGTTGTCCATCCCTAGAAGAACTTGTTGCTTTGGAATGATACAGAAAAACCTTGGGTCACTCATAGGAGCAGGGACCCAGGTTGCAGTTTGAGGGCCAAAAGGGGTGCTAGCTTTTAAAATTTCAGAGAAACGGGCTCTGATTACATTTCCAATGCAGGGAGGAGCCATAGCAAGGCTGTTCAGCAGGAGAACTGGGGACCTGGTCACAGATTCAGGGCCAAGAGTAATGTTAATGCTTGTAGCTTCAGGGGAGCATACACACTTCCTGGGCAAAGAGTGGAACATGGGCCAGGAAAGCAGTAACCACACTGTTCCCTGGATCACACCACCTTGGAACCATGGAAAACCTGAGAAACTCCACAACTACTTCTGAAAACAGCTTCATGATAAAGCTGGAAACTTGGAGAGTACCTTCCCACTCACAAGTGATCACAGATAAACTTTTACATAAAATTCAACTCAAGAAATAGGTGTAAAAATGAGCAAATCAATAAAAACAAGAATGTGATCATAAGAACAAGATAAATTCAGAAAACGCAGTAATGTAAAAAAAGCCACAAGCAAACCTCAAAGAAAAAATGCGAACTGAATACAAGCACAAGAATTCCTGGAAAAATTAAAGGAGATAAGAGTGGTCAAAGAAAAATTGGAAAAAGAAATGAGAACAATGTAAGAAAAGTATGAAAAGATAATTAATAGTTTATTAAAGGAAACAAAAAAATACTGAAGAAATTAATATCTTAAAAACAGAATTGGTCTAATGGTAAGAGATAGAAAATAAATGAACTCCTTAAAAAGCAGGATAAGCCAAATAGAAAAAGGAGGTATAAGACCTCATGGAAGAAAATAATTCCTTTAAAATTAGAATTGGGCAAGTGAGAACTTATAAACTCCATGAGAACTCAAAGAACAGTAAAACAGAGTAAAAAGAATGAAAAAATAGAAGAAAATATGAAATATCATATTGGAAAGACAACTGATCTGGAAAATAGATTAAGGGAAGGTAATTTAACAGTTATTGGACTACCTGAAAGCAATGATAATAACAATAACTTAGACATTATATTTCAAGAAACTATCAAGGAAAACTGCCCAGATGTCCTAGAACCAGAAAATAAAATAGAAATTGAAAGAATACACTGATCACCCCTGAAAGAGATCCCAAAATGAAAATGCTTAGAAATACTATAGACAAATTCAAGAGTTTTCAGGTCAAGGAGAAAATATTGCAAGCAGCCAGAAAGAAACAATTTAAAAAAAAAAATTATTTATTTATTTAACTTTTTACATTCATTTTCACAAAATTTTGGGTTCCAAATTTTCTCCCCTTTTATCCCCTCTCCCCACCCCAATACATCAAGTGATCTAATTTTCCCTATCTCCAATCTGCCCTCTCTTCTGTCTTCCCTCCCTTCTCTTGTCTCCATCTTCTCTTTTCTCCTGTAGGGCCAGATGACTTTCTATTCCTCATTAACTGTATGTCTTCTTTCCTAGTAGCAACAACAATACTAAACAGTTTTTCCTAAAACTTTGAGTTCCAAACTCTCCCCATCCCTCCCTCCCCACCCATTCCCTTTGGGAAGGCAGGCAATTCAGTATAGGCCCTATCTGTGTAGTTTTGCAAATGACCTCCCTGATAGTCATGTTGTGTAAGACTAACTGAATTACTCTCCATCCTATCCTGCCCCTCATTGTTTCTCTTCCGTCTTTTGATCCTGTCGCTCCCTGAGTGTTGACTTCAAATTGCTCCCTCTTCCCTTTGCCCTCCCTTCCATCATCCCCCCCCCCTTGCTTATCTCCTTCTCTCCCACTTTCCTATACTGTAAGATAGGTTTTCATATCAAAATGAGTGTGCATTTTATTCCTTCCTTTAGTCAAATGTGATGAGGGTAAACTTCTTGTTTGTTTTTTTCTCAGCTCTCCTCTTTTTCCCTCCACTAAAAAGTCTCCTACTTGCCTCTTAAATGACATATAATTACCCCATTCCATTTCAGCCTCTTTCCTCCCACTACATTTCTCTCTCATCATTTACCTTAATTTCTTTTAAGATATAGTCCCATCCTATTCAATTCACTCTGTGGTCTCTGTCTCTGCATGTATGTGCATGTGTGTATGTGTGTGTGCGTGCACGTGTGTACATGTGTGTGTGTGGTCCCACCAACTACCCAGATACTGAAAAGTTTTAAGAGTTACTAATATTGTCTTCCCATGTAGGAATGTAAACAGTTCACTTATGGTAAGTCCCTTAAGACTTCTCTTTGCTGTTTACTTTTTCATGCTTCTTCTCATTCTTGTGTTTGAAAGTCAAATTTTCTTTTCAGCTCTGGTCTTTTCATCAAGAATGTTTGAAAGACCTCTGTTTCACTGAAAGACCATATTTTCCCCTGAAGTATTATACTCAGTTTTGCTGGGTAGGTGATTCTTGGTTTGAGTCCTAGTTCCTTTGACTTCTGGAGTATCCTATTCCACGCCCTTCCATCCCTTAATGTAGGAGCTGCTAGATCTTGAATTATCCTGATTGTATTTCCACAGTGCTGGAATTGTTTCTTTCTAGCTGCTTGTAAGATTTTCTCCTTAAGCTGGGAGTTCTGGAATTTGGCTATAATGTTCCTAGGAGTTTCTCTTTTTGGATCTCTTTCAGGTGGTGATCGATGGATTCTTTCAATACTTATTTTGCCCTCTGGTTGTAGAATGTCAGGGCAGTTTTCCTTGATAATTTCATGAAAGATGATGTCTAGACTCTTTTTTTGATCATGACTTTCAGGTAGTCCCATAATTTTTAAATTGTCTCTCCTTGATCTATTTTCCAGGTCAGTTGTTTTTCCCATGAGATATTTCACATTCTCTTCCATTTTTTCATTCTTTTGGTTTTGTTTGGTGATTTCTTGGTTTCTCGTAAAGTCATTAGACTCCATCTCTTCCATTCTAATTTTGAGAGAACTATTTTCTTCAGTGAGCTTTTGAACCTCTTTTTCCATTTGGCTAATTCTGCTTTTCAAAGCATTCTTGTCCTCATTGGCTTTTTGAACCTCTTTTGCCAGTTGAGTGAGCCTATTTTTCAAGGTGTTATTTTTTTCAGCATTTTTTTGGGTCTCCTTTACCAAGGTATTGACCCGTTTTTCATACTTTTCTTGCATCTCTCTCATTTCTCTTCCCAATTTTTCCTCCACCTGTCTAACTTGCTTTTCAAAATCCTTTTTGAGTTCTTCCATGGCCTGAGCCCACCGGACATCCCCCTGGGATGTCTGGGGTACCGAGGCCCCGCCCTCCACATCTTTCCCTGTTGGCAAGAATATGTCCTCGTCTTCATCACATCCGAAAGTCGGGATCATTTGCATATGTTCAAAAAAACTCTTTATAGTCTTATTTTTCTTCCCTTTTCTAGGCATTTTCCCAGCCAGTTACTTGACTTCTGAGATTCCTCTCCACCCCTGCCTAGTTCCACCCAGCTAATGCTTGGAGTCTGAGATTCAAATGGGCTTTCTGCACGGCAGGCGGGGCTGCTATTCAATGTGAGCGTTAGTTCTGGTGCTGGGGTGGGGATAGGGCCACCTCCCAGGCTCAGTTCCCTGAGGTGCTTTATGCAGAGACCTTCAGAAATGGAGCGGGTGGGGCAGGGCCGTCTCTCAGACTCAGCTCCTTCAGGTGGTTTATGCAGAGACTTTCAGTAATGAAGATCCTGCCTGCTGCTGGGGGAGTTCCAGGCAACCACCGCCGCCACCACTGCGCCGCCGCTGCCTCCGCCGCCACCCCCGCCTCTGCCTCCGCCCCTTCCTGCCCCCGCCTCTGCCTCTGCTGCTTCCTGCCCCCACCTTTGCCTCCGCTGCTTCCTCCCAAAGGGGCCCGAGTCATGGAGAGACTTGGCTCCCCTCTTGGCCGGCCCAGCCGTCTCTCTCACTGACCTGTAGCTTCTGTGGGCAGAGGGACCTTCCAGGCTGCCGGAGCTTCCGTCCCTGAAGCCTGCTCGGATCAGCTTCTCTGGGGCCATGGCCAGGGCAGTGCTGGGGTGGGGTCCACTTTCTGGGGCAGGACGGACCCTGGGGACGGTTCTCCAGGGCTCTCTGGAATGGAAATCTCTTCCACTATGTTTGTGCACCCCCTGCAGTGATTCAGAACTTATGGGGAGCTCTTCTTACATTAAATCTATGGGCTGTGGGTTCGGAGCTCGCATACATGCGTCTTTCTACTCCGCCATCTTGACTCCGCCCCCCGAAAGAAACAATTTTTAAAGATACTATGGAGGGCAGAGCCAAGAAAGTGGAGTAAAAGGCCAGACTTGCTAGAGCCCTTGCTCCACACCATTCAAATACCTGTAAAAATGATTCTAAACAAATTCTGGAGTTGCAGCACCCACTGAACAATGAAGTGAAGAAAATTTCCAGCCCTTGAGAGCCTGGAAGGTTGAGGGGAAGCATCTATTGTGCCATGCTGGGAGCAGAGCACAGTCCAGCATAGGTTGCGCTGACAGGATCTAAGTAGGCCTGAGGGGTGGGGGCACTGAATCTCTGGCACTTGTGGCAGGTTCCGGACTTCATAACCCCAAAATGCCAAGGACAAATTGGAAGGTGAGTGGACAAAACCTATGGGACCTGTGTGAGAAAGTAGAGTGCTCAGGTCTCAACCCCAGTGCATTGGACAGGGGGAGGAGACTGCAGCAGGTACAGCAGCAGCAGGGGCAACACCTGTTTATGGAGATCTAGGGCCACAGATTGTGGGGGGGGCTATTGAGCAATTGACAGTACACCCCCCCATCCCCACTGGAATCAGAGAACTACCTTGAAAAAGAGCTTAAAAGTCAAATAAATGCCTGGGGAAATGAGCAAAAACTGGAAAAAGAATCTGACTATAGAATCTTACCTTGGTGACAAGGAAGATCAAAATATACAAACAGAAGGAGACAACAAAGTCAAAGCTCCTCTATCCAAAGCCTTCAAGAAAAATATGAATTGGTCTCAGGACATGGAAGAGCTCAAATAGAATTTTGAAAATCAAGTAAGAAGAGTAGAGCAAAAATTAGGAAGAGAAATGAGAGTGATGCAAGAAAATCATCAAAAATGGGTCAACTGCTTGCTAAAAGAAACCCCCCAAATGTTGAAGAAAATAACACCTTAAAAATAGACTTACCCAAAAATGATCCAAAAAACCAATGAGGAGAAGACTGCCTTAAAAAGCAGAATTGGTCAGATAGAAAAGTAGGTCCAAAAAGTCACTGAAGAAAATAATTCCTTGAAGATTTGAATGGAGTAGATGGAGCTAATGACTTTATGAAAAATCAAGAAATTATAAAACAAAATCAAAGGAATGATAAAATAGCAGACAATGTGCAATATCTCATTGAAAAACAACTGACGTGGAAAAAAGAGACAAAAGAGGCAATTTAAAAATGATTGGACTACTTGAAAGTCATGATCAAAAAAGAACTTAGGCATATTTTTTTCAAGAAAGTATTGAGGAAGACTGCCCTGATGTTTTAAAGCCAGAGGGTAAAGTAGATTTTGAAAGAATCTACCAATTGCCTCCTGAAAGAGATCCCCAAAGGAAAACTCTTAGGAATATTGTAGCCAAATTCCAGAGCTCTCAGGTCAAGGAGAAAAAATTGCAAGCAGCTAGAAAGAAACAATTTGACTGTTGTTATAACATAAGATCTAGCAGCTTCTACATTAAGGGATCAGAGGGCTTGGAATATGACATTCCAAAGAAACTAGGACTAAAACCAAGAATCACCTACCCAGCAAAACTGAGAATAATACTTCAGGGGAAAAATGGTCATTCAGTGAAATAGATGACTTTCAAGCATTCTTGATGAAAAGACCAGAGCTGAATAGAAAGTTTGACTTTCAAACACAAGAATCAAAGGAAGCATGAAAAAGTAAATAAAAAAGAGAAATCATAAGAGACTTACTAATGTTGAACTTTTTACTTTCCTACATGGAAAGATCATATTTGTAATTCTTGAGACTTTCCTAAGTATTAAGGTAGTTGGAGGGATTATATGCATATAGACCAAGAGCACAGGTTGAGTTGAATATGAAGGGATGATATAATAAAAAATAAAATTAAGGGGAGAGAGAGGAATATATTGGGAGAAGGGAAAATGAAGAAATTGAATGGGTCAAATTCCCTCTCACATATAAGAGGCAGGAAAGCTTTTTCAATGGAGTGAAAAGAGGGGATGTTAGAGGGAAAGACTGAACCTTATTCTCATCTCATTTGGCTTAAAGAGAGAATAACATGCACACTCAATTTGGTATAAAAATCCATCTTACACTACAGGAAAGTTATTGGGAAAGGGATAAGGGAGGGATGGGGAGGATGACAGAAGGGAGGGCAAATGGGAGGCAGGGATAATTAGAAGTCAACATTTTGAGGAGAGACAGGGTCAAAAGAGAGAATAGAATAAATGAGGAGCAGGATAGGATGGAGGGATATATATATGTTATATATATATATTATATATATATATATATATGTGTGTGTGTGTGTGTGCATATATATGTATAGTTTTTCACACCATGACTGTTATGTAAATGTTTTTCATGATGACACATGTGTATCAGTAAGCATCCCAAAGGCCTACTACTACAAGTTCTTAGATCTGCATTTATAAAAGAAAAGGAAACTTTTGAGGGGTTAACAATCACTTTAATCAAGTACATGTATAATTCCTGTAACCAAGCATATGTATTATTCACCTAGTTCAGGGGAGTCAGCAAACTGAACTTCAAAGAAAATACAGAGAAATCAAAGATCAACAGGTATGGATTCCTCTGCCTGACCATCAACAGGCAGGTCCACCTGTCTGACCATAGCTACAAGAGAGGGAATCACTGACATCTGGGTTTACAAGCTGGCAGGGTGGGATGCTCCTTAGTGGCTTCCCAGAGTCCCCTGCTACCAAGACATTCCAGTAAGCCCCAAAGTGAAACCTCACTCTCAGAATATTTATCTCTTTTTTAGAGTCAGAGGGCATCCCAACTCTTGAGAAACAGTGCCTCATTAACAAAAGATGTGGACTTTCCTACAGATCTTCCCTAATCAAACTCCCTTCAATGGGCAGGCCCATTAACAGGTGGGGAAGATCTTTAATCACATTAACGATGCCAATACATATGCTGTTTCTAGTTAAAGGAACTCTTGTTTGTGTACTTTACTCCTAATAAAGACTCTTGGTTGATAAAGGCAAGATTCAGTCAGAGGCATTTGATTATACAAAAACAAAAAACAGTGAAAGATCCACTTTGCTTGCCCTCATAACTTGTATAACCTATATGAAATTGCTTGCTTTCTCTGTGGGGATGGGTGGGGAGGGAGAAAGGGAGAGAAGTTGGAACTTAAAGTTTTAAAAACGAATGCTAAAAATTGTTCTTACATGCAACTGGAAAATAAGATATACAGGCAATGGAGTATAGAAATCTATCTTGCCCTACAAGAAAATACAGGGGATGTGGATAAGAGATGGTGAGAGGTATAATAGAAGGGAGACAGATTGGGGGAAGGGATAAGCAGAATGTATGCTGTCTTGAGGTAGATTGAGGGGAGCAATGGGAAGAAAATTTGGAACTCAAAATCTTGTGGAAATGAATGTTGAAAACTAGAAATAAATTAATTAAAAAAAGATATTACGAGGCCACAGTCAGGATTGCATAGTATTTAGTGGCTTCTACGTTAAAAGAGTAGAGAGCTTGAAATATGATATTCTGCAAGGCAAAGGAGTTAGAATTAAAAGCAAGAATAACTTACCCAATAAAACTGAGTATAATCTTTCAGGGGGAAAATGTATATTTAATGAAATAGAGGACTTTCAAGCATTCCTGATGAAAAGGCTAGAACTGAATAGAAAATCTGACATTCAAACACAAGAATCAATTGGAACATAAAAAGGTAAGCAAGAAAGAGAAACCATAAGGGATTCAATAAGGATGAACTATTTACATTCCTATATGGGAAGATGACACATGTAACTTCTAAGACCTTTATCAGTATTAGGGCAGTTAAATAATGAGATGATTATGATGGAGCAAGCTCTCTCTCCCCCAATAAAATAAGGGTAAAGAGGGATGCAGTGGGAAGGAAATGGTAAAATGGGGACATTTTTATCACATAAGAAAAGAGAAAATCAAGGTGGGTGGGCAGTGCTTAAACCTCACTCTCACTGGAGTTTGTTTAAAAAGGAAAACAAAATATATAAAATCTGTTGTGTTTAGAAATCTTTCTATAGGAAAACAGGTGGAAAGGGGGTTAACAAAAGGAACAAAAGGGGGTAAATGATAAAAGGGAAGACAGATTAAGGGAAACAATGGTTGGAAGCAACATAGACTTTTGAGGAGGAATGGGACAAAATAGAGAAAAGAATAAATAGAAGCTAATAAGATTATGGGGAATATATAGTTAATAATCATAATTGTGAATGTGAATGGCATGAGTTTGCCCATAAAATGGAAGCAGATAGCAGAATGGATTGAATACCAAAATACAACAATATATTGTTTATAAGAAACACATGAAACAGAAATGCACACAGAGTTAAAATAAAAGACTAGAGTAAAATCTAGCCTGCTTCAGATGCAGTAAAACTGGTGAGGGTAGCAACATAATCTCAGACAAAGTAAAAGCAAAAATAGACTTAATCAACAGAGATAATCAAGGAAATGATATTTTGCTAAAAGCTACCATAGACAATAAAGTAATATAATTTTTTTTTCCTATAGCAAGTTTTTCTGATAAAGACCTCATTTGTCATTTTTTTAAAGGAATTGAGTCAAATTTATAAAAGTGCCATTCTTCAATTGAAAATGATATGAATGGACAGTTTTTAGAAAAAGAAATCAAAGCTATTTATAGTCATATAAAATGCTCTAAATCACTATGGGAAAAATTCAAATTAAAACAACTCTGTGGTACTACCTCACACCTATTACAAACCTATTACATTATCAATTACAAATGCTGGAGGGAATAAGGGAAAACAGATATAACAATGAATTGTTGATGGAGAAGAGAACTGATCTAACCATTCTGGAGAATGATTTGGAGTTATGCCAAAAGGTCTATAAAACTGTACATACCCTTTGACCCAGAAATTCCAGTACCTGGTCTTTTTTCCAAAGAGATCAAAGAAAAAAGGAAAACGACTTTGTATAAATATGAACAAAAATATTTAAATGAGCTCTTTTTGTCATGGCAAAGAATTGGAAATTGGAAGAATGTTCATCCATTGAAGAATGTCTGATCAAGTGTAGCTTATGATTGTGATAGAGTGGTACTGTGCAATAAGAAATGATGAGGGGTGTGGTTTCAGAAAGAACTATGCAAGATTTATATGAATTGATGCAAGGTGAAATGAGCACTGAAAGATCATTGTGTAAAGTAACAATGTTACAATCATCAATTGTGAAAAACTTGGTTACTTTGATCAATATGATCCCAGACAGTTCTAAAGGACTCACAATGAAAAAATGCTATCCCCGTCCAGAGAGAAGAACTGCTGAAGAGAATGAAAATTGATGTATAATTTTTTCACATTTTTGTTTGCTTTTGCAATATGACTGATATGAAAACATTTCACCTACATTGGTATCTTATTACTTGCCTTCTAAAGTGGGTGGGGGAGTATATGGGATGAGAGAAGGAATTTGGAATTCAAAATTTAAAAAGAAAAAATGTTAAAATAAATAAATGAATAAATAAATAAACATATACATATATGTACATATATACATGTATACACATACATATATGTATATATGTATATGTGTGTATGTATGTGTATATATATCTATATCTATATCTATCTATCTATCTATATGAAAGGAGAGACAGTTTTTGGCTGCATCTCTTTTGCTTTCAGTTTTCTGTGTGGCAGGTATATTCTGTCTTAGACTTCCTCTAGGGTGTGAGGATAGAAGGGCTGTGCTCTTCTACCAATGAGACTCCCATATGTATTATAGAACTCAACCAGGGGAGTTTATGCCTAATTCTCTGGTTGTCTTTTGGTGTTTCTTTTCCTGAGTAAACAATAAGAGTTTTGAAGTAGATCTATCCAAGCTGGCAGACAACTTCATGAATTCCAGATATCTGGAGGTCCTAGGTCCAGTGAGTGGAGCTGGTTGGTGGGAGATCTTTCTTTCTTTCTTTCTTTCTTTCTTTCTTTCTTTCTTTCTTTCTTTCTTTTCTTTCTTTCTTTCTTTCTTCTTTCTTTCTTTCTTTCTTTTCTTTCTTTCTTTCTTTCTTTCTTTCTTTCTTTCTTTCTTTTCTTTCTTTCTTTCTTTCTTTCTTTCTTTCTTTCTTTCTTTCTTTCTTTCTTTCTTTTCTTTCTTTCTTTCTTTCTTTCTTTCTTTCTTTCCTTCTTCATAAGAAAGGAGAGTCACTAATGAGAAGAATGAGCCAAAGCTGGAAATTCTGCTGACAGGTATCAGGAGTTATTTAGACAATGAAGAGCGGAGGTGAAATACAAAATGCCTAATTACCAATTCCATATGCTGTTTTATTTTCTGACAAAGTTTAAGTATCATTCTTCCAGTACATTTTAACAATAGCATATAAGTTTGTGAATCTTGCTTAATATTTTTTTTTCATCAAAGGCACACAGGATAATGTGTCATATTTAGCTTTCCTTCTGTATGTAGGAAAAATGTAATAGGAGATTGTCCTATGAAAGTCCATGCCACAGAATGCGTACAATACATGTTGCCTAGTTTCTCAACCTGATTTTCCACCCTGTACTCTAGCTTTTAAGATATAATAAAGGAAACTTCGCATTTTTATTTGTCTTTTAAATTCAACTGGAATTATGTAGTCAAATTTCTGTGTTTTCTTTTAAGTCAAACTAGTTTCTTTGTAATAACTTTTGTTTGAATGTTTTATGCTAACATCTACTGTATTCCTGTATGCATTATGAGTATTGAAGCTAATATGAGAAGTATGGATTTTGCATCCTCAGAATTGATTCACAGCTCATAAAAGTGTTTGTTTTATTTCATTTCCATTTTACATAGACCTTTGCTCATTGTTTTACTGTGAGAGTCCTGTGGACGGCAGGTTGAAGGTTTGACTGCTATTCTATAAACCCTGAGAAATCAAGTCCAAGTACTGAATCCCTTTTTAGAGTGACATATATGTTTAGTGAGTAAGGAAAGGAAATAAGCATTTATGTGATGTTTACTATTTGGTAAGCAAATGTGTTATACATATTACCTCATTTGATTTGTACTCAATCTAACAATTCTATTTTGATTGACATTGTAGTGGCAGGGATCCAGGTGAAATTTTGGATATTTTTGGTACAAGGAACCAGGAGAAATCTCTCTAGACCTAGAACCCTTGGGGGAGAACTGGTCAGACACCCCTAGGGACATAATCTGCAAGTTTTGATGAGATTGAGGAGAGTGGACTCAGAGATTGTACAAATACCCATCCTATACCTGATCTATTGCACATTGGGTGCTGTTAGAACTCTTTCTTTTGAGGAAAATTCAGATGTGAGTCTGAAACTCAGTTTTAAATAATTTTGCATTGTAATGCAGTGTAGAGTTTTAATGAGCCAAAAAGAGTGAGAAATAGAAGTCTTTGCCCCACTTTCGTTAGAGTCCAAATTCCACTCTACCTGAAACTGGTGGAATTACATGTCCAGGTTCAAATCAGTGGGGTCTCATAAAAGATAATGGAGTTTAAACAATATCCATTCTCCTACAGACCCACCAGCAGTTGCTTTAAAGCTAAACTTGTTTGATTTTCTCATGAGAAATTGTATAAATGTTTCATAATTATATTCAGTGGACTTTCCTCCTCAAGCCCACTTTCATTTAGTCATAATCACAGTCAGATATTACTTCTATACTGCTTGATAGAATTGTGGCATAATAGAGTATTGGGCATGGAGTCAGATGTCCTGGGTTTGAAACTCAGTTCTGCTACTTACCACCTATGGGACTTAATCATTCAGGGCCTTAGTTTCCCTATCTTTAATAGGAAAGGGTTGTACTAGATGAACTCTGGAAGGAACTTGCATCTCTAGCTTTGATTATTTGATCTTTTAAGTATGTGCTGAATAATGAATTGCTACTTTCATGTGTGTGTGCGCGCGCGTGTGTGTGTGTGTGTGTGTGTATTCTCCTTTTGAGGAAAGTTACAGTTATGTTATTGCACTTTGGAAGACATACAAAATGGTAGCATTTGGCCAAAATAAACTTCCTCTATCACAGTATGTATACAATTAAAGAAACTCACTGATAGATCATTTGGAATATTAGAGAAAATGAAAATTAATAGTGAACACGAATTATTCAAATTCTTGGGTGGTTTTTTCTCTTTTGGCAGTGCAGTGGAAATAAGTATTTTTGCCTATTTACTTGTAGATTCATAAAATTTATATAGCCCTCAAAAATTTCTATTCTGCTTTATATGAGAGTAACTTAGGTCCAGAGAAGTTCTCTGGTGTGTGTGTTTTAACTATGTTGGGAGCAGTCATATTTTAGTCCTTTTGTTTCCAAGATCACAGAATTCAGATACCTTAGAGATGATCTAGTTTTTGTAGACAAGAGGGACTGTGGTCCAGAGATATGATGTGATTTGTAAAAGGACTCATAGCTAACTAGAAAAAGAATGAGAACTTAAAAACCAGACCTACTGATTCCAAATACTAAGCCTTCTTCCAATCATAAACAAACATTTAAAAAAATATTTGCAATGTGTCAGTCACTGTGCCAAATACTAGGGATGCAAACAAAGACACAAAAACTTCCTGCTTTCAAGGAGTTTATATTTTAATGTGAAGGCTTGCTTTTAATTTTCTTTTTAGTTTTTGTGAGATGTCTTATTTTGACGTAGGATGAATGAACTTTACACCTCCCAATAAGTGATGCTGGCTGGCCTTATGAGCTCACAGCACAGTCACTCTCTAGCTGGGAGAAGAAGAACGTGTACATCATTAACCAGTTCTTTATTTTAACTTTTAAGTTGATTATTTTTATAAGGTAAATTCCATCCTTAATTTTTTCAATACTCTTGAATAAGTTTAAGTACTTAGCAATTTCTACACTTACACACTCAAGGAAACATTTCATTCACCTTGCCCTAGTGATGACTTTGACTAGGTGATGGGGATATAAAAACAAAATTGAAAACAACCCTTGCCTTCAAGGAGCTAAAAGAATATAATCCTATACAGATATTCTATGATGAAAATACTTCACTGAAAATGTTAAAATCAACTACAACCTAAAAAAACCTCATTAAATATGAAATTGTCCTTCCATTTCTGCTTGTCAGTGGTAAGGATCGTACCCAATTTCAAACTAACTAGAAGTTGTGACTTAAGTTGTCACATCGCCTTGCATTTTCAGCAGATTTCCCCCTTTTTCTAGGAAAAATTCTACAACTAATGGAAACATTTTTACCCCTCAAAGTACAACAAAATTGTTCTTTTCAGCTATTCTCTCCATTAAGTGGCTCATATGTGGAGATATTTATGCAGTCCTTGAAGTGCTGCCTAAATTAGCCCTCAAAAAAGTCAATTATACTTTTAAGGCTACTGTCTATAATTGTTATGGTCTCCTTGTGCTTGTATCCAAATTGTTTCTAATGGGCATTTCAGGGCATGGGGGTTAATGGTGTTTTAGTGAGACAAAAATGCTGGCCAAAGCAGGGTTAATTTATCAAAATAACTTTGCATGCTATTGTCTCTAAGCAATTTCAGTCTTCCTGAAGTCTACTTAACTGGCAGTAGTTTCTCATCTTTAACAGCACTATTAAGTGATTTATACTCCTCAGTGGCTTTACTATTGTAGCCTTCTTTTAAACAATTATTTTAGAAGATTTAGGCATGATTCTACCCAGACCAACTCCACAATTTCCATTTCTGTTTTAAGGGATTAAATGAACTCCAGGAGACAAGAAGCCAAGCCTTAATTAGACTACTTTCTGTCTTTTCTTCCCCTTTCTGTGTTGAGGGGTTTTTTTTCCTTTCCCTTTTCAGATGATTGTGATAAGGGAAACACCCATGTCACAATTCACTGGCGTCTGACTAATCCAATGGTGTTCACCATGGCATTGCCCATGATCAATAGCTAATTTTCAAAGTAGCATTTCTTTCCAGTGTACCTTGTTAAAAAATTGCTTTTGGCTGAGAGAGGAGGAAAAAGGTCATCACTTTGACATCGTCACAAGTCTTTCAAAATCCAGTGGGCCGTCCAATTGAATTACTGTCCTAAACTAATTGATATAAATTTGAACAGAAGAAAGCTTGTTACTGCAGAATGTCATAATGATATCCTTGGCAAGAACACGTCAGTGGGGATGGGAGGGACGGTGAGTGGGCATCAGGCACCAATTACAAAACATACAGACACTCCTCTGGAAGTGGAAAGCAAATGGGGAAAACCTCACTTTATTGCATTGCATTGTCCATATTTATTGTGAAAGGAATTAGGAAGCATATAACTTTCCTTCTTTCTAAAATCATCAGTGTTTTAAATTACTTTTCATGTAATATCATTTATATTCTCTCTCCCACCCCTTCCATATAGGAGAGCAAGATAAAAAATATTTATAACAACTATGAACAGCAAAATAAATACCTAAAATTACCTATGTCTCAAAATGTATGTCTTATTCTGAATATTTGGTGTTGTTCTGGAGGAGATTGGTAAATTTCTTGTCATTAGCCTTCTCGAATTCTGGTTGGTCATTGTGCTAATGAAAGCACTTAATTCAGAGTTAAAAATCTATAATTTAAAATAAGCTCCTTTGGAAGAGTTTTCATAGTCTAAAATGTTATAGCTTCAAAGGGATTTGAATGATGTCAACTATCTGGACCTGAGGCACTTTGTCCAGTAACTGCTGGCTTTTTTTAGACATCTTAGCATAGATGGTGTTTTCAAAATGACACAACTGGGAAGTTTATTTCTGCAAAAATGTCGGCCCAAAGAATGAAAGGCACAAAAATGAGCACTTTATCCCAGCAGAGTATTCAGAGAAGAGGCCAGTGACAGGAGAACTAATAAGGCAGCTCCCTGCAGGTCATCTTTCATGGTAGCCTGCTTCCTTACTTTTCTTTAAATGTTAAATTCAACTTTAAAATTCTTCCAGTACCATTATCATTGTTTCGGGTAGAACAAAGAGAAGGGCTTTTGAGGAGACGAAAAGATAGCCACCTTTCTACCACCAGTTCTTGAGAAAAGACTTCTATGATGCTTCTGGGAGACATTGAGGTATTTATAATAATGTTCTAGAATGAAGTGCCCACTTTCATCAACAATTTTCTAAATATGCTTAAGAGATTATTGCTTCTTGTCCTATTACCACAGAAATGCTACGCATTCAGTGAAATACATATTGAAAATAACATTAGACAAAGAGTCAGAAGAAGAGTATTTTACACCTTGAATCTGTCCTTTTGGATAATAGTTTTTACCCTTCCTCCCTTAGCGTACTTTTTTCAAGTATCAAATGAAATAACATATATATATATATATACATATATATATATATTTCTCTCTCTCTCTCTCTATATATATATATATACGCACATATATATTTACAAATTGTTCAGAACTATACAGATGTAAGGTGAGACTATTCACTGTAATCCGAATTATACATTTTTTCCAATCCCCTAATATACATTTTTCTTCTTGTCATTATGGATTTTCAAGATCCCATTTGTTCTGTTTCTTTTCCACTTTCTTATGTAATTTAAGAAGTCACAGAAAAGTTTTTCTTTGATTTCTAGTCTCATTGGATAGTGTTCCTAATACTGTACTTGAAATACAGTTAAAACAACCTTTTTTAAGTTCCTTAAAGATAGTACTTCATCTTTCATCTACTTGCTTTTGCATCAACCAACATTCTCAGAATGCATTTTCTTTTCATTTCTGCTGAAAAGACTTGAGTCTCCTATAAAATTCAGCTCAGACATCATCTTCTGCAGGAACCCTACTGATGATCCCTGAATTGCTAGTATCCTCTCCCATAAATACATTGTATTTAACTACTTTATATTTATTTCTTTTTTACTATATTTATATATGTATATAATCTACATATACTATATTTTTAATCTGCATATACACATACTTGTCTTTTCCATTAAAATATAAATTCTTTGCTGATGGAATTGTTTCATTTTTGATAATTGTATCCCTGGTGCCTAGCACAGTGCTTGTCAAATAGTAGACACTTAAGAAATGAATGTGGATTGAGTTGTTGATAGTTAAACTCTTTAAGTTCTCTATCCAAAATATGTCAGTATGTGAAAAATAATTATTCTTCAGACACTTGGATGTTCTTGTTTGGATAGTTAAGCCAAATATTTTGGTGTGATAATTGATCTCATCTACAAGAATCTGAATGTCTTGAGGTTTGCTGTATTCAGCAAGGTTCATATATAAAAGAGAGTATCTTGAGAAGCTTATACATTACAGAGAACCTATCTTCAATTAGATTCTATGTTGAATATTCTCCATGACAATGATGAATATTTTTAGTAAATGTACATGTCCTTATTTTATTTATCCCTCTCATATTATTAGTGATCAAATAGTTGAACAAAGTTGTCTATGTTATAGCTTCAATGACATTCCTCTGCAACCTAGTCTAATTGACCTCTCTGCTCCTCACATATGCCATTTCATTTCCCATCTTTGTGCATTTGCACTGGTCTTCCCTCTATTCCTTGAAAATATTATTTCCTTGCCTCTGATTCATATAATTTCAAACTAGTCTCTATTTATTAGTTAGCTCTCTTTCATTCTCAAATTATATTGCACATTTTTGTGTAAATGTTTTCATTCAGGTCAGAAGAAGGAAATTTCTTAAGGGCAGTTATTGATTTTTGGATCGTTTTTGTATATAAGAAGCATCCCGGTAGCGGCATAAGGAATTTCGAGCTTATCTTGCCATCCTGAAGACCTTATTTCAAGTGCCATCTTTGACACATACTGGCTGTGTGACACTGGACACGTTAATGTGTCAATAATATAGGCAACATTCCAAGACTATCAGTTTTAGAGAGGGGACACACCTGAATTGGTGTACAGGACTTCTCTATCTGGGAGTGTTGTGTTTTTTTTGTTTTGTTTTGTTTTTTTGTATCATTGAAAACAAAGATCCATTCCCTATCCCTATTGTACTATCAGATTTTATCACAGTACCTTAAACAGGGCAGGCACTTAGTAAGTGGTTGCTGAATTGTAGTGAATTGAATTACCCTTTGCAACAAAGTTGAATAAGCCTGCTACACACTCAACGTTACAATCTTCCAAGTATCTGAACACCATTATCATGAAGCTAATTCTGAAGTTCTCTCCAGACTGATCATCTCCAGCACCTTCTACTGTTTTCTATCAAAATGGTTTCTTAATGATTCGTCATTCTTGTTGCACTCCTGTGAACGATGAGTGCTAGTTTGTGAGTGTCCCTCTTAAAATGTGGTACCTTGATCAGAACATAATGCTTCTCATGTGATCTTATGAGTACTGAGTAGAGCAGCACAATTACTTCCTGTACTTTGATCTTCCAAATTATATTAATGCTAGCTTATATTATCTTCTAGACAAAACATATTTCCATCACACTGTTGGTTTAGAGTGAGTCTGTAGTCAGTTAAAACCTCTGAATCTTTTAAATATGATTTAAATGGTGTTAAGTCAGCTATCTACTATCTCACATCTGTGTAATTAGTTCTCAAACTCAACTGATGAACTTAAAATTTAATAGTATAGATAAAATATTGTTAGTCTTAGTATACTGTTTAAGGCTGTTGAAATCTTTTAAAATTTTGATTCTGTCATACAATGTATGACCTCTCTTTACCAGCTTTACATTATCTTCAAAATTTATGTCATCCACATATTCATCTAAGTCTCTGGTAACAATATTGAATCAGAGAGAGTTGAATAAGTACAGAGCCTTGCAGAATGCCACTAAATCTCTCCAGGTTGTTCATCATACTATAATCTAATGTTTGAATATATAGGTTAATCACATTTACCATATATTTTCTATGTATATACTGTGTGTTTTTTATATCCATCCATCAATATGTGTGTATAGACACACACATACATATATAGATATATTTTTACTGAACTTTTCATTTCAAGGTAGATAAGCAACTTTTTTGCAGTGATAGTTTTAGAGAGTTCCTAGGGTGTAGTGCTAACATGATATTCACAACCCCTATGGTGGCCATGAATATCCCAGTGCAATTCTGAATTGTGAAATACAACAGACTCACCACATGGAAGACAGAACCAAAACATATATTCAGACACCAAAAGCCGAATCCATCATAGTAACAAAAATCTATACACAGCAGCAATATAGAGGACAAC
Source organism: Bettongia penicillata ogilbyi (assembly GCA_023548195.1). NCBI lineage: Eukaryota > Metazoa > Chordata > Mammalia > Diprotodontia > Potoroidae > Bettongia > Bettongia penicillata. The sequence goes on from JAJHZJ010000303.1 coordinate 1,604,829, forward strand.
ACCAGCTCCAATTCTTCCCCCACTAGACTTCCCACAAACCAGATCCCTTAAACAAATCACAAACAAGATCTTTCACTCGAATTCACTAGCTGCCTGCTTGCCTGCATCCTTCCTTACTCTGACTGCTCTCATGTCTAACTTCCTCTCAGTTCTGCTCTAGTTCCCTCTCTTCCTGTCCTACTCTTCCTGCTCCACCCCGTGAGAAAACTCCTCCCTCTACAGACTCATGTGACTCAGGCTTCCATGTGACCTGTGCAGGACACATGGGCCTATTAATGAATGGGAGCATCTTCCCATTTAAATTAACATTACACAGGGTCATACACAAACATATTTCTAATGTGTGTCTCTGTGTGTATGTACATTTTTATCTCTCTCATTCATGAGCTGGTTTTTGAAAGCCCTGGACTTCATTATAGAAGAGGGATGACGTTGAACTATGTGCAAAAATATCCAAGGTGATTCTTTTATGAGGTATAAACATGTCCCTTGTGTGAATCAGAAGGAGGAAATGTCCCTGCATGAATAACACCCCTGGGTGAATCTTTAAAGACATAGTTTACTCAGGGACATTTTAAGCAGGAGTTTGCAGTCAGGGAAAAACACATTTCTCTTCCTTTTGGGTGGTTAGTGGGATGATATTCTCATATTATCTTTTTATCTCACCAACTATGGAATCCAAGAGCTGAGGTTCTCTCCCAGAAGAGCACATCCCATTCAATAAAGAATAAAGTCCATAAAGGTCAAGACAAAATTGAGGAGATAAAAATATGCACTTTAAGCAGAAAAAAAAGCAGAGAAGTATTAACCTGAGGCTAGAAACAGCTTCAAAGAGCAGGACATCTGGCAGCAAAAGGAGACCTGGGCTATGAACTAAAGATAGAGTTGCCATTAAGAGGCAGGTTCAAGAGAGGAGCAGACTGTGGGAACCCAGTTGAGCCAATTGCCTAGTATAGATACTATACCATTGAGTGGGTACTCTGTGAAGAAATCACTAGCTGAAGCCCTGAGCACCAGAGGAATTAATAATTTTACCCTTATGTTTCCCTTGCATATGATCCTTATTACCATTCATTCCAAGTTTACGCCCATTTTCCCCATAGACACTGTGGATATTTGTGGAAACATATACCTCAGGTATATAGAGAGAAAGTTTATCACTTATTTTTCTCACCATGCAATTTTGTTAAATGCTGTTGATTTGAACTATTTGCATTTACCTATTGAATGTTTGTGGGAAGTCCACTAGCTATATGCTCCTGAGCTATAGTTTTAGGAGTAAGTACCCATAAACTATGTCCTAGAACTCTAGGCAGCATCTGCCCTCTGGGAACCAACTCATGACTGTTCACACAAGGTGAGAGAAATAGCCCAGAGGGTACACTACTACATATATATATATCTATATATATATCTATATATATATCTATATAGTATATATATGTGTGTGTGTATGCACACACATATACATACATATAAACAAATACCCATATATATGTATATGCATGAATGCATGTACATGTAATTATATATGTAAATACATTCATGTATATAAATATATATGCACATATGTATATATACTTATGTATGTTTCTATGTGTCAATTATACATATATTTAGCATAATACATTTGGAGCTACAAGTGAACTTAGGATAGTCAACTAAGTGTGTGTTTTGTGTGTTTGTATGTGATTTGTAAACCTGTTGTAAAGTGATATAGTATTAGCTCTATATTCATTTGCATTAAGTTTTTACTGTGAAATGAGAATGAATATTGATAATGATGACCTGGGTTACTTTGCTTTCCTGAATACTTTCTGAATCATCAAAAGATATTTAAGTTATGTAAGAGTGTACTATATACTAAGGTATGGTTTTAATATTAAATATATATGATACCCTAATTCCTTAAAAATGATTATCTGTTTATTATATACATATTGCAATAGTACATTCCTCAGTATATCTGATTAATCAGAATACCCTTTTCCCCAATAGTGTGAGATAACAGAGTTTTTTGGGTAATACATACATATAGACATCTACATTGTCTATCTTTTGTTACTCCTGGCAATCCATACTTACCTCTCCCTCCCCCAATCCCTTAATCATTTCAATGATGTTGTATTTGGACCTCAGCACATAGAAAAGAAGAGGATTCCAACATTGGTGACAATTGAGCAAACCTATGATTCAATAAAAAGTCATAATAGCTCAAAATTTTTTTGCCCCTTTTACCTAATTATTTATTTTCCCAAGGCATCTGAGTGAATTCCTTTTTCTTTGACTGCGTTCACTTGGTGGATGTACTCTTCAAATTATTCTGGGAACCTCAACGATTTCACTTTGTGGATTTGTGAACCTGTTTTTGCTTCTTAAATGAGAATGTCCAAGTGAAACTAGTTTAAATACTCTCATCTTGATCCTTAATAGTCATCATAGTAATACTGAAATTTTATTTTTTAATCTACCAGCCTAAAATGTAAAGAAACTTTGTAGCTATCAAGACAAGAATGGAAGGACCTCTTTACCTTCACGAAGTACTGATACCTCATCTCAGATATTGGGAGAATACTACAGAAGAAAAAGTATCTCTTCATTGTATAGTTTTGGAGGATAGCTAACCTTCAGGCTCGTAATAATGAAACAGGAATCTGAAGCCTGTGACAAGACCTTTTAAGAAATTAAAATTCTTTGTCAATCAAAAAAGTCTTAAGTTTAATTAAACTGATGAAAATTATTTCCCTTCAATATGAAAACAAGAACCAGACTGTTACTTTTTTCTAAAAATTAAAAAAAAAAGAGCCTTGTTGATGGTCACTGCTATTTGAATTCGGAACTTCAAGAACCACAATCTCAAGCTTCAATTTGCCTTTTTCATATCAATCACAAGGAATCATAGGAAATAATTATTAGTTCAGACACTTATTTTATAAAACAGAAAGTGTTTTCAGTACCCATTTACATATGAGGACCAGTCATTACTATTTTGAATACTAATAATGATTTTAGGTATTAATAGCTTGTTTTAAGGTAAAGGGTCAACAGACTGGGACTGAGGGAGGAATTCAGCATTTACAATGGAAAATAAACCTTTCAGAGGAAAATATTAAATAACAAATGCAATCCTGGGGAAATGACATATAGTATTTCCTTTAAAGAGAAAGATCATAAGAACCAGTGCAACATGATAAACCTATGTGCTTTTGGAGATGCTAAGTTAATAGGAAGGTTTATAGAATTTTTTTTCTTTTTTCTTTTTTAAAATTATTTTGTTTTCAACTTTCTACAATCACTTCCAAATATTTTATATTTTTCCCCTCCTTCCCTCTCCTTGTCCCCTCCTTCTTCACTCCCTCCCTAAGATGGCAAGCAATCTTATATAGGTTCTACACATACATTCCTATTAAATACATTTTCACCTTAGTCATGTTGCATAGAAGAATTGAAATGAATGGGAGAAACCATAAAACAAAACAAAATGCAAGAGAAAATGGTCTGTTTCATTCTACTATCCAATTTCATAATTCTTTCTCTGGATGTGGATGGCATTTTGCCTCAAGATTCCATTGGAAATTTTTTAGGTCCTTTCATTGCTGTGAAGGACTAGGTCTACCAGAAAAATTCCTCGCACACTGTGGTTGTTGCTATGTTCAAAGTTCTCCTGGTTCTGCTCCTTTCACTCAGCATCAGTTCATATAAATCCTTCCAGACCTCTCTGAAGTCTTCCTATAAAATTTTTTAAAGGTGTGGATCAAGTTGAAGGACAATAATAATATTCAAACTAAACTTTTGCCATGATTTGGAAGTCAAGTAAGATTTTTTTTTCTATTTAATAGCTTTTCATTTTTTACTAGCAAGCTAAATTACTATTTACTGCTCTGATTACTACCCTTTTTAAAATCAGGAATGGAATATTTGAAGAATCTTGTAAAGCATTCTCACCATATTTTCTTTTCCATCCTGAATTTACCCACCTTCAGGGATCAGATATCTTGGACCATACATTTCTAACTTTCAGACTTACCAAGGTTCATGCATTGCTAATAACTTTTGGATCCTGAATGACTTGAGTGTTCTGTCTGGGAGTAGTTGAATGTCCACCTACATTACCAAAGTCCAGCAACTAGTAAATGAGAGGTGTGCACTTGGTTGACCTAACATAAAGCAAAGATGAGATGGCGTTCAGAATAAGAATATCCACAATTATCACAACATGAGATTAGAAACAATCACAGAATGATTCAGGTCACCATCCTCATCTGGCTATCTGGGTAAACTATATGGAAATTATCATTAATTTCTAATGCTAGAGAGCAATTATTACATTTGGGGATATTATAAGATAATGTTTCTAAGCTCTCTATTTACTGCAAGCCAATGGTATCAATGCCAGAATGGTTCTTATGGCAATGTGTATTGGTATACCTAGGCTCGATACTTTGGAAGACTTTTCATATTTTGTTTAGATTTGATTGCTAGCTGTTTTCTCTCTGTCTGTCTCACATTTATTCTAAAATCCCTGGTACCTAGCATATTTGATGGCACATAGATTTTTATTAAATGATTGTTTACTGATTATTGATGCCATTGCCTCTTTCTATGCTTTTATTTAGGTGGTCCTTCATGTTAGGAACATATTTTTTTTCTTCCCCTCTTCCTCTTGGATGCTCTCAATCCTTCAATATACAGTTCAGATATCACCTCCTACTTGAAGCCTTTTCTGATCCCTGCTTCCCTTCTTGAAATGATATTATTTTGTGCTTGCTTTGTTTTTATTTCTTCTGTCATTCCATAAAATTCACCTTATATATTGTCTACATATATTCCTTCTATCTGTACTGTTAGTGATATATCTATGTTTTTAAGAATTCCAAATATCATCTTGCCACATAGGGATGTAAACAGTTTAGATCTATTGAATGTCTTATGTTTTCTTTTCCCTTTTGACCTGTTTATATTCCTCTTGGATCTTGATATTAGAGGTCAAATTTTTGGTTTAATTCTAGTCTTCTCCTTATGAAAGCTTGAAATCCTTCTATTTCATTAAATACCCATTTTCCACCTTTTTGTATTATGTTTAATTTTGGCAGGGAAGTGATCCTTGGTTATATTCTGAGCTCCATTACCCTTTAGAATATCATGTTCCATGGTCTCCAGTTCTTTAATATTTCAGCTGCAAGGTCCTGTGTGATCCTGATTATGACTCCTTGATATTTGAATTTTTTCTTTCTGGTCATTGTAGTACTTCTTCCCTTGACCTGATAGTTGTGAAATTTGAGCTATAATGTTCCTTGAGGTTTTAATTTTGGGATCTTTTTCCTGAGGTCTTCAGTGGATTCTTTCAATGTCTATTTTACCGTCTGCTTCTAGGACATCAGGGCAGTTTTCCTTAATAACTTCTTGATATTTTTATTGTGGATTTCAGGTAGTCCAAGGACCACTTATATTGTCTCTCCTACATCCATTTTCCAGGTCAATTGTTTTACCCATGAGGTATTTTAGATTTATTTCCAGTTTTTCATTTTTTTCAAAATTTGTTTGATGGATTCATTATGTTTCATAAAGTCATTAGCTTCCATTTGTCCAATGCTAACTTGTAAGGTATTGTTTTGTTTAATTAAATTTTGTTCCTTTTTCATTTGACCAATTGTACTTTTTAACAATTTTTCAGACTGTTGATTCTTTTTTTCATAATTCTCTTTCATCACTCCCATTTTTTCCAGTTTTTTCTTTTCTCTTAGACAGTTTTCAAGTTCATTTTTGAGTTCTTCCATGAGATCTGTCTGAGCTTGAGACTACTTCCTATTTTTCTTTGATGTTTTACCCATAGGTGCTTTGACATTATTGTCCTCTTCTGAATTTGTGTCGTGGTTTACCCTGTCACCATAACAAATTTCTATAGTCCGATTATTTTTTGTTGTTTCTTTCTTCTCATCTTTTTAGGGAGAGGGGTACTTTTTCCCTCCCTAAAAGTTTGAGCTCTGCTCCCAGGGTGGTATGGGCACTGTCTCTGGCTTCTTGTGCTAGTGACTGCAAGCCTTGGCTGTTTACCTGGTGCTCTACTGAGGCTGTGGGGTAGGAGTTGATCGGTGTTGAGCTGGGGCTCTGGTGGTAATGTCTGGCATGTGCCATAGCATAGTGGGGAAATTTCTTCATTTCCCTGTGGCTATATTGAAGCAACCAGGGGTCAGGTCTCTGAAGGCTCTTTCACCAGAGTAAGATGGACTTTTTTTGCTGATTCTCCAAATTTCTTGGGTTAAAAGATTGTTTCCCCCTGTCTTTCTGCTGTTTTTGCCCTTCTAGGATTTATTTTGAGATTCTATTTTATGGTTGTTTGAAGGGAAGTATGAGAGAGTTGAAGCAGTTTCCTGCTTATTCCACCGTGTTGGTTTCTGTTAAATTTCCTCTGTTTTTATTTCTATGTGCAAATATTATATGATTCCCTTAAATTCCATTAGAATGTAAATTACCTGAGGACAGATACATTTTTCTGTCTTTGTATCTCTAATACCTATCACGGTACCATAAATATAGTAAATGATTAATAAAAGTTTATTAAATTTAATACAGCTTCCCCAGTACTTAAAGTAGGCTAGTGACAGAAAGTTTTTCTTCTAACTGATAGTTGGAAAAGGAATAGCTGAAGCCTGTAAATAATAATCCTTCCTCTTCTTTCCACCCCCTCATTTGGCAAATCCAATGGAACTTCTTTAAACTGACCTCTTAGCATGACTAAGTCATTTTCCCTTCAAGCTTACCCTTGCAAATTATTTCAACCCTATTATTTTTCTATACAAATATTGAGAGGGGCCAAACAATGTGATGTGTGTACCTTGAAAATCTCACAGGTGGTTTAGTGATGGTCCTTACCCTGGATCTTTTTTAGACGATATGGCAGGCAAACCAGATAATAGGTTTCATTGAGAGTTTCTTGTGGTAGGGTGTCCTGACAATGGGTGTGGTAGAAAAATACTAAATTAAAAAAAAAACAAACAAACAAGGTGCAATCTCTGTCCTTATGGAGTTTCCAGTTCTATTTGGTGATGCAACATAATCCAACTTGAATTTGTTATCTCAGTAATATGAGTATTCTTCTTTAAATATTCATATCATAACCTACCTGTGATTGTACATCCTATGTGAATCTCATCCATGTCCTCTCATAAGTTTCCTGTGGAAAGTCCCACCAGTGCTATGGGGGCAGTGGGGCACTCCCTTGTATTCTTACGACATAGTAATAATATTAGTGGAACAGAGAGACTTTTATTATTAACTGGTTGCTCTTGCCATATGACCAGCCCAATTTTTCATATATATTTTTGACGATATCTTCTTTATTCTTCTTGTTTCTAGGATGATGTAGCCTACTCACATCCATCCTATGCCTCTTTATTGTGCATTGAGGGTGCCAAGATTCTTTACTTCTGCAAGCTAAGCATTCCTAATTCCTTTACCTAATCCTTATATGACATAGACTCAAGGTCAAATAGGCTTTATAGTTGAGTATTATATCATATGGCTGACTAATGTTGAGCTTAGAGTCCACTGAAATATCCAGACCCTATTCAGATAAACTTCATCTTATAGTTAAAAAATCAATTTCTTGAACCTCCATTAAACTTCACCTTTATGCCTCTTAAATTTCATTTTTTTTCTTAAAATCAGTTCAATTGCAAAACTGTAATAATAGAAGTTAAAGATCTTCCTTGCCCATTAATAGGCTGGGAAACTTGATTAGAGAAGACTTGTTTTGTAGGAAGGTTCTCACCTTTTGTTAATTACTAATGAGGTACTGGGTCACAAGGGTCATAATGCCCCCTGGCTCTAAAAAGTGTATTTATATATTCTGAGGTGAGGTTTGCTTTGGGGTTTACTCTTTGGAAGAAAGTTCATGTGCCAGATGAGACTCTGGGTAGCCATTAAAGAGCACTAGGGAGGTGCTCCCCTAGATGCTTCTCTTTCTGGTAACTATTTATGTATGTAATAGTCAGACAATTGGATCTGTCTGTTGATCTATGATGTACATATTACTTATGATCAGAAAGTTAGAAGCCCTCTCTGTTGGTCTTTATTTATGTTTGTATTTTCTCTGTTGGTATATATGATTAAAGAAGAATGTTGATCCCTCAAAGGTTGCTTTCCTTTTAAATAAGTAGATCAAAGAACCTGTGCTAGCAGACCACCTTGGATGTGGCAGAGTACTTGCTGCTACAATAATCTATTAAGCTCTTTTGGAATCCTGAATCCATTATCTAGTGTGCTAATTCTACCTCCTAGCTTTATGTAGTTTTCAAATTGGATACTAATATTCAGTTATATAGCATCACCAGAAGAATATTGATAGTAAAAATATAAACCTAGCTTGCAAAGAGAAACTTGGGGTCACTAAAAACATCTCAGTTTGCTTTCCTAATTAATTTTGGTCCTAGTTCAATTTCCATTTGCAATGCCTGTCATAGATGGATAGATAGATAGATAGATAGATAGATAGATAGATAGATAGATAGATAGATAGATAGATAGATACATGGATGAGTTCTATAGGTCCATTTTATTACATATCATAGTTTGAAAAATAGTCTTTCTGTATCTATGTGGTTTCTCATGGGGGGTGGGAGGGTTTAGTTCTAATTCATTTGAGTGATTACAGCTCTACTTTAGTAGGGTCTATAATGTTCCTGATTTAGATGCGACCAATATCTGCAAACCTGAGCATCTGGAGCACTTTGCCTCTGATGGGGAATTCTTTTTCAACTCGCACTCTGTGCTGGATCTCCTCCAAAACAGTAGTGAACTACCTTGTTAAGAAAAGCAAAAGTCTCCCATTGATATTCATTGCTTGGTATTGATAAACAGAATCATTTAGCAAGGATATCTCTTATTACATTTTTAAGGATTCTTGTATAATTTTGACATACACATGGAACACATCTGTATTGGAGGAGAGCCTAAAATTTTGCTGTACTGAATCAAATGCTTTTCCCGACACCAAGCTGTAACCACAGTGAAACCATTCTATTCTCTGGAATTGAATGGTTTATTTTGGTTTATTTTGTTGTTGGAAAAGCTTATTTGTTTTCTGGTAATATCCTCATCCAGAATGCCCTTACTGTGTGTATAGTTTCATTAAAAATGATATAATTAAAAAGATAGTCATTTCCTCTTTTTTTTAAAAAATGATTTGGTCTAAGGTGTTTTCTATGTCTTTGGTATCTTTTCCTCCTTCGTATATCTTGAGAAATATTAATATTACTGTTAAAAGTACCACCACCCTCTTACTCAACCAGGCTTGTAACCCAAATACCATCCTCAGCTCCTCACTCTCTCACCACACTTCCTCTCTCATATAGTGCTACCATTCCTATCCTCTACTTCTCTCCTGTGATCTTCCTATCACCATGGAGAAGATCTTCATTATGTCATGCTATTGTATTAGTCTACTGTTGGGTCTTCCTGCCTCAGATCTCTCTCCACTCCAGTTCATCCTCTACTCACCTATCAAATTGATTTTCCTGAAACTCAAATCTGACCATGTCACTCCTCTGTTCAGTAAATTTTCTTGGGTGCCTAACTTCAGGATCATATATAAAATCCTCCTTGAATTTTAAATCCCCTCATAACCTGGCCTCTTTCTATCATTCTAGGTTTCTTACACCAAATTTCCCTACATATGCTCTCAGATCCAGTGACTGCTTTCCTCGCTCTTCCTCACATGACACTTATTCTTCCAACTTCAAGAATTTTTACTGAGCATTCTCTATTCCTGGAACTCTCCTTCCCCATCTCTGCCCTCTGGATTCCTTGACTTTCTTTAATTATGAGCTAAAGTTTCAATATTTGCAAGAATTTGCAAGCCTTTTTTATTCCTCCTTAATCTTAGTGCCTTTCTTCTGAGACATTCTCTTGTTTATCTTTATGTATCTTGTTTTTACTAGTGATTTGAATGTTCCCTCCTGGTTGACGTGAGCTCCTTGAAATCCCTTCTAGAAAGTTACTCTAGAAATGCATCCAGGAATATGATGTTAGTATCATTTATGATAGCCTCATTTTTGTTGAGAGTGAGAAGAGTTTATTGTAAAATCTTTACAGATTTTATACATTTTTGCTCCTCTCTATCATCATCCTTAAATCAAATCCCTGTGAGATGACTTTGCTTAGTTAGATCTCTTTAAAACTTTTATACTAATAATATCACACTATCTTTCTCTGTAGCATTTCAAAATCTATTTTATATTCTAAGTCTTTGATGCCCTTGGGTTCCATGTCTTGACCTGGCAAGTATATACCTGTGTAACCTTTGATTTCCTCTGTGAGAGGCAGCTTTCCTAACGAATGTGACTTTTAGACTCTTTTGACCTCCTCATTATGACAACTGAGTTACAATGATTAAATTTCTAAATAACAATGTAATAACTATTAATATCCATCCATTTCCTGTTGTTAACACTAATAATTCATTTAAATATATCAGACTGGAGGTTTTATTTTTAACTGTATACTATGTCCTTTTCTCATTTTTACTCTTTTTTTCCTATCTTTGAATTAATTTTGGTCTTTTTTATAATAAGTTTATCACTAGATTTTACACAGATGATTTAACTTATAACTACCACATAAGTAAAAAATAATTTCCTTTCTCTTAAAAAAAATAATGTTTTTTTGGGGGGTGGTTGTTTGAGGGAAACATCACTAGCTCTTTCCATTCCATTGAAGAACTTCCATTTCTATGTGGAGATTAACCACACACACACACACACACACACACACACACACACTCACACACACACACACACACATAGGTGAAAATGACAACACTTTTGAAATAACCTGCCAATATAGTCTCATCAGACTGGACCCCTTCCCAGAGGGAAAGAGACAAATAAACAGAAACAGAATGATAGATGAGTTCATTAAGTACAGTCTGTGACACCAAAGGAATTCTACTAACACCTATGCTTATCTTCTATCTGACCTCATGATTACTGCATTCAAAGGTGGTTAAGCTTGGTTTATACTCTGTATTAGTTTATTTGGTCAAGACTCCAATTCCCTTCATTCTGGGTATAAAACAGTGCTACCCCTGAAGTCTGAGGGCTCCTCAGGATCAGCTTACTAAGTTATAGATCGAGTTTGATACTGTCTCATGTTCTGCTTCATATATCTGAATTAGAATAGAGACCCTTATTGTGTTAACTTGGGGAAGTCACATACACCCTTCATATTCTTATCCACTAGATCAGAATTACTAAGAAAACTTGTAGTTATATAAACTGTTATTGATCTCTGCTTAGTGAAATCCTAGAATAGACTACTGGATGTAAAAATAAAGAAAAGTTAATATAATCAGAAACAATATTAAATTGTGTATGGTTTCTTTTCATATTCTCTTCTGAAAATACTGTATAAAAAAACTAACTGAAATTCCTTGTTTTTATTTCACAAAAATCTGTTTTTATTTTTTAATTGAATAATTTATTTACAGAAATCTATTTTTTAATGAAGGGAAAAATAATAGACAGAGGAGGAAAATATTGATACCTGTTAAAAACAGTTCAAATCTCATCTCTTATTCTGATTTTCTAGATAAGGTGGAGTATAGTGGGTTCTCATTTAACTTTTTGATGGACAGGAAAGAATTTCAGAAATAATATCTTTCTTACATTTATGTAGGGCTAAAAAAACTAAAAAATAAAATGAAGAACATTTATTCAGTTTTATTTGAATCTGGTTAAAAGTGATTCCTCTTTGAGAAAAAAACTCTGCTGAAGAGGGAATACAGGAGTTGTCTGCATTGACCAGTGCAGATATGTGGGGAAGTAATGGAAAGAAAAAAGAGAATGAATACAAAAACACAGCAAAATCACATAAAACAACAGTTTTACAAATTTTAAAGCTGAAAATGAGCTGAAGTTGGCAAAGAAAGCTAATAATCAAGTTATATTTCCAGTTATGCTAGGTGGAAAAGGGCCATCAAAGAAGATGCAGTGTAGCTGCTTGAGAAGGATGGAAGAAAAATAACTGAAAACAAAGAGAAGTTAGAGTTGCTTAAATATTCTTTTACTTCTCTTTTCTCTTTCGAAGAATGTCCTTTATACTGGAAAGACTAGAACAAAAAATTATTAGTAGGGAATTTGTACCCAAGAGAAATAAGAGAATAGTAAGACTACATTGATGCTTTTGAAGAATTCAGCTGCCTGATCCATATTAATTATATATTTGAACACTAAAAATAACAACTGTTGCAGCAGCAGCAAAACCCAACCACTGGTGGATACAATTGTTAAACCACTGCCAGTGATATTTCAATGATGCATCTTTGGAAAACTGGAGAAGAGCATATATATTATCCACATCCATATCCATTTCCATATCCATATCCATATCTCTATCTCTACCTCTATATCCATATGCATAGTCGTATCATATCTACACCCTCTATATCTATATTTATATCTATATCTCTATATATTTGATCTTTCTTAGAGGAATAGATTATGTTACAAAACCTATGGGCAAGAAAATTTGACTGCAATTTCATGGAAGACTAAAAACATATTATTACAGAAATAGTTACCATCTAGAAAAAGAAGTAATGATCCCAAAAATCTATATGGTTTCATCAAGAACAGATTATGTCAAGCTAGCATTATTTCCTGTTCTGACACAGTTACTAAACTAATGGTTCCAAGAAATACTAGACACATAGCTTGTTCTTTTTTTTTAACCAGGGTTTAGTAAAATATCTTAAACTATTCTTGTGGAAAGCATTGAAATACATTAGGTAATCATGCAATTGGAGAGTTTAAAAGAAATAGTTTAGTTATAGTTTCTATTATATTCACATACACACATACATACTTTTCTTGAAGTTTTTCATTTTGTTTTCCATAGTCAGAAGCAAATATTTTCAAATGCCAAATTATAAACAATGCTAAGGAAATATAAATTCAGTTATAATAGGGAACATCAGAAATCTCCAAGATTGAATCTCTTTAATGGTTATTTTAAATAGTCAAGGATCCATTAGTTCATTGGCAAGGATACCTCTCCCCCTGCCTAATATATTTCTAATGCAGTTTATAATAATTTTCTTCTTTAGTAGATGGTCATCATGTGTTGTTACAACCTATGAAATAATCAACTGACTTTGAACCTTTTGGCAATGACTCCTTTCTTTACTTACCTAGACCACTCCCTAAAAGACAAACTTAAAGCCTAGATACCAAGCATAGTATAGTGCAAACAGCATGGACTTAAAAACTCTGGGTTCAAGTATCACTTCTAACACATGTGATCTTAGGTGAGTCTTCTAACTTCTTTGTGCTTTAGCTTTTTCATCTGTAAAATTGGGGCATTCAGCTAGATGGCCTCTGATGTGCCAACTAGTTCTACATCTATGATCCTTTATATCTTCTAATGATATTTTGGAACTTAGGGTCTTTTGCTATATCTTTCTAAAGTCTATGGTCTTCCCCATAACATGAAAAAGTGCCAGAGTAAGACTTTAATATAGAGTTTTTAATACCTACAGCAAGAATTAGCTAATATTCAGATATATATCTCTGCAAATTTCATCTCTTTTCTTACCCATAGGTACATAATTGTTGGGAAATGAAAAGGAAAATTAAAAATTGCAGAGCTATTATTTTTATCTCAGAATTTATTTTGAATTCATATTCCACTTTTTGTGTGATGGCTTGAGAGGCTCACAAAACCAGTAACTTATTTTTTAGCTTTTTGAATATTATTTTTGTCAGTTAGATAGCAAATATTTATTAACAGCCTACTATGTTTCAGAAAAGTATACTAGTACAAGAGAGCACAAGAAAGGCAAAAGACAGTCCCTACTCTCAAGGGGCTCACAGTCTAATGAGGGAGGACAACATACAAACAACTAGGTACAAAGAAAATCTATTCAGAATAAATTGGAAATGATCAACAGGGGAAGGATACTAGAATTCAGGGGAATCAGAAAAAGCTGCTCAGAGAAGGTGTGATTTTAGCTAGGACTTGACAGAAGTCCCAGAAAAATTCCCTTTTCAGGGAAACCAGGGGGTAAAGATGAGGAGGGAGAATGTTTCAGGCTTGGAGATGACCAGAGAAAATTGTGGGAGTCAGAGAATGTTTGAGTAATGGCGAGGAGTCCATTGCCACTGCATTGAAGAGTCCATGAAGCAGTTAGGTGGGAATGTAAGATGAAAGAAGACAGGAAGGGTGGGGGCAGAGCAGGCTATGTTTTAAACACCAAACATAGGATTTTATATTTGATCTTGGAGGTGATAAGGAGCCACTGCTGTTTAGTCAATAGAAAGTGCTAGAACCATCAAAGTTTTGAACTCCAAGGAATCTTACACACACTCCATGTCAAATCGCTCATCATAAAAAGATGGCATCAGTTTCAGTGACATGTTACTGGGAAAGTGACATGTTACTGGGTCACTGTTACTGGGAAAACTAGGACCAAAATTCAAGTTAATTGACTCCAAAATTCTTTCTCCTATACTCTGTTGCTTTCCACACAAAAGAGTTGTAAGGTTGTTAAATTTTATATTCCTCAAATGTAAGCTGTAGAATGCATATCTCTCTCCCCCTCCCTTCCCCTCTCTCTTTCCGTCCCCTCTATCTCTCTCTGTTGTCTGTCTCTCTATATATCCTCTGGGTTTTTCTCTCCTCTCTGTCTCTCTCCATATGTGTGTATGTATGCATGCATTTCATTGTATTACTAGGAAATATATATCTGGTGCTAAAGAGTTAAGAAAAAAAGGCATCAAGTGAAAAATCAGGCCATCCATATAATGCCTTCTCAATGCTATAATGATATCAGTTGCAACAAGTCCAATGGCTGACCTCATTACAAGGGTTTAATTGCATTGTTACACAGTTTCACTTCTTCTCTCTGGCCTCTTTCTCTTTATGACAGCTTTAGAAAGGAATTTCAGCTTGAGGTCAAAGGAAATTAATTACTGCTTTCTTAATCTGTGCTCATCTACATTTAGAAAATTTAGGGCTTTTTACCAACATTTTTTTTTGTCTCCTATTTGTATAGACCCAAACTTATTTCAAAACTAACACCTTAGTTCTTTATAAAAAGCGTAAGAAAAAAGTCCCTTAAAACATGGCATATTTTAATAATATGAAGTACAGTCTAGGAAACCAGGTGTAGAAATTTAAGTATTTGCAGTTTCTTTAAGATAATAATGTTCCATAAATGGAAGTAGTACTAGGTTTGGAATCAAAGGGTCTAGGTTTGAGTCTTGACTTTAAAAAGTACCTATGTGATACTGTGGAAGTAACTTTATCCTCCTTGGACTCAATTTTGTTATTTATAGCCTGAGTGGTTTGAAATAGACAGCCTTTAAAGAATCTTCTGTCTTGAATTTATGAGAATAGGATGCTATGAAAATGTCCTTCATATAAAATTACTAGAATGAAGCTTAAATAGATAAACAAACTAAAGACTTTGAGATCAGGCCAAATAATGCTAATCTAATAGTGTGAGAAAAATTTGGAGTCTAAATGTAAGCTTCACTGTCTATCTGTAGGAATACAAATCAATGGTTGGCACAGAATGACATCTATGGATGTGGAATGAATAGAAAATCTGATGTTTAACAAACTGTATCTGGTGTGACCTGAAAGAAGGACACTTTTTAAATAATTATTGCATGAGCAGACTAAAAAGTAAAGTTTCCTTTACTTTTCTTGATCTCCATTGCCCGGGAAAAATCCCTTCTGACTGTAATGCCAATTCAGTCAATGTAAAGGTTGCAAGATTGGAACTCAAGGTTCTATAGGTTATCAATAAATATACATTTCAAGTCAGCAACTAATAACCTAGAGACCTTCACCTGTATGTCTCCCTGAGAAATATGTGACATTTCTTCATGGACATTCAGAATTAATTCACAGATGTGGCTGCAGTCAGAAATCAGACGAATGGCAAGTTATATCAGTGGACAGAATAGAGAGATACCTAACTGATGTGAGTTGATAGGTACAAGACAGGGATGACACTTATTTTTTTTTTCTTTTTGTAGAGAACATTTCCCTTGATTTGGATGTGAAAGACCTAGGTTCAAATGTAGTTCCACTTTTTTCTATGATCTGTATGACTTTGAGCAAATAACTATGAGAAACTGGTAGGCAAAAGTTTGGGGTAGGGGCCAATGATCCACTCCATCATAGAGCCAAAATAGGGGAAAGCACAAGTGAACTTAGTCTTACAGTTACCCTAGATTTTGGAGCAGGAGATTTTTTTTTTAAATATAAAATTTATTTATTTTTCAGTTCTTAACATTCACTTGCACAAGAATTTGAATTCAAAATTTTCTCCCCATCTCTCCCCACTCTTCACCCCAGGACAGTATGCACCCCATCTACTCATTCCTCCAGTCTGGCCTCCCTTTTTTACCCACACTTCTCTCTGTTTACCACACTTCCTCTCTGTTTTCCTATAGAGCAAAATAGAATTCTGTACTTCATTGCCTGTATAGCTTAATTTCCAGTTGCATGCTAAAACAATTTTTAACATTCATTCTTAAAGCTTTGAGTTCCATATTATCTTCCTCTCTCCCCACCCACTCACTCTCATTGAGAAAGCAAGCAATTCAATATAGGTCATACACATGTAACAATGCAAAGTACTTTCATAATAGTTATGTTGTAAAAGACTAACCACATTTCCCTCTATCCTGTCCTGCCCTTCATTTATTCCATTCTCTTCCTAGACCTGTCCTCCCACAATAGTGTTTGCTTCTGATTATCCCTTTCCCCAGTTTGCTATCCCTTCTTCTTCCATCTCCTATTCCTTTCCCCCTTGCCTTCCTGCAGGGTAAAATAGATTTCTATATCCAATTGAGTGTGTTATCCCCTCCCTAAGCAAAATCCCATGAGAGTAAGGCTCAATTTCCTTTCGTCTCTGCCCTCTTCTCCTCTATTGTAGAAGCTCTTCCTTCCCTCTTGTATGTGAGATGGTTTTCCACATTCTATCTCTCCCTTTCTCTTACTCCTAGTACATTCCATTCAACAGTAAATTTTACTTTTTAGCTATTCTTCCTTCATATTCAGCTCACCTTGTGCCCTCTGTTTATGTGTGTACATATATATGTATATGTACCCACACATACACATATACACACATATATACATGTATATGTATATATACACATACATATACATACCTATACAAATATAATATACACATACATACAAACCCTTGCACAGCTACTCATAGAGATAGTCCCTCTAATTACTCTAATACTGAAAAAAGTCTCATGAGTTACAAATAACATCTTTCCATGTAGAATGCAAACAGTTCAACTTCAATGGAAATTAAGGAATCTCTCTCTTGTTTACCTTTTAATATTTCTCTTGATTCTTGAATTTGAAAGTCAAATTTTCTATTCAGCTCTGATCTTTTCAACAAGAATGTTTGAAAGTCCTCAATTTCATTGAAATTCCATTTTTTCCTCTGAAGTACTATAGTTAGTTTTACTGAGTAGGTGATTTCTTGGTTTTATTCCTGTCTCCTTTGACCTCTGGAATATCATATTCCAAGCCCTTCAGTCCCTTAGTGTAGAAGCTGCTAAATTCTGTGTTATCCTGATTGTATTTCCACAATATTTGAATTATTTTTTTCTGACTATTTGTAATATTTTCTCCTTGACCTGGGAACTCTGGAATTTGGCTTCAGTCTTCCTAGGAGTTTTCCTTTTCAGATCTCTTTCAGGAGGTGATTGGTGAATTCTTTCTACCTCTATTTTATCCTCTGCTTCTAGATTATCAGGGCAATTTTCCTTGATAATTTCTTGGAAGATTATATGTAGGCTCTTTTTGTGATCATGGTTTTCCGGTAGACCAACAATTTTTAAATTACTTTTCCTGGATGTGTTTTCCAGATCAGTTGTTTTTCCAACGAGATATTTCGCATTATCTTCTAGTTTTTCATTCTTTTACTTTTGTTTTATAATTTCTTGGTTTCTCATAGAGTCATTAGCTTCCATCTGTTCCATTCTAATTTTTAAAGAACTACTTTCTTCAGTGAGCTTTTGAACTTCCTTTTCCATTTGGCTAATTCTGCTTTTTAAAGTATTCTTTTCCTCATTGTTTTTTGGACCTCTTTTGCCATTTGAGTTAGTCTATTTTTATTTTTTTTAAATATATTTATTTAAGTTTTCAACATTCGTTTCCACAAAATTTTGGGTTCCAAATTTTCTCCCCATTTCTCCCCTCCCCCACCCTAAAACGCTGAGCATTCTAATTACCCCTATCACCAATCTGCCCTCCCTTCTAACTTCCGTCCCTTAACTTATCCCCATCTTCTCTTTTGTCCTGTAGGGCAAATAACTTTCTATACCCCATTACCTGTATTTCTCATTTCCTAGTTGTATGCAAGAACAATACTCAACAGTTGTTCGTAAAACTTTGAGTTCCAACTTCTCTTCCTCCCTCCCTTCCCACCCATCCCCTTTGGGAAAGCAAGCAATTCAATATAGGCCATATCTGGAGGTGATGGGTGGATTCTTTCAATATTTATTTTTCCCCTTGGTTCTAGAATATCAGGGCAGTTTTCCTTGATAATTTCATGAAAGATGATATCTAGGTTCTTTTTTTGATCATGGCTTTCAGGTAGTCCCATAATTTTTAAATTGCCTCTCCTGGATCTATTTTCCAGGTCAGTTGTTTTTCCAATGAGATATTTCACATTCTCTTCCATTTTTTCATTCTTTTGGTTTTGTTTTATGATTTCTTGGTTTCTCAGAAAGTCATTAGACTCCATCTGTTCCATTCTAATCTTGAGAGAACTATTTATTTCAGTGAGCTTTTGAACCTCCTTTTCCATTTGGCTAATTCTGCTTTTTTAAGCATTGTTCTCCTCATTAGCTTTTTGAACTGCTTTTGCCAATTGAGTTAGCCTATTTTTCAAGGTGTTATTTTCTTCAGTATTTTTGGGGGACTCCTTTAGCAAGGTGTTGACTCACTTTTCATGCTTTTCTTGCATTGTTCTCATTTCTCTTCCCAATTTTTCCTCCACCTCTCTTATTTGATTCTCAAAATCCTTTTTGAGCTCTTCCATGGCCTGAGATCATTGAATATTTATTTTGGATGTTTGGGATACAGAAGCCTTGACTTTTATGTCTTTCCCTGATGGCAAGCATTGTTCTTCCTCATCAAAAAAGATGGGAAAAGATATCTGTTTCCCAAGGAAGTAACTTTTTATAGTCTTATTTTTTTTCCCTTTTTTGGGCATTTTCCCAACCAGTTACTTAACTTTTGTGTCCTGCGTCAAGAGTAGGGCATATTCTGGGGATCTGTAAGATCTCAGTTCCTCCTAAGTGTCACAATCAAGCATGTACACAGGTGTGGGAGCAGGCAGGGATTTTTGTGCCCAGAATCTTAGCAGAGTTTCCTCTCCATAGCCACCTGGTCTCCTGTTCTGCCAAGCCAGCACTGGGGTGTGATTTCAGATAAGCTGTGGGGGCAGGGCCACCATTGAGTGTGAGACAAAGACCAGCTCCCTCAGGGCATCTACACAGGGCTGAGGTAATATTAAGTTCCTCAATGCTTCCAGAGGTTTTTACAATCAAACAATGGATGCAGGTGGCTGCATAGGGCTGCTACTGCCTCAGCCTTCCTGCCAAATGTGGCCTCTGCGGGATGCTGCTTGAGGCTGGAGCTATGGGAAGGCCCTTCTCCCTCCTTGCCCAGCTGAAAAAACCCTGTTACTGACCTTTGGCACCTGTGGGTTGAGGGATCTGCAAACCTACTGCTGCTGGGACTGGGGATTCTGCCACCGGAGATTCTGCCCCCAAGGGCTATTTGAGAGCCATGCTGTGGCCAAGGCTGTGCTGGGCTCTGCTCTGCATCTGGTGCAACAGACTTTTCCCATGGGCCTTTCAGGTCACCCTGGGTTGGAATCTCCTCCATTCTGTTGTTCTTCACTTCTGCTACTCCAAAATTTGTTGAGAGTCCCTCTCTACAGGAATTTTATAGGCTGTGTGAGGAGAGACCTCATATATGTGCCTTTCTACTCTGCCATCTTGGCTCTGCCCCCTAGTCTATTTTTAAAGGTGATATTTTCTTCATTATTTTTTTTGGTCTCTTCTAGCATGCTGTTGACTTTCTTTTCATGATTTTCTTGCTTCTCTCATTTCTCTTCTCAATTTTTCCTCCACCTCTCTTACTTTCTTTTCAAAATCCTTTTTGAGCTCTTCCATGGCTTGAGACCATTGCATATATTTTTTGGAGGTTTTGGATGTAGGAGACTTGACTTTGATGTCTTTCTCTGACGGTATGCTTTGTTCTTCCTCATCTGAAGGGATGGAAGAAAATACCTTTTCACCATGAAAGTAATCATCTATAGTCTTATTTTTTTTCCCTTTTTGGGGGCACGTTTTGAGCCAGTTACTTAATTTTGAGTCCTTTGTCAAGTGAAGGGTATACTCTAGGGACCTGTGAGTTCTCAGTTCCTCCAAGATAACACAATCAAGGGAGAGGAGTTTACTCTTCTCCTGGCCTGTGCTCTGGTCTGATCTTTTCTGCCCAGAATTTGTCAGTAGGATTCCATCTTTGGAGCCTCCACCAGCTCCACCACACCAGTGCTCCTCCTTACTCCAGCACAACCACTAAGGACTGAGACCCAGATCAGCTGATCCATTCTCCTAGGGTCTTTAGTCTGATGGCTCCAAAAAGGATATTGCTACATTGACTGGCATTGCTCTGGGGCTGGGGCTTAGACCCAACCACAGTCTCCTCTCACCCAGGTGAAAGAACTTTTTCACTGACCATTGAGGCTGTCTTTGGCATTTGTGGGTTAAGAAATCTGGGAACTGCAGCTGCTACCTGTGATTCCATGCCCTGAAACCTGCTGCGGTTCTGCTGAACTGTGCTTTGCTCAGAGCCTGGTGTTATAGACCTTTCCTGTTAGCCTTCCAGGCTATCTTGGGCTTCAATCTGTTGTTTTGTGGCTTCTGCTGCTCTAGAATTTTACTCATTTTTCCAGGTATTTTATGGGCTATGGGGGGAGAGCTAGAGCAAGTCTGTCCTTCTACTCTGCCATCTTGGCTCTGCCCCCCAGGACAGGAGATTTTCAGGGGTTAAGATGAAGGATAAATAGAATCTAGTGGATTAATATCATGTAGGAGGAGCAAGTCCTAGTCAAATGGGAAACTCCAAAGAATAAAAATTTTAAGACTCAAATACAAATGATTCCAATAAGGAAGAAAAGGAGGGAAAATGTAGTATAAAGAAATTTCTGCACACATTAACCAACTCAGATTATAAGATGAAATGAGTAGAAAAAATATTGTATATGTATATATGCACATATATGTATATAAACAAGGATATCATTTGAAGATGATAATGAAAAAATAGCATTGAAAGTGTCATAAATACCAAAGAGCTGAGTGACCTGAGGCTTGGGATGAATAGCAAGGACAACAGAAAAGGGTTGGCTGGTTTTTTTTGTTGTTTTTTTTGTTAGTTTTTAGGAAACAGAAGGGTCAAAGAAAAGATAGGACTCTGCATGGTATAGATATGATTTTGATAATGAATGATGGAGAAAGTACTGAAATATTAAATTCCCATTTTTTTTCTTTCTCAAGGAGAATTGAGCAAAAGTAATTGACAGGGAATTGAAAGTCGAGATAAATTTGGAGATTATAAGGCAGAACCTAGCTGTCTTCAATGAAATCTAGTCATTAAGCTTGGAACAACTACACTCTTGGGAACTGAATGATTGGCAGATATGATTGTTGACCATATTTTTGGCATCTTTGAAAGGTAATGGAGTGCAAGAGATAGGCTGTAGCACTCGAGAAATACAAATGTTTTCTCAGTTTTCAAAAAGGAGGAATTGAATGGCATCTATAACTATAGGCTAGTGAGCTTAATTTCAGTTTCTAGTACAACAGTGGCCACTTTATGGAGCATGAATAGACCAGAGCCTTGGCCATCTTTTAGTTAGAAATGCTCTGGCTGAAACATTTCAACAATGAGACCTAATGACATAGGTTAATGATAGTCTAAGATATATTAAGAGAAACAACTTGTCCAGAAGAAAAGAGGTGACAATGTTGCCACCCTTGTGAGAGCAAATCTAGAGAACTGTCTTTATTTATTGGTGCCATATAATAGGAAAGGCATTGATAAGTTAGAGAATATCCATAAGACAATGACTATGAGAATGAGAAGACTGAATTAATATCATCCCATCTGAAGATCATTTAAAGGGAATTAGGATGCTTACTCTGGAAATGAGATCTGAGATGGAGATGTAGGGGAATTAGAACAATATCCCATTATTTAAAGAGTTGTAATGTGGAAGGGATGTTAGACTTTTTCTCCTTTGTCCAAGATGTCAGAAGCAGGTATTATAGAAGTTTCAGAGAAATGTCTTTAGGCTTTATGTAAGAAACAACTTTGAAAAATCAAAAAGTGAGGTGTGTTGCCTTGATATGGCATGATTTCCTTTTTATTAGAAGTAAATGACCACTTCTCAGAAATACTTGAAAGCAAATGTTTGTAGTATGGAATAGAGACTGTGGGAGTCCTTGGGGCCTTTTCAGGTGATCTCAAAATTACAAAGTTGTATAGGGCTGACTTTTCTAGAAAATAGCATGAAAGTAAAAAAAACAAGAATGTTGATACAGTGAACCTATGAGAAATAGGGGATTAGACTACCATGACCACCAAAAAATTGTTATCTTTCATAAGAAATTGCTGAAAATACACTTTTCTGAATACAATTCTTTATAACAAAGCATTAATTCTGATATGAACTTTTTCTAACACTACAATTATGAAATAAAACTCAGTACACAAAATAAAATTGGTAATATGTGAAATATTTTTCTTGTTAGTAATTCCCTAGAATTCTGTGACCTTTTGTGCTGACATCTCAATTTAAAAAAATAAAAAATTACAAACAAACATCACTTTCAGACAATATTCACTTTTCATAGTACCTGAAATCTATGGTATCAGAAATACTTTCTTCTTCTCTTCCTTCTCCTCCTTTTCCTCCTTCTTCTTTTTCTTCTTCTTTCAGTTAATACCAAATTTGTAGCCAATAGTGGCTGCAATCATTCTGAAACAAAGTTTATTTAACACCTTTATTTCCTCAGTAAGCTTCATCACTGAATTTGCATGCTTGAGTTTAGAGTCCAAAGGTCTTATACTACATTTTGGGGGTATAATTCCAACACAAAATCTGAGTTTTAAAGACCCACAATGAAAATATGCAATAAATGTAATGAGGAACTCTTTACAACAGAAGGGTGAACAAGGGCTGTAAAGTACCTAGTAGGCTACCAATCACTTTACAAACTTGTACACATCATGTCTTTTTTTTTTTTCTACTTCACATAGCACAAAATGTGCATAGTTGTCCATACAAAGGTGCAAAAGGGATTACTAATAAAATCATATGATTGCCTAAAGTTGCAAAATTTAAATGCAGGAATGTTGAGGATTAGCTGTATTTTCATAATTGTTGCAAAATGGTATAATTCTAACATAGTAAATAAACATAGTTCATATAAAGAAAAGCTCTTTAGGGTTTCCATTATTTTTAGAATAAACTCAAGTGTCTTGAGTTTGAGAATTGCTAATTTAGGGGTTTTTTGATCAGGTTTGACTACGTGGTCATTGATTACAAGATCCTGTCCAGCTGTGAGATCCTGCACTTACCTAGTTACTTAACATCTTTGGATCAGGAGTTTGGACTAGGTAGTCTTTTATATGTCTTTTAAATCCAAAATGTTATTGCCTTCTTTGGCTTGCCATTATAACTGAAATTCTGACCATGAGACTCACTCTTTTGAATGAAGGCACTATGTTTCTAGGAAGCTACACTGTTAAAAATTGCAACATTTGAATAGATTATTTCTTTTCTCAGTTCTCTAGTGGAAAGTGAAACCTTGTGAGCAAAATATTTCAATGGGAAAAATACTCATTTCAAGGTAAGGAAACTTTGTAGATAAATCTGGCAAGACTCAGTAATATTAAAGATGCACAACTGTTCTGTGGCTGTACAAGAATTAGAACCCAAGTCTCTTGTTTCTCAGTCTAGTGGTTTTCCATATCCTGACCACTTTCAAAAGTGGATATAATACAACTATGTCAAATTTTCCTATTCCTCCTTTTTATCATATAAGGAAAGCATCCTGGAACTTACATACGAACTGTAGTTGAGAATCTATCTATCTATCTATCTATCTATCTATCTATCTATCTATCTATCTATCTATCTATCATTACTCAGGGCAGTATGTAGTTAGAGGTATTCATTTGATCAAGGATCTAGAGATAGGAAGGACGTTAGGACGTTAGAAGTAATCTATTCAAATTCCCTCATTTTAAAAATGAAGAAACTGAAATTTACTAAGAGTACACACCTTGCCCAAAGATACACAGGAGGTTGACTTAAGAGGCAGAATCTGAACCCCAGGTGCTCTGCCTCATAAGTTAGTCTTGTATTATACCATGCTGATTCATATCTAGATGTTCATTAGTTTAGTAATAACTGGCGTCTACTCACCTTCTGTGCATGTTTTCTTTGAGTTTTTTGGGGTTAGGATCTCCTCTAATGGTACCAGAAACTCATCTGCTTGATCTAAGATTTTCTTTTCTGGTCCATGTCAGCTGGCATTGATTCCAAGGCTTCTGTGACATGATACATACAAAGTTTTCTTGGGAAGTGTTGTACAGCTGCTTATGTTTTCTTAGAAAGAACTGAATCTCCGTGTAGCTCTCTGTATGATCTGTTACTAATTGTTCTTTCTATGCCTGTGGAATAGAATTCTCCTCACAGGCAAATATAAGCTCTCCCAAGGCAAGGAATGTTTCATTTTTGTCTTCTTATGCTCACTACCTACCAAAGCGCTTTGCACATAATAAGTGCTTAATAAATGTTTGTTGAAAGGAATGGTTGAATTATTTAATTTGTATAGCAATAATAATATTTATATAGCACTTTAAGATTTTTAAATTGATTTGCACATATTATATCATTTGATCCCCACAGCAATCATGTGAGGTAGGTACTATAATAATCCCCATTTTATAGATGTATAACACGTGTCTTTGTATATGGTCTAATTTCTTCCAGTAGAATGAAGTACCTGAAGAGAGAGCTGTGACTATTTTGTTTTCATAATTTCCTTGTCATCCAGCATGGTGATTAGACATTATTTTATATATAGTACACATGTATAGGGGCTAATGTATTTTTGGTGAATTGTTCCCTATTTTATTTTCTGTTAAACTTTGAATTGGGTTTTGAAGGATAAAAATTGATAGGAGTGAGGAACATTCCAGATTATTCATTCATCAGTTATTAATGATACAAACTTGTGATAAACTCTTGCTAAATGTAGAGTACTATACTAGACATAATTGGATAAGCATTCATACAGGTTCACAGATAATTCTGAAAAGCGTGCAAAGTAAATGATAGAATTGTCGGGCAAAATGCTGTATTTGTGCTGAGTGGGGAGGTTGTTACTGAAAGGAGGAATCAGTGAAGTCTTCACACAAAAGAGGTGGCAGTTGAGGTAGACTTCAAAGAATCATTAGCAATTTAGGGAGTGGGAAGAATTTTCAGGCATAGTGGATGAAGTGAGAGATTGTGCAGAGAAAAAGAATATTTGTTGGAGTCAGAGAACAGCTCTGTTTGGCTGGAATACAGAGCAGGTAGAAGCAGTAATGAGAGATGAAGGGAAAAGATGGGGAAGTAGCATGAGCAGAGATAAAATTTGCATTCACAGGAGGTATATTTCAGGACAACATTAGTACAAAGGTAATGCATTCTGCTCATGAATCAGTACTTTTTATTGCATGATGCTCTGCAAAATGTCAGTGTTTGGCCACAGTGAAGTAGAGCATCCTGAAGTTGACAGGGTTCTGGGGGGAGCATGCTCAATTCCCATGGTAGAAGGAAGGAGAGCCTCGCATCATTCACCAGCAACCCTTCAAGCTGTTTAAGGAGATCTGACACCCTCCAAAGGGAATTCCATCAATCTAGGCCTGGGATGAGGTTGCCAACATTTTCAAATGTGTCCTGTGGGACCAAAGAAAAAAAATGAGCCTCTTGTCTGTGCTCATGCTGGTGTTTTCTGCCTTAGGACCAAGCCTGTTCAGTGTGTAGCTACACTGTAACCCACTCCAATCTGTTCATCTAATGAATTCCTGCTGCCCACATTTTATTCATTCCCACAGATTGCTCCTGACATTATTGGTGTACCATCCCCACTGGTGGTATTGCATCTGCTGGTGCTGCAAGCTGCCAATTCGGGGCCTCCCTATTGATCATTTAAAGCAATAAGCCCCCATTGTTGGACTACTTTTCACCTCCAAGGTCTCTGCTGCTTTGCGATTTCCTGGACTATACCAGGGTATTAGTGACGTGGTAAATAACACCACTGTTCATCTAATAATCTTGCTGTCAACAAATAATACAAGCAGAAGGAATGTAGAGCACATCGTGCTGAAAATAACTGGATGAACAAATGAAACGTGATGTAGCAATTTAGTGCTATTAAAAGAATCAAGCCTTGGAGTTTTGCTAATGGGCATGTAATATGTAAGAGTCATGAAAGCACACTCTATTTAACTAGTTTGCTGAGTAGCACTTTCTAGTTGAAGGATGTGGGAAACTTAGAAGAATTTCAAAGGTGGCTATTTAAGATGTTTAAATTTGGAAGTGGGGCAAAAAGAGGGATACATGCATGGGTTTAGCTTAGACAAAACCACCAATTCTGCCCTACTCTCCACCATCCATTTCTTACATGGATGCCAAGTATTCCTTTAAAACATCTGAAAGTCAGCAATTCCAAGCCTTGATTGGGACAATCCTAGCCAAGAAATTGCGCTAATGATATTAGACTTTGTCATTCTTTTTCTTAAAACCACTGCTTATCTTCAAATTCCACTAATTTACAATAATTTATCAATACCCCTATCCTTATCTCACAGGGTTCTTGTGAGGATCAAATGAAATAATGTATATAAATCATTTTTCCAACCTAACAGCACTATACTTGCGTGTGTATTTATTGTATTTCCTATGTATTTATTTGGGTGGAATTCCAAAAGAAATGGTGCCCCGACAAGTCGGTATCCTGCTACTATTTTTTTATATCCAGTGGCATGGATTATAGCAAAGTTATATAAAATAGCTAATTTAAGGCTGAAAAAAATATTAAGATTTAAATTCATCCTCCCCAGGAACACTGAAAATGTGCTCTGTGTAATTCCAGCAGTAGGCAATGCAACAGGGGTAATATGCACTTCATGCTGTTCCCACATGATTTTGATCGTTGTTAAAACTCTTTGTTTCATGTAGCTTGGAGATTTTAAGCATTAGGTATGAAAACATCAATTAAAATATTGTTCTTACAATCTAAATGGATTAATGTTATATCCAGGGATTGTGGGCAACAGTTCAGTCTTTAGTAAATGTCTGGCACAAGTACAGTATGCTAGCTAGGTTCTCCAGGATATTCTGAGGTTGGATTTGCCATCTATCTGCCCATGAAATATAGTGAGCTTCTAATAAATATAATTCTAGCTACTGGGTGTGACTTGCAAGGTATTTGGTAGGCACTGATATGTCACAGCTTCTACTATTTCCTTATATAACCTGGATTGACCATTATATTTAGTATTTTTAAAAATAACCTTTGCATCATTTCTAATGTCAATGATCTGGTCCTAAATCTACTTTATAAAGACCTTCCTGACCATTAGCATATTGGCTGACTGAGTTTACTCAGATGTTGCCCATGTAGGACCTTTTGATTCTGGTCTTTCATCTTAGAAGTTGTAGAAGCTCACTGAAGAAGTAAAATATTTTTATTTACGTTTGGCAAATCCAGTGAAGTATATTTGTTGTCAACCTTTCCTATTGCTTGGTTGAGAGATATCTGTTGATTGCAAAAGTATTCTGGTAGGCACTTTACTTGTTTATTGTGTATTCTGGAAAGTCTATAAATTCCTTTTCCTTTTTTCCCCAGGAACTATTCATTTTTCTTTACTTTAGGGTAATGGGCTGTGTTTCACTGATATTTTATGGGTTTATTGTTAATATTATTTCCTCCCATCTGAAAGTGAATTCATGCTTTTGAAGTTTCTTCAATAGCAATCAGTAGTGTTTGAATTTGACCTCAAGTTTTAGGGACATGAGGTGAAGAACACTTAATTCTCAACTACTTTATCTTATTAACCCTATAAACAAAATTGAAGGAGTTATCTCAATGTAATGAAATATTCTTAAGAACATCTCAGGAAGAAGATACGTCTTGTTTGGAAACAGAATTTTGTGAAATCTTTCCCTAAATTAAATAGGAAAATACCCATTTCAGTCACTTTTAATTAATTCAAATCACTAGGTCCAGAAAAATTACATCCCAAGATACTGATAAAAGAAAAGAAAAAGAATTGGTGAAAGAATATATGCTCCTTGGGTACAGGGACTATCCTCCCACCCCTTTCTATGTATCCCTACCATGAAATACAGTGCCTGAAACTTAATAAGTTCTTAATAAATGCTTGCCTGAAAGTAATTTATGAATCAGTATCAGTGATCTTTGAAAGTTCACAGAGAAGGGGTTAGGTGATACATTACTAGAAAAGGTCAAATATAGTCCCAATTTTTTTTAAAAAAGGATATGAGTAGAGTGTATGAAATATAGGCTACTGAACTTGACTTCAGTTCTTGGCAAAAACATATAATTAGAAAGGCGAAATCAAGAAAATATGGCAATGATTAACAATGATAATAAAGAGTTAGCATGACATCAACAAAAATAAGTCATGACAGATTAACTTAATTTTCTTTTTTGGTATATTTACTAGAGTGGTAGATCAGAGGAATGCTTTAGTTAAGTTTACCTTTTGTGATTTTAGTAAAGCAGGAGACAATATCTTATGCTATTTTTGTGAACAAGGTGGAGAAATGTGGAGTAGACACTAATAGAGTTAGGTGGGATCAAAACTTTTCCCATCATAAGACCAGAAATACTTATCAATGGCACAGTGACAATTTGGAAGGAGTCTTTAGTGGAATTCCCCAGGGATCATCCTTTGATCTGTATCTCTTTAGGTTGTTTTTATCAAAGACTTGGACAAAAGCATATGTGAAATGCTTATAAAATTTTCCCAAACCTTAGAAGGATAGCTTATATACTGTAGGTCATATAATGAAGATCCCCCAAATTCTTGACAGTCTAGAACTTTGGAGTAATTTTAATAAGATAAAACTTAATGGTAATGAATATAAAGGTTTATCTTGGGGTTTGAAAACATCAACTTCAAAAATACAAACTAGCTAGAAACTATTTTTTTTCTAAAACACGTTTACATAAAAATGATCTGATAATTTAATGAATTGATAACGGGAATATGGTAGCTAATGGAATCATATATATATGTATATATATCTTACATATCTTATGTAACCATAGACTCTATTAAGACGTGAACAGTGAAAAGTACTTAGGGGGTGATAGTCCCACCATCCTCTACATTTTTGAGATCAAATCTAGATCATTTGGAATGTGTGGTTCTGGATATCATATTTAAGAAAGTATAGAGAATGTTTAGTGGAGGGTGATGAATGTAGTGAAAAACATTATAAGAACTGACTGAAGGAACTGATTGCTGTCCTGGAGAAGAGAAGGCTTAAATATACTATGGGAAAAGGGAATTAGCCTTTCCCTGCTTCTTCTCAGATTGGCAGACTAGGAGAAATGAGAAGTACCAAAGAGACAGATTTGGTTTTGACATAAGGAAGCAAAAAAATCTTTCTAACAATGAGTGCTATTTACAAATGTGGATTGGGTTGTGATTCCATAATTGGGTTTAAGAATTTTCTCAGGAAAGACAATTTGGGGGTAGTGGAAAAAGAAACACCCTCCAAATAAAGAAGACATGAGTCCAAGGCCTGCCTCTTTGACCATGTACCTTTTATGTGTCCTGGGCAACCATCTAAGATAACCTGTTGTAGAACAGTTGCTAATATGAATTGCTTTTAGGAAATTTCTCCCCCCTGTGGATTCTCAATACCAGTGAACTCATATATTTAGGAAAACAACAATTACAAGATCAAAAATTTAAGAACTAAAAGGGACTTAGAAGTCTTCTAGCTAAACTCTTATTTTGATGTTTCCTGAAAAGATTTCGAGGAAATGTTGAATGAGTACTTGTTGAGTATTTTCATGTAGGCAAAATTTGGATTAGACTGACTCCTTTTAGCTCTGGGATTTTGTGATATGTTTCTCCTTGCCAGTTTTTTTTAGGAGTATTTATGATAATATGGCAATACTTCTCTTGAGGTGTTCCAATAGGCCATTATATGAAGAAATCTTTAGAATGTTATGCTTTGTTGCTGTTGAGTTATTTCAGGCATATCAGATTTTTCTATGACCCCATTTTTGGGATTTTCGTAGCATAGATAGTGAGTGATTTGCTGTTTCATTTCCCAGCTCAATTTGCAGATGAGGAACTGAGGCAAACAGAGTTAAATGAGTTGCCCAGTATCATACAGCTAGTAGGTATATGAGGCCAGATTTGAATTCAAGTCCTCCTGATTCCAGGCCAGCACTTCATCTAACTTCCCATCTCAAATAATATTATATTCAGGTTGAGTAAACTCGAAATTAGAATAGAGAAGATTTAGAGAATTTTCTATCAATGAGCTTAAATTGTGATATCCTATGATGACACTTTCAAAGCATCAAAGGAAAAAAATTTTTTTTTCCCCCCTTTTCATGTTTATTTATTTATTTATTTTTAGTTTTCAACATTCATTTCCACAAAATTTTGAGTTCCAAATTTTCTTCCCATCTCTCCTCTCCCACCACCCCAAAATGCCATGCATTCTGATTGCCCCTTCTCCCAATCTTCCCTCCCTTCTATCACACCCCTCCTTTCCCATATCCCCATCTTCTCTCTTTTCTTGTAGAGCAAGATAGATTTCTATACCCCATTGACTGTATTTCTTATTTCCAGGTTGCATGTAAAAACAATTCTCGACCTTCATTCCTAAAACTTTGAGTTCCAACTTCTCTCCCTTCTTCCCTTCCCATCCATCTCCATTGAGAAGGCAAGCAATTCAATATAGGCTATATATGTGTAGTTGTGCAAAAGGCTTCCATAATAGTAATGTTGTGTGAGACTAACTATATTTCCCTCCATCCTATCCTGACCCCTTATTTATTCTATTCTCTCTTTTGATCCTGTCCCTACCCAAAAGTGTTTACTTCTAATTATTTCTTCTTCCCATTTGCCCTCTCTTGTATCATCCCCTCCACCCCACTTGTCCCCTTCTTCCCTACTTTCCTATAGTGTAAGATAGATTTTCAAACCAAATTGAGTGTGCGTGTTATTCCCTCCTTAAACCAAATGTGATGAGAGTAATCATCACTTTTTCCCTCTCACCACCCTCCTTTTCCCCTCCACTGAAAAAATTTCTTCCTGTCTCTTTCATGAGAGATAACCTATCCCATCCCATTTCTCCCTTTCTTCTCCCAATATATTCCTCCATCACCCCTTGATTTTATAGATATCATCCCTTCCTATTCAACTCACTCTATGCTCTCTGTCTGTGTGTGTGTGTGCATGTGTGTG
This sequence comes from Bettongia penicillata ogilbyi, assembly GCA_023548195.1. Lineage (NCBI taxonomy): Eukaryota > Metazoa > Chordata > Mammalia > Diprotodontia > Potoroidae > Bettongia > Bettongia penicillata. The sequence continues at coordinate 1,636,461 of JAJHZJ010000303.1, forward strand.
TGTGTGTGCATATGGCCCAAATACTGAGAAAAGTTTCAAGAGTTACAAATATTATCTTCCCATGTAGGAATGTAAATAGTTCAACTTTAGTAAGTCCCTTATGATTTCTCTTTCCTTTTTACCTCTTCATGCTTCTCTTGATTCTTTTATTTGAAAGTCAAATTTTCTTTTCAGCTCTGGTCTTTTCATCAAGAATGCTTGAAAGTCTTCTATTTCATTGAATGACCATTTTGTCCCCTGAAGTATTATACTCAGTTTTGCTGGGTAGGTGATTCTTGGTTTTAATCCTAGTTCCTTTGACTTCTGGAATATCCTATTTCAAGCCCTTTAAACCCTTAATGTAGAAGCTGCTAGATCTTGTGTTATTCTGAATATATTTCCACAATACTCAAATTATTTCTTTCTAGCTGCTTGCAATATTTTCTCATTGACCTGGAAACTCTGGAATTTGCTATAATATTCCTAGGAGTTTCTCTTTTTGGATCTCTTTCAGGAGGTGATCAGTGAATTCTTTCAGTATTTATTTTACTCTCTGATTCTAGAATATCAGGGCAGTTTTCCTTCATAATTTCAGGAAAGATCATCATCTTCTAGGCTCTATTTTTGATCATGGCTTTCAGGTAGTCCCATAATTTTTAAATTGTCTCTCCTGGATCTATTTTCCAGGTCAGTTGTTTTTCCAATGAGATATTTCACAATTGTCTTCTATTTTTTCATTCTTTTAGTTTTGTTTTGTAATTTCTTGGTTTCTCATAAAGTCATTAGCTTCCATCTGTTCCATTCCAATTTTTAAATTTTGAACCTCCTTTGCCATTTGGCTAATTCTGTTTTTTTAAAATATTTTCCTTATCAGTTTTTTGGACCTCTTTTGCAAATTGAATTAGCCTATTTTTAGAGGTGTTATTTTCTTCAGCATTTTTTTGGGTCTCCTTTAGCAAGCTGTTGACTCATTTTTCATGCTTTTCTTGCATTGTTCTCATTTCTGTTCCCAATTTTTCCTCTACCTCTCTTACTTGATTTTCAAAATCCTTTTTGAGCTCTTTCATGGCCTGAGACCACTGCATATTTATTTTGGAGGTTTTGTGTGCAGAAGCCTTCACTTTGAGGTCTTCCTCTGATGGTATACATTGTTCATCATCATCCAAAAGGATGAAAGAAATTACCTGTTCTCCAAGAAAGTACCCTTCTATAGCCTTATATTTTTTTCCCCTTTTTTGGACATTTTCCCAGCTATTTACTTGACTTTTGAGTTTTTTGTCAAGAGGAAGGTATACTCTGGGGACTTGTAAATTCTCAGTTCCTCCAAGGTGGCACAATCAAGGGAGAGGATTTTTCTCCTCTCCTGGCCTGTGCTCTTACCTGAGCTACCACAAGCACTCTATTCTGCCCAAGATCTGTGATTACAATTCTCTCTCCACAATTACCTCCAGCTCCACCATGTCAGCACTGTTCCTCAATCCAGGACAGTCACTCAGGGCTGAGATCCAGGTCAGCAGCTCAATTCCCCCAGCAGCTTTAGGCTGAGGGCTCTAAAAATGGACATTGCCATTGCAGCTGCTCCTGCGGGCAGGGTCAAACCATGTTCCCTTCTCATGCAAGTGAAAGAGCTTTCTCACTTTTAAGCTGTCTTTGGCATTTGTGGGTTGAACAATCTGGGAGCAGCATCTGCTTCCGGGGATTCCACCCCCTGAAGATTGCTCTGGTTCTGTCTCTGCCATGCCACACCCAAGGTCAGACTGTGCTCTGCTCCACAAAAGTTGCAATAGCCCTTTCCTGTCAGCCTTCCAGGCTGTTTTGGGCTGGAAATGTCTTTTCCTCTGTCTTTTTGTTGCTTCTTCTGCTCTAGAATTTGTTTAGAGTCCTTTTTAGAGGCATTTTATGGGCTATGGAGGGGAGTTTCTACAGGTCTGTCCTTTAACACTGTCATCTTGGCTCCTCCCTAGAAAAAAATAATCTTAAGGATAGTTAGCATTTCCAATGGGATGGTGAATTCTACTTATCAAAATATTTAGGGCATTTTAAATAAAATAGTAGCATTTTAGAAGAGCCTGTTGAACATCTTTTTTTTTAATATAAATTTATTTATTTAACCTTTTATATTCATTTTCACAAAATTTTGGGTTCCAAATATTCTCCCCATTTGTCCCCTGCCCCCACCCCAATACACTGAGCATTCTAATTTCCCCTATCACCAATCTGCCCTCTCTTCTATCCTCCCTGTCTTCTCTTGTCCCCATATTCTCTTTTGGCCTGTAGGGCCAGATGACTTTCTATTCCCCATTAACTGTATTTCTTATTTCCTAGTAGCAAGAAAACTACTCAACAGTTGTTCCTAAAACTTAGAGTTCCAAATTCTCCCCATCCCTCCCTCCCCACCCATTCCCTTTGGGAAGGCAGGCAATTCAATATAGGCCCTATCTGTGTAGTTTTGCAAATGACTTCGATAATATTCATGTTGTGTAAGACTAACTCTATTTCCCTACATCCTATCCTGCCCCCTATTGTTTCTATTCTGTCTTTTGATCCTGTCCCTCCCCAAGAGTGTTGACTTCAAATTGCTCCCTCCTCTCATTGCCCTCCCTTCCAGTGTCCCCCCACCCTGCTTATCTCCTCCCCCACTTTCCTGTATTGTAAGATAGATTTTCCTACCAAAATAAATGTGCATTTTATTCCTTCCTTTAGTCGAATGTGATGAGAGTAAACCATGTTTTTTCTCAGCTCTCCTCTTTTTCCCTCCAATGAAAAGTCTCCTGCTTGCCTCTTGAATGTGAGATAATTTACCCCATTCCATTTCACCCTCTCTCCTCCCACTACATTTTCTCTAACCATTTACCTTAATTTCTTTTAAGATATGGTCCCATCCTATTCAATTCACTCTGTGTTCTCTGTCTCTGTGTGTGCATGCATGTGTGTATGTGTGTGCATGCACATGTGTACGTGTGTGTGCATGTGTATGTAGTCCCACCAACTACCCAGATGCTGAAATGTTTTAAGAGTTACAAATATTGTCTTTCCATGTAGGAATGTAAAGAGTTCACCTTTGGTAAGTCCCTTATGACTTCTCTTTGCTGTTTGCTTTTTCATGCTTCTTCTCATTCTTGTGTTTGAAGGTCAAATTTTCTTTTCAGCTCTGGTCTTTCCATCAAGCATGCTTGAAAGTCCTCTATTTCATTGAAAGACCATATTTCCCCCTGAAGTATTATACTCAGTTTTGCTGGGTAGGTGATTCTTGGTTTGAGTCCTAGTTCCTTTGACTTCTGGAATATCCTATTCCATGCCCTTCGATCCCTTTATGTAGAAGCTGCTAGATCTTGACTTATCCTGATTGTATTTCCACAATACTGGAATTGTTTCTTTCTAGCTGCTTGCAATATTTTCTCCTTGACCTGGGAATTCTGGAATTTGGCCACAATGTTCCTAGGAGTTTCTCTTTTTGGATCTCTTTCATGTGGTGATCGATGGATTCCTTCAATACTTATTTTACCCTCTGGTTCTAGACTATCAGGGCAGTTTTCCCTGATAATTTCATGAAAGATGATGTCTAGGCTCTTTCTTTGATCATGACTTTCAGGTAGTCCCATAATTTTTTAAATTGTCTCTCCTGGATCTATTTTTCAGGTCAGTTGTTTTTCCAATGAGATATTTCACATTCTCTTCCATTTTTTCATTCTTTTGGTTTTGTTTGGTGATTTCTTGGTTTCTCGTAAAGTCATTAGACTCCATCTGTTCCATTCTAATTTTGAGAGAACTATTAAATTCAGTGAGCTTTTGAACCTCTTTTTCCATTTGGCTAATTCTTCTTTTGAAAGCATTCTTCTCCTCATTGGCTTTTTGAACCTCTTTTGCCAATTGAGTTAGCCTATTTTTCAAGGTGTTATTTTCTTCAGCATTTTTTTGGGTCTCCTTTACCAAGGTATTGACCCATTTTTCATGCTTTTCTTCCATCTCTCTCATTTCTCTTCCTAGTTTTTCCTCTGCCTGTCTAACATGGTTTTCAAAATCCTTTTTGAGCTCTTCCATGGCCTGAGGCCATTGGATATCTATTTTGGATGCTTGGGATACAGAGGCCTTGGCGCCTATGTCTTTCCCTGATGGTAAGCATTCTTCTTCCTCATCAGAAAGGAAAGAAGAGAATATCTGTTCACCAAGAAAGTAGCCTTCTATGGTCTTATTTTTTTTCCCTTTTCTGGGCATTTTCCCTGCCAGTTACTTGACTTCTGAGATTCCTCTCCACCCCTGCCTAGATCCACCCAGCTGATGCTTGGGGTCTAAGATTCAAATGCTGCTCCTCAGCCTCAGGGCTTTCCGGGGGGGAGGGGTGGGGGGCGGCTGCTATTCAATGTGAGCTTAGGTGGGGGCAGGGCCACCTCCCAGGCTCAGTTCCCTCAGGGGGTTTATGCGGAGATGTTCTGTAAAGGACCCGAGCTCCTGTCTGCTCAGGGAGCCCCTGGCCACAGCTGCCTCTGCCTCCTGAGGGGGCCTGAGTTATGGAGACACCCTGCTCCCCTCTCGGCCAGCCCAGAAGTATCTCTCACCTCTCGGGGCTGCGTGGCCAGGGCAGGGCTGGGCTCTGCTGTCTGTTGCGCCACAGACCTTTGGTGCCAGTTTTTCAGGTCTCTCTGGAACGGAAATCTCCACTGCATTGCTGTGCGGCTTTCACTGCTCCAGAATTTGTGAGGAGTTCTTTTTACAGGAAATTTATGGGTTGTGGGTTCTGGAGCTAGCAGATGTGAATCTTTCTACTCCACCATCTTGGCTCCTCCCCTGCCTATTGAACATCTTATGTGATTTTCCTTTTGAATGTTCTTCACCCAATAGATCAAAGTACCACTGTCAAATCCTACTCATAGTGACTTTACTCACACTGGAAAAAAAAGAAAGCATTTAAGAAGGGAAAAGGATAAAGTTAAAAAATAGATGGGCATCATCCCCTTAAGAAACAAAACCATAAAAACAACTCATTCATTTATTCATTCATTCTTTCATTCAGTATTCATATCATTTGAGGGTAGAGAATGTGTTGCATTTGCATTTGTATCCCTAAAGCCTATAACACTACCTGGAAAATATTAATAAACAATGTTTTGTTTAGTGACTAATTGATCACATGCTATTTTGTGTTTTCAATTTCAAATGGTTTAACTTCCTTCAGAGAGGCCTGATATCAGCATGTTTCATTTTGAAACTCTCTTGTTATCTAGCATTAAGAAAATGTCCCTTCCTCACTTGATGGATTTGATATCTAGAGTCATTGTGTGGTGTCCATCATGATTGAACTCTTCTGCTTCAAGTACCACGATTCATTGTTATGGCATTCAGTCCACATACCACAACCTCCTTTATACCTTTGTAGAGAGGCTTTATGAGTTCTTGTGGTTGCAAACAAATTAATTCATGACCATTTCTCTGCTGATGCAACCCTTTGTATTTTATCAACATTGCCTTGGAGAAACTCTGGTCATCTGCCTAGCATGAATGTCTAGGAAATGAATTTTGTGAATCAGAGGATTTTAGAACTGGAAGGAACATTAGAGATCATGGTTATTTTTATAGGTGAAGAATATGAGCCTTAGAGAGGGAAAGTGACTAGGCTAAGAACACTGTGCTTGCCAAGTGATTAACACAGTGCCTTGAGCATAATGGATACTTAATAAATAAATATTTCTTAACCTGCTGGTTCCACATAGCTAAAAACTCTCAGGATAAAAATTCCAACCTCTTTATTCTTACTGAAAATGCAGGTTTCTTTTCACCACACCATGCAGCTTTCTTGAGAGAAGAAAAAAATTGGTTTGGATAATGTACACTTAGTATCAAAGGCAGAATTAAGTGCTAATAATATATAACACAATGCTATTACAAGAAATGGACCCTTTTAAGCCAAATTTTTTTTCTTGATAAGTCCAGCAGAATAAAATTAAGAACTATTCATCAATCAAGAGTCTGGCTAGGTCAAATATTTTGGTCAAGCAATACTAGTAATTCTACCTACCTGCACTATAATTTATTTCAAAATTAATGCCATAACATGCAAGGCCATTGTCAGATAAAAGTCATTGTTAACCTCAGGAAAAAAAAGTGGAATTCGCTTTTTGCAACATGAGAAGATTAAAACCTTTTAGTCAGTGGGGTTTAGAAATGATTCACTTCTGATAATTGACAGGAAAAACGACCTTGAACAGGGCTGTTTAGACTTTCTCAATCTTTGACTCAATCTGTACATATAAAAAAGAGAATTAGAAGAGTGGATAATATTCACTTTGGTTAAAATTCTGTCAGAAAAATAGAATGATATAAATTAGGAATTTCAAAAAACTAAGATTTTTTTATACTATAATGGCTTTGAGTGCTTTTAGTACATTCTTTTTTTACTTCATTTTTAAATAACTTTACTAAATAGGTAGAATACAAAGTTCTTTAGAAAATTAGTGTTATATTAAAGTATAGTTAATGTTACTTAACAGATTTTATAAGTTGTTGACACTGAACTTTTCTTCTTCATGGGGTAGAAACTGAACTAATTTTCATATTGATGGAATATAATATTCTTATAGCCCCATAATTATTTTCCCTCTAATGATTTCACTTCCTCTGAAGGTCTTTTCAAGCTCCTCTGACCCTGAATCCTGGACAGAGAGACTTTTCTTTATTTGGACCTATAACATACAAATCAATTATTTTGGTAATCCTATAGTGGATAGACTGCAAGTCTTGGAGTATGGAAGATACCTAGTTTCATATCTTGTCTGCAACACTAGATATATTGCCTTGGAAAAATCAGTTACCATTTTTGAACAATTACTCCATCTGTGAAAGAGGAATAATGATAATAGGTGAAGTACCATCCCCAATCAGATTATTGTGATGTTCAAATGGAATGATGCCTGTAAAGTTAAAGCAATATAAAAAAGCAGTTGTCATTGTTATTGTTACTGGTACTTTATATCACTGTAGTGACAGTAAAGGTTAAGGATAAGCCTGTCTACTACCTCTTCTATATGAAGAAGAAAGCAGCAAGAATTGTTATCAACTTTCTATACTTCAATAGATGAGGAGGACCCCAGAAGCCTCTGAATAATATTGAATTCTAAAGATCAAATCCCTGCTTCATCTTCCATAGAGTTGATAAACAAAAAATTAACAATTTTTGAGCACAACTAATAGAAGAAATATTTAAGAGAACTATAGAGAGGGGCAACTAGATGGCACAATGGACAGAGCACTGGCCAAGGAGTCAGGAGGACTCGAGTTTAAATCTCACCCCAGATACTTACCAGCTGTGTGATCCTGGACAAGTCACTTACAGAACAGGAGGAGAATGGGGGTAGGGGAGGGAGGTTGGTGATGCCTAGGTATATTTCTCATTTGCTCAACAGATATATAACATCTTCCCTCCACTCCATCCATTTTGGTTGATTTCTTCAAATGCCAGTATCATGTACATAAAAAATGTTAACACTTGTTTTCCTTTAGACCCTAAGCTCCTTTAAGACCTTAAACCCCACAGTGGATCACGCCAGTTTTATTTTCTGAGAGAAATAAGTTTTGAATTTCTGTCATTTTTCTTGAATACTTTGAAAGATCTATAATGTCAACAGTGTAATACTTCTCCCACTAACATAGATTTCAGCTTCCCCCTCTCTTTTCCCTGATCTGTTCTGCAATTTGTAGTTACAACGATTTGTTTTCTGTGTCAGTCAGTCATCAAGTGTTTATTAAGGACTTACAAAGTAATATGTTAAATGTTGAGAAAGTAATGTGAGATTCTTGTTCCAAAGAACAGAGTATCTAAACTATTGAAGAAATAGACATGTATCACTCTTAACATTCTCTGTATAAACAAAACCAGAAGAAATGAGAAAGTTACATTTAAATGGTAAGACAGCTAATAGTTTCTTCCTGGAGAGAGAAAATAAAGGAGCAAGCAACATTGATTTTTTTGAATGTACCTAAGACAATAACAAACAATTCAATGGGCAACTGAAATAAATTAACATTTATTAAGCACTTGCTGTGTTCCTAGCATTGTGCTAAATTCCAGGAATATAAAGAGAAATGAAAAGAAAGACAATCCTTGTCATTAATGAACTTACATTTTTTTGAGGGAAAATAGTATATACAGGGCAGCTGGAAAAGGGAGGGAAAGAATGAAAATCTCTTGTTGGCTGGTGGGGCATGGTAGAGAAGTCCATAGTAAAGCCTTGTGAGAAATGAAGACATACCTGGTTTGGGCACTATCCTTAAATGGAGGTATTAGGAGAAGCTATCCAATCAGAGGGAGAGATTACAGGGTTGGAGGGTACTTCCTAGGTGAGAATTCTAGAGCTGGAGTGATCTTCCAAGATGGAGAAGCTCCTAGAGGTAATGGTAGTTATGTCTAGAGCGCAGAAAATGGTAAGAAATGAATGGAAGTAATGAGAAGTTAAGGAATAACACAGGATTCCATATCTTCTTGAATTCAAGCCTAGTACTCTGTTGACTGTACCAGGCTACCATCCATTGCAGGCCCAGAGTTACATAATCAGAATGTGTCAGATGTAGGGTTTGATTCTAAATCTTCTTGACACTAAGTAGGTTCTCAATTCACTATGCCATTATGTCTTTCAAGGGAGTTGTCTATGTGATTGTACAGTGTATAGGAATCATTTTATTAGAAGAGAATCTTTAAAGTCACATTTCATTCTGTCAGATTTTCTTTTCTTTCTTTTTCTTCTCCCTTATCTTTTGCTGGTCTTTTTTTTCCTTCATCTCTTTTCTTTTTTGTTCACTTTGTATAATCAGCAAAAATAAACATAGTAGGATCTTATATCCACTACACATCTCAGTCAGCTGTGTGATTGAAAAGATGTAGTATGTTGTAAGAACTGTCCTGTCTCTCCTGTTCTCACATTTTCATGAATGATAAGTCAGATGAAAAAGCATTATCAAAGATCATTATCATAAGATTTTATAGAGAGGAGAAAGTAGATAAATGGGTCATTAGTTATTGATACCTTTTTAATTACCTTTTCCTTGTTCATAGGATCATAGCATTATAGTTCTAGGGCTAGAATGAAAATGAAGCCATTTAGTGCACCCTTTTCACTTTACAGATGAAGAACCTGAGGTCAGGGAGGTGAGGTGACTTAACTATATTCAAATAGTGTATTACAGACATGGATCAAGTGCTAGACTTAGAGATAGAAAGATCTCAATTCAAATCCTGCCTCAGACACTTAATAGCTATGTGACACTGGGCAAGCCACTTAACCTCATCCGGTTTCATTTTTTTCATCTGCAAAACGAATGTAATAATAGCACCTATCCATAGGGTTGTTGTAAAGATCAAATGAAATACACAATTAGAAGAAGTTATATAAAGCAAACTATACAGGTGGAAGCACTATATATGATGCAATTGTTATGATGTTAAAGCAGCACTATGCCATGCTGCATCCTTGTTAATAGCTCTACTTGATATTTTCTATTCTTCTAAGATCTTACAACCTTAAAGTCATCATGAAAATTGATTACTGAGTGTCTTCAAAATTATGTCACCTCCAGAAGAGAGTTCTTCAATAGGAGTTTGGTTAAGATTCCACTACTTTTCCTAACTCCATCTTCTTAAGTTTTATTTTTACTTCTTCAAATAGAACATCAGGTATTGAATACTACATAAGCAAAATGTTAACCCTAATAGTCTCTACCAAACAGAAATGGTGATTCTTATGACAGATATTTTCCTTTTTGAGAAACAATTTAGCTAACTCAAAAGAGGTTCCTCACCAGAAATGGGCCATCTGTGCTGAAGTGATGAACTTATTGACCATAGAAACTCATGAAACTGATAAAATGCTGCATAACTCTCATTACCATAAGGTTCTTTTCTGCTTTCACAGAAACAGTGATGAAAGAAAGGTGGGAAGGTACAAAGAATAAAGCTTTGGACTTTGTCCCAATATTGTTTTAACCCCCGAGACTCAAAACCTACTTCTAGACTGTCTGTTAGTCATATTCTAGGGAAGCACCTTTCTTAATACGTGACAACCTATCAACTTCTAGAAGTTCTGAAATCTCAAACCCAGAAAAGAAAGTTCTCTTCAAGAAAGTCCTTAAAACAATACGATGCTTTAATATCAGATACCGATATAGTTGTATTAATGAAAATGACATTTAAAAAGGGACATTGCCATGAGTTTGACATTCCATATAAAACCTAGGGAATTGCCAAAGAGGAAGAATGACTGATACAATGTTGGAGGGCTTGTGGAAAGATGGGAATATTAATATGTGGTTGGTGAAACTATGAATTAATGCAAATTTGGAAAGCAATTTGGAATTATTCAAAGAAAATGACTAAATTTTCCATACTCTTTCACTCAGAGTCCACTACTAGGTATATGTCCCTAATGAGGTAAATGATAAAAAGAAAGTTGCCACATACAGTATTGTGGTACTTCCATAATATTTTATTTTTTGCTAACTGTATCAGAGTAAAAAGAAATAGATCTCTAAGTTCTCATTGTTTTATGGGAAAAGCCCAACTTTGGGTCATATCAAAAATAATCAAAAATAATGAGGTCCATGAAACCACTTAACAGTCTGGCAGACAGTTTTTCATTAACTCTAGTAGAGAACCTAAAGCAATTGTTCAGAGGATTTGTTTGGCCTCTAAGAATTGAAATTGGGGTTTTAAGGATTATAAAAAAGTCATGACTTCACAAATCCTTACCCCTTTTATCAACCACACTACTAGCAATTAGATGAAGCTCTAATTATGATTCCTTCAACTGCTGAAAAAACTGGTCTCTCTACCTCCAATCTTCCTTGTTTCTATCTACCCTAAATGTTGCTGCTGCCTGAGAAATCTCCCTAATGTACAGATTTGATCCTGTTACCATCCTAGACTTCCTGAACAATATCTAAACTCAATTTCACATTCAAAGTTCTCCACAATTTGATTTTAACCTGTCTTTACACAATTGACCTTAGTGAAGGGCATGATTATAACAAACTAGATAATTCATGCTTTCCTGAATTTTTCTTTTCCATTCGCTGTATCCTCTATAACTGCAATAGTTCTTCTTCTCTTGCACTGTCCACAAAAAACAAGGTGAAGTTCCAATGTTCTCTTGTCCATAAAACTACTTGGTTTCTGGAAATAAATTCTTCTACTTCAGATCACTCTTTGTTGTTACCATTCCTATACAAGTATCATAGATCTTTGGTATTGTAATTATTTGTTGTTCAGTCAAGGAATATTTATTAATTCTCCTTTTTGGGTCAGGCACTGTGCTAAGCACTTTGGATATAAAGAAAGGCAAAATGGAGTTTTTCTTTGCATCTAGCTGCTCTGAAGGAGTCACAATTTAATGAGAGACAACATGCCAATAACTATGTATAAAAAAGCTCTACATAGAATAAGCTAGAGATAAACAATACAGGGAAGGTGCTGCAATTAAGAGGGGTGAGGAAGGTTTTCCTTTAGAAGTAGGTACTTTAGCTGAGACTTATGGGAAGTCAGGGGGCAGTGATGAAGATGGAGATGGAATGAGTCATTTGAAAAGTGGCAAAGAAGCCGTTGCTTCTAGATTGCAAAATATAGGGTGGAGGTAGATTATAAGGTGCAAGAAGACTGGGAATGTGGATAGGGATAGGTTATGAAGGGCTTTGAATGCCTAACAGAGGATTTTATATTTGATCCTGGAAACCATTGGAGAACCATTAGAGTTTACTGAATGTGTGTGTGTGTGTGTTTGTGTGTCTGTAAAACATGGTCATATATTTTATCTTGTTTACTCAGTTATTGATGCCTAAAGAGAGGGACCTCTTTGTAGTGTCTGCTTCCTCCCCATCACCCAGCACAGTATCTTGTGCATATTAGTCCCTTGCTAAATGCTGAATTGAATAAACTAGAGTACACATTTAAAGTAATATCATGATCAATTACTTATACTTTTCCATCAGACAACCAACTCTCGGAAAGTAAGTTTTAGTTAGTTTGTGCTCTGTCTTGATAGGAGGACTTCCCATTCCAGGAGCACTCCAAATCTAGGAGCAGCATTGGTCCTTGATGTGACAATGACCAACTTGAAAAGTAACAAAAACCCTTTATGGGGACATCTAAGTAACATAGCAAAGATAGAGTGCTGGACCTGGAGTCTGGAAAACCCAAGTTCAAGATGAGTCTTAGACATTTTTCAACTTTGTGATTTGAGGCAACTCATTTTCCTCAGTATCTCCATCTACAAAATATTGAATAATAGTACCTATCTCCCAAGCTTGCTGCGAGAATAAAATGAAATAATGTTTTTGAAGCACTTTACAAAAACTTAGCACATTTTATAAATATTAGCCATTCTTGTTGCTTTTGTGATTGCTAGTATTATCTTGTTTTATTTTTCAATTAACATTTTTTTCTTCCTCTCCCACCCTGCCCCTATCTGAAAGAAAAAAAAAATCACTTTTTATATTTATTTTGAGAGACTACATATGAATGTATGTAGTCTTTCAAAACAAATTCCAATATAATCCATGTCCAAAAATATATGTCTTATTCTCCATCTTGAAATCTATCCCTTCTCTGTCAGGAGGTGAGTAGTGTAGCTCACCACCAGTTCTTTGGAATCATAGTTTGTCATGGCATTGGTTTGAGTTCTTAAGCCTTTCAAAGTTGTTTTTCCTCGCAATGTTGCTATTATTTCATAAATTGCTTTCCTGGTATTTGTGGTTGACTTGTAAAGGGACCCTCTAAATGGAAGAAGAAACATTTAAAAAAATGAAAATATTGTCCAAATTGTGGACAGGTGAAATCATGAAGGACAATATTGTAGGTCAGATGTAGACTGGATATTAATCCTCCCTCCCAAAATGTAGATTCACCTTTTAGAAAGGTGTTCCAAAGACAATAATGAAAGGTTCTTTTAATTCAACAAAGGCAGGAAGCCAACTAGGGAATCGGTGGAAGCCGTTGATAAGCACAGTGAAAAGTGTGTACTGAGGGTTGAAATGAATTAAGTAGTTCCTTGCTATCACTCTCAGTGACAGACTGAGCTGACCCAATATGATATTGCTTATGTCCTGAATCAAGAGTCAAAATAGAAAACACACACACACGTTTACTGAAAAGTCGGTCAATCCCTCCAGCTCAGGGAATATAATAAGCCTGAGAAGGATATCCTGAGTTTCTTGTTAATTTTTTGGCTGAATGTAGATGCTATTTTGGACTTGGTAAAAATCCCAGAACATATAAGTTTTAAATTTATTTTGATTCTGACAAAAACCCATGGTCTGCCTTCTTCTGTAACATCTTTATAGTAAATGAAATGTTCTGGGAACAAACAGCCCTCAGGATCATTCGAGAATAGGTGAGTCAAGATGATGAAAGATTGTGTAATGTTTATTGGTCTTTTCTCTTTTTTATTTTATTTTATTTTTAACCTCATAGATCAGACATAACCTTCAAGTTCAATGCCTGGTATACTGAAAATCTAAAGTCTTTGATAGTATAAACTTTTGCAATTATGTTCCTTCCACTGTGGAATGAGAGGGGGAAAAGTAAAAAAAAAATTCTCTTGAATGTTATTGAAATGCTAATTGTCTATAGGTGAGAAATCCAATGAGCCATTTCACTAATTATACAGTAGCAATTAAGCAAAAGAAATCATGGTGCATCTAAATGCTAGAGTATAATTTAACAAGGTTTTAACTATTTTGTGTAGAATCATAGAAGATAAGTGTTGAAAGTCAGTTAAGCACTATTTATGAAGTGCTACTAAGTGAAACAATACAGACTTTGAACTACATACTGGAGTCTTAGAGGGTCTCAGAGGGCATCTAGTCCAATACTTCATACAATGCAAGAATCTTCTCTACAAGTATCCTTGTAAGGTCATTATTATGTTTCCAGTGATGGACTGATTAACTTACTTATGCAGCATACTTGGCTCTAATTTCTCATCAGGTTTCTACTTCTATAATTCCTTTGCTGTCTAACCATCTTCTCTTTTCCCACAGTCATCTCCTGACTCCACGTCTTCGTCACCACCTGTCCAGACTATTGTTAAGATCCAACCAACAAAGATAAGGTCATATGATTGAAAGTTGAACGAGTCCTTAGAAATTGACTCTAACCTGAAACACCTAACTTTTCCATTCTGTCCTTTGCATCATGGCCAGAATAATTTTTTTTTATGTACATATTTAGCCAATGTTATTTTCTGTCCCCAAAACTTAAATAAATCATTATTGTTGTTAGGTTATATCCAACTCTTTGTGGGGTTTTCCTGGCAAAGAACCTGGAGTGGTTTGCCATTTCCTTCTCCAGCTCATTTTACAGATGAGGAAACTAAGGCAAACAATGTTAAATGATTTTTCCAGGGTCACACAGTGAGTAAGTGTCTGTGGCCAGATTTGAACTCAGGAAGATGAGTCTTCTTGTCTCCAGGTCTAGCACTCTATCCACTGCATCACCTGGTTGCCCTTCTATTGCCTACTAATTAAAATTTAAACTCCTTTTATTGACATCTGATGCTTTTCTAATCAAAACCTGTGAGCACCTTACTTTTCTAGATAAATTTCATACTAACACCTGTCCTCCCACTTACGTAGACTTTTATAGCTCACACATCATCTGAACATATCTAATGTTGTCCTGCTTCCAAGTCTTTGCTAATTACAATTCATTCCCTCATGACCCTTACTCATGGGTCCATCTCTACCTGTTGCGCTTCTATGTATTTTTTAAAGTGCAATTAAAATGCTGTCTCTGATGAAGTCTTCTCAGAGTTGCTCCTCTTAATGTACCCACCCCTTCTTAATCCACCTAAAGGAGCAACATTTACACTTTAAAAAAAAAAAGTACAAATATCTCACTTAGTATGAATCGTGTCATTGAAGCAACATGGAATATAAGAAATAGGACTATTCTTACTGGCTGTTTGTTGTGGTTCAGTGAAATGAGAATTGGATCTAGAGTCAGGAGTTCTGAGTTCAGATCCTGGCTCTGTCACTCCTTATGTGTGACTTGGAGCAAGTCCCTTACCCTCTCTGGACCCCTGTTTTCCTATCTGCAAAATGAGGGCTTGTAGTAGATGGTCTCCAAAGGTCTCTTTCAATTATAAATCTATTATCTAATGATCTTGAGGCAAAGTACTTATCTTTCTGTGCCTTAATTTATCCATCTGTAAAATAAGAGGCATGGACATAATCTCTAAGATTTCTTTCACTTCTGTGCTCTTTGGTGTTGGTGTTATAATTATCTATGAAAGCATATTCATCCCCGCTAGATTGTGAACTCCATGTGAGCAGGGAGCATACCTTACCTAATCTCAGTATCTTCTCTAATTCTGGCATTACCCTCTGTATATTACAGAGATTTAAATAACTGTTGGTCAAATTTTAAATTTCTGGTTAACATCTTTTCAGATATTTATTCAAAAATCTTAATTGATATTAAGGATATGTAACAAAATAAAAACAGCACAAAATGGTTATCCAGATTTTCTCCTTAAGACTGCCCCATTTTTATCTTTGTATCCTCAAGAAACAGCAGAGCCTAGAGGATGAAAAGTTGACCTTAAAGTCAGAAAGTCCCCTTTTATGTTCCACTTCTTACCCATATTAGCTATGTGATCTTGTCCAAATCACTTCATCTCTTGGCTCTCTAGGCTACTCTGTAAGTTGCAAAGAAGGTGTGAACCCAGATCTTAAGGCGATTCCTCCCTCTGGAGTTCAATATAGACCAATAAAATCAGAGATCCTTTGTCCTTTTTTAGCCATAGAGCCTAGCATAATACCTTGCACATGATAAGTGCTTAGCAAATCATTTTTAATTGTGTAATTTTTTTCAGAGGATAATATAAAATATTATTAAAATGGCAACAAACAACATTAGTTGTTTCATAGATGTCAACTACCGATGTTAGCAGTTAATGAATTGGATGATGAAACTTTAATAGACAGATCTTGAATATGACAGCACAGCATTCATAACAACTCAAGTTTACTTCCACTTGGATACTTTTTCCTGAAAATGATGCATTCTGGAAGGTGTAACTCTGGGAAAGACAAAACGTGGCCAAAGTCAATTTATGTCATTGGAATCAAGTGGTATTCACTTAGGACCCTTGTTGAGGGATTCTGTGTACTGAAGCAATGGGTTTGTAGTTCCTGCCCTACAGAGCAGACAGTTTTAAAAGCAATGTCATTAGTATAGACTTGATAAATGTAATCATGGTAAGTTGGAAAAGAATTTTTGCTATTCTTAGGGCTTACATAAATTAGAATAGAGAGCAGGACCTTCAGGGTTTCTATGCCTAGGAATATGGTTTTGGGTGCAACTTTATCTGGGGAATGTATAATTTTTCCATGCCCATGATCACTGAGTCACTGTTTACTTTATTAAGCCCATCCAGCACATTCATCCATAATGTGAGTTCACTAAAACACAGTTAGGGTGGGTAAAAGGGATAATCATTAGAGAAGTTAGCTCAGCCTCATTTTTGGAACAGTCTGAAAGAATATCCAATTAAAAGTGAGTTTGGTATCTTTGACTGGCTTAAGATGGAGACATAAAAATGAATCTTTCTTGCAACCCTATCCGTCAATCAATAAATATTTATTAAATTCCTCCTATAGGCCAGAAACTGTGATAAACTCTGAAGATATGGAAAAATATAGTTCCTGCCCTCAATGAGCTCATAATTGAATGGTGAGAGAGAAGAAACACATACACATAGAAAAAATATATCCTATATAAAGGATAAATAGGAAATTAAAAGAGAACACTAGAATTAAGGGAGATTGGGGAAAGGCTTCTTGTAGAAGATAAGATTTTTGGTTGGAACTTAAAGGAAACCAGGGAAGCCAGTAGGCAGAATTGAGGACAGAGAGCATTGGAGATGTCAGCCAGAGAAAATGCCAGGAGAACAAAGATGAAATATCTTTTTTGTAGATCAACAAGGAGGTCAGTGTACTGGATGAAAGGGCATGTGGTAGAGAGTAAGAAGATTGGAAAGGGAGGAGGAACCGAGTTTATGAAGGTTTTTGAACTATCAATCAGCGTTCGTTTATTGAGCATCTACTAGGTTGCCAGGTACCATGCAACTTGCTGGGGGTACCATGATGAAATTATTCTTGAACTCAAGAAACTTGTATTCTAATTGGAAAAATGACATGTGTATACATAAATATATGAAGAATATATACAAGATAAATGGAAAGTGGCTTGGGGATGAAACGCCTTAGCAGCTAGGGTGGAGGAAATCAAGAAAGGGTTCATGTAGAATTAAGGTGTCTTGAAGGAAACACTTCTGAGAGGCAGATGCGAAGAGTAGGGAGATTTGCAGGGAGGGGAACTAAGTTAGGCAAAGACAAGAAGACAGAATATGGAGTGTAGTGTGTGTTGAATGGCAATTAGGTCAGTATTACCAGATTGCCCTGTACAAGGAGGGGATGCTAGAAAGGTATGGATGTAATATGTTGTGAAAAGATTTCAAATCCATACAGAAGAATCTCCATTTTGTCCTGGAGCCAGTAGGGAACCACAGGAATTGTATAAGAGTGTGATGGGGCTTATGTTATCAGATGTGTTTTAGGAAAATCATTTTGGTGGCTGTGGAGTAGATAGATTGCAGTAGGAAGAGATGGACATCAGGGAAATCAAATAAAAGGCTATTGCAATAGTTCAGGAAAGAGTTGATCGGTGAGTGAAGAGGGGACATATATAACAGACGTGAAGAGAGAAATCATAAAATTTTGCTATATTGTGTATATGTGAGGTGAGTGAGAATGAGGAAATGAAAAGAACCCAGAGGGGATGAAACTGGGTGACTGGAAGAATGGGTTTCCCAATATTCCCCAATTATAACAGGGAAGCTCTAAAGAGTGGTGTGTTTGGGGTTAAAGATGAGTTCTATATAGAACAGACTGACTTTGAGATGCCAGAACCATATTGGACCCAAGAGAGAAGTGAGCTTCAGAGGGTTTAAACTCATAAAAATCAGTTGAATTCAATCCAATAAGCATGAATGGACTGCCCTCTGTTTGCAATGCAAAAAAACAAATCCCACTTCTTGTTTTCTGGTTATAATTAGGAAACTTAGTAGAGAAAAATAAGGACTTGATAGAAACAGTTAATGTGTGGCTGACTTCCAAGTTCACTTATAAAAAATGCCAAGTAGTGATGAACATATGAGAAAGTATGGAGATTCTTCAAACTCTGAAATTGGCCCCAAGTTTCCTGAAGTAAACCGAACAGTAATGTGATATCAGAAACCTCTCCATATGTAGGATCCATTCTCAGGACTTCAGTCAGTTGGGGCTCACTCTGCAAGATTACTTGAAGTCGTTCTGTTAAAGGCCATCTAAACCAGCAAGAGGTGATAACAGTGGATTTCATTGCATTAAGGCAACATGATATAGCAGCTGGTTGGACCTGGCATCACAAGATCTAGTTTTGTGTCATGGTTATGACACTTACTATATACGTAATTCTGGTCATCATTAAAATATTTCAGCTTCAGTTTCCTTACCTGTATAATGGGAATAACCACATATAATTGGAATAAAAATACCTCTCAGGGTATTTTCACTTTAAGGGAAGCATTTTTAAAACCAGAAAACACAATGTAATATAAGGTATTTATGTGATTATTAAAGCATCTCAAGGTGAAGGAATGTATGATAGGCAGCATATTATATTTTATTGAGTGCAAGTTTTGGAATCAGTAGGAACTGTTCTTGACTCTCCTTTGGACATCAACCACATTTATAGCTTTGGTCAAGTCACTCCATGAGTGTCAGGTCCCTGGTATCACATCACTATGTATGGTTTACTTCAGGGGCCTTGAGGACCATTTCCTGTCTGATGACCCTCCATGCTTTCCATTATATTCATCACTATCTGGTGATTTTTACAAATGCATTTGGAAGTCAGCCAAACATAAACTCTTTCTGTCAAGCTCTTTTTTCCCCTAAATTGTCGAATTTTATCTAGAGAACAAGAACATGAGAACAAGAATGTTTATGCCTTGTAAGTAGAGGGCAGTCTATAAAGGCTTATTGGATTGAAGTGACTTTTATGAGCTCCAGTCCTCTGAAGTTTACTGAGTTTCAGTTTCTTCAACTGTAATAAAGAGTGACAATAATAATATCATCTTCCTTACAGAGCTGGTGGGAGTATCAAATAGAAAACATTTCACAAACACACAACCATATATATATATATGTATATTTTATATATATATATATAATATGTATATATATACACACATACCCATATATATGTACACACATGTACATTACATATTCACATATTCCTTCAGATATTAGCATATTATGTATATTTATATATTTAATATCTATCACCTACCCATTTATCCATCTATCTAACCATACATCTCTCTACCTACATACACACACACACACACACACAGATGTCAAGATTTGTCTCAGAAACCTGTGGGCTATATGCCCTTAAGTATGTAATTTAACCGCTCAGCTATCTGGGTAACTATAAGATTGTAAATTGTAGGCAAGATGACCTGCCTTGGTACGGGGAGCTTCCTTACTTGCACATTTACCATAATAAGGAAATCACAGGTCTAGTCACTATCTAGACACACACACATGCACACATACAGAAACACACAAACACACACATACATATATATTCATTATATTTATGTATGTAAATATACACACACACATATTTCCTCAAAAGACTGTCCAATTGGGGAGTGGCTTCATTGTTTTCTGTGTGATACTGTCTGGATGATATGCTGCCTATTGGATAATGTTATATATTTTTTATTTTTCTATTCTTTTGAAAAAACTTTCTTTGGGAACACTGTGGTCTGAGTATTTTCAAGTGGAGGAAGCAGCATCTACCCCTTGAATGTTCAATGGACAAGTTTTTCCTAGTTTTTACTTGGTGACTCAAGCCAATGGAAGTTTCATGATATAGTAAATAGAAAAGAGTCTTTATTTGAAGTTGGACTCTCTGGCTTTAAATCTTGATTCAAATCTTTTTTTTTAAATTAATTTAGTGAACTTGGGAAAATCCCTAAACCTCTCTGGGACTAAGGGGATTAAATTGATGATTTGTAAAGCTCCATCCAGCTCCAAATCCTATGATCCTAGGTAGGTTCCAAGATGGAGAGAACATGAAAGAGAATGGTAAAGTGACATATCTAATGCTTTACTCATGCTCAATGGCATAACTTGATAGAGAATCTATCTATGGTTTCTACTCTTATTTGGTTGCAAATAAGCTCCTGGTACTAAAGAAGGGATGCATCATTCTAGCTGGGCTTATTTCTCTTAGAAAGCACCCAAAGTTGACCTGGGTTCTTATGCCATGTCATATTCCATATAATATACCCCATTTAAAGGAAACTCTCTACTTTTAGGCAATTCTAGCTCTCTTGTTTAAAACAACAATGAAGACAGCAAAACCCACCATGCTAGATTTATCCACATATCCATAAAAACCTAGCAACCAAAGGTATTATCTTTATTCAGAAGAAGCATAGCACTTTTAAGGTTCAGAAACATATATAAAAATTGGGTTCTGAAATGGTCATTTTCCCCCTCAGCTATGCCATTATAGTGATCAGCCAAGCTTCTGCAAGGTAAATACTTTTGGAAAATAAGTGGAAATTTGCTGCAAATCAGTCCCTTTTGTGCATGGCCGCGGGAGCATGTTGAAATGTTTGGACACTAATACCCATTCATTTTCTTGGCTCTATAAATAAAAGCCGCCAGCTATGTGGCGGCCGTGAAATGGTATTCTTTGGGGCCCAGCAGGAAACCCCATCCTTATTACCACTGCAGGGGGCAGGACAGGCCCAAAATAGCAAGACAACTAAATCAAGACATTTTCAATGTCTAACAAAATGACTGTGTTTTAGAAAGAACCAAAAGGTTGGAAGAAATTGGACAGCTTTTATACTTGGTGTAATACCTTTGTTAAAAGAGTTCAGATGGGAAAGGGAATCTTTTAAAAATGCATAAGCATATTTCTGAATATCATTTAAAATTTCCAAAGATCTTATGAAACTGCAAATCGAATGCACTGAGAAGTTGAATTTTGAGAAATGTGTCAACCCTTCCTTCAGTACAAGTCCCCCACCAACTAAAATTACTTCCTTTTAAAAAATGATGATAATAAATTGTTGATAAAAGAAGAAAATTCCAATAAAACACATTTGTGTAGCATTCATTAACAACTGAATTAGGAGGTTTCGTTTTCTATTTTGCCATATATTTTTTTCTCTTTTTATCTGTGAGTACTGACATACTATTTCTCTAGGCAGGTAAACTTTTATTTATTTGGCAATCATCCTGTAATGAATGAAACTTTAACGCACAAGAGATTTTTATCGAGCAGACTTGAGAGAACTTAATAATCGAAGATTTTCTTTTCCATTTGTACAACCAGCAGCTAGAGGGCACAAAAGAATGCTTTTACCTTTCTTTTTTATCATAGAAGGGAGTTATGCTGACTGCAACAAACAAAAATACAGAGAAGGCTGGCATATTTGGAGCGTAAATTTCAAAGATGTCAATCTGTGTTATTTTCTGTCCACAAGGGAATACTGCCTCAAGTTCACAACAATATGTGAAAGTTAAATATAAGAACTTTATCCTCCTAAAATAAGGAGTAAATCCCAAAGACACAGCTAAGATTGGGACACAGTTATTCCAAGTTTGGTCCATTGTGATATTTCTGTACTCTTTTGTAAAGCTCTTTTGTTCAAAAGCAATATAAACACATATTTAACCTTCTTTCCAGCATCTTAAATATTAACGTTGACTGTGATTCTGCATTAATAACACCTATATTTTTGCATTAATCAGAAACGTACAAAAATAAACAGGAAAGTCATAGTTCAGCATTTCTGTCAACTAAGAAAGAGAGTCAGTGATACTTGCACAGAGCTTTCCCATCTGATCTCAACAACTGGCATAAGAGCCAAAGAGTGGAAATATATACCTAGAGAGCCACAAAAGAGGCTTCCGGTGATTACAAGTGCTGTCACTCCCCCACCTTGTAAAGCTAGCTACTTCTACTCAATAGGAAAAGGCATTATATTTGGACCATTTATTTGAAAGCATAATAGTTTGGCATTTTTCTGCAAGAAACACTAATAACCTCAGGAGGAGTCACATCTGTTGCTGTAGTACAAAATGGGTTGGGCCTCAATAGCATAATATATATAAACACTTTTTTCCCCTAATGAACTGTACCACCCCCTTAGGCACAAATGAGTTGGATCTGGATAGAGTGCCATTTGCCAAATTGTAAATTGCCTACATTTATTTTGGGAGTGCACTAAACAGAGTGCTAATTGCCTTGTTTAGCACTTTCCTTTCTTTCATTTGTACTGGTGTAAAATCTTAGTAAATTAACGCAGGCTTTTATTATGTAGGTAGCATTTGAACAACTAAGAATTAGTGAGGAGGCAGCATGAAAGGACTGATAAAAGAGGAGTTGGCTCTACCCAGAATGCCATTTATATGTCCCTTGAATTAAAAGGATGGAATTAACTTTTAATCCTTGCGCTTTTCAAATAGCCGATCTTAAGATAAAATGTATTACTCTGTCATTTTATTCAAATTTACTCACTTAAAAATTGGTAGAATGTTAACAACTGTGATCATATGGGGAAAGTGCAGCTAGCTGTATTCATATACACAAGTGTATATATTAAGATTGATTCCAAATAGCAATTTATGTAGTTGCAGTCAATTGCATAGTCAAGATTCCAGCTTATTGTCAAAGACAAAACACTTCAAAGTCATTAACATGAACTGCTGCACAGTAGCCTATGTAAAATGAGTTAGGAGTCTCATTACAGTTCCTAATGGACAGGTGTACACTTCAGAAAAGCCATCATCAAATGTAGCACCAATTGGAATTCTCACTGGTTGCACGAATATAACAAAGGCTGAAGGGACCTCAGGGACCACACTGCTGTAACTCATACAGGTAACTCTCCAGATCAGAGAATTGACCACCCAGGCTTGGAACCATGGTCAATCTTGTATTTTCACAGTACTTTATGGATCCACCAGGCTTTTCTATTTCCAGTGCTTTTCTTGATCTAAGATATACACGTTTGTTTATTTTTCCCCTGAATTTACTGGACACATTAAAAACATGACACCATAGCCTTAAATTTTTCACCTCAAAAAAGAAAATCATTGTTTCATAACTTGTAGCTATTAATGAAGAAAAGACAATCATCACATACCAACAAAAAGAATCAAAATTTGTTCAATTTTTACCCCTATTTAGTTTTGATACTCCTAAAAAGAAAAAAAAATAGGTAAATGAATGGACCTGATAAAGAAAATTTAGATGATTACAACTAGTATTTAAGTATTCACTTTCACATTTGTCCTAATTTCAATATTATTTACTTGACCCTTCCATTTTTACAAATAACCTCATTTTAGAACCCTCATTTGTTGTAGAGAGAGAAGATGCCCTATAAAAGACATTGTCTCTAAGTTTTTAAGAGCTGTTTATTTTTTTTTTAAATCTATTCCAGTTCTCCATTTTGATATATTTGAAACTTGGAAAGCCTTCGGCATGGAATGTGATCAATCCCTATGACCTTGTGACTCATTGAGGCTTGTCTGAGATAATTCAGGGGAGTAGGACCTTGGTTTTCATGTGAATTGTCCAGGTAACATTATTGTCTTGGAGATCTGTGTTTTGAGATGGTATTCACAATGCCTGCAATTAGAATTTGCTATGAATAAGGCAATTATGGACCTGGTTAGATATATGTATAAGCTCACATCTGTTTCAAAAATAAAAGCAGGCATATTTGTAGAAGGTATTTTGGTTTTCAAACATTGCTGATGAAAATGGAAATTCCTCTAATGTTTTCTTGAAGAGTAGCGAAACAGTGGTCTTCCCAACTCTGGGTCAGTTAATGATAGGAAATAGCCCAGTTATTTCATTGGAACAAGAAATTCTCAGATGAAGAAACTTTCTAACAGCTCAAGTTGACCATTTAGTAAATTTTGTTAAATTCTCATTTGTTTCCAATGCTTTGGTTATGCTTTTTTTGATTCTCTAATTGTTTCACGAATGATATGTACTACAGTCTTTGTCCTTAACTAGACTGTAAATTCTCAAAGGGTAGGGATTATGACTGCTACCACTTCAATATCCCAAAATAAACTTTATTATAGTATTGGCCACACATTTATCTGCTAAAGTAAATGCTTGTTGAATGGATTCAAAGAAAAGCATCAGCCCATGTTTTAAGTTTTCACCTGCCCAAAGTACACTTGTCTTTGCTGAGAGTTGTTAGATTAATTAACAGGTCCCATGTCTAAAGGTCCCCAGGACCTTTAACAAAATTATATATTGTACTAGAAGTTTTCAAAGGAACATCCATTTGTGAAGTTTCCAGATCAAAAGGCTTTGGACAAGCTTCAGTTTTGTAGTGAGACAATCCTAGCTTTGAATTTTATCACAGACTCTAAATGTATGATCTTACACAAGTCAGTTAATTTTTTTTTATCTCTCAGTTTTCTCATCTATAAAATGGCTCAATTACTTTTAAAATCCCTTCTTGCTCTAAATTCATTTTGTTGGGTTTTTTTTGGTTTGTTTTTACTTTTGGATCTTAGATATGATCATTTAAAGATCTGAACACATTCATTTATAGGGAAGCTACAACAGAAACTGGAAGATAACTGGATTCATTCAGTCTTTCATTGAAAGGTTTCCATTTCATATATTGTTCATATAATTAGAAATAATTGCTGTTCTTTATGTCTTTTTGGCATGGATCTTTTAAAAATTGTATCAACCTTATATTTTTGTTACAATAAAACCCATGAAACATATATTTTAAAAAATAGTTAAGGTTGCCAAGTAATTATATATAATCTTGTTACTCTTATTCAATTCAAATTAATAAGCATTTATTAAGCACCTATTATTGCAATGTACCATACTTCTTTCTGAGATATAAAAATAAATCATAGAGGGTTCCTTACCTCAAGGAAGTTTATCAAATCCCCTTCCTATTTTGTGGAGTTTCTAAAAGTTTCAGACTAATTTGAATTTATCAAAATAAATGTAGAAACTATCACTTTTCTTTGAGATTTAACATGAGAGGACCTTTAACATTATCTTGTCTGTCTCTTTCATTGTAAAATTGAGGAAACTGAGGCCTTGAGAGATTAAATGGCCAGTCCAAAATCTTATAGGTAACAGATAACAAAAAGGATCCAAATTCAAGTCTTCTGGCTCCAAAGCTGCTGTTCTTGCCACCACATCACACTTCCTTTCTTGGTTTGGTTTAACAGGTCAAGGGGAGTCATAATCTTTATTAATAACAATATTTAATTTCAGTGAAAAATGTCAATGCTTTCCATTTTTTCCATTGTTACCCAAACAATCCATTTTCTTTTCAATCAATTTTTGATGGACAGTTTAGTATAGGGTAAAAATTGCCAATTAATTTCTTATTTAGAATACAAGCTCCTTGAGAGTAGGACTGATTTCATTCTTTGTATACATATTCCTAACATGTAGAATATTGCCCACCACTTAGTAGGCATTTAATAAGTGTTTATTAATTGATCTATTGATTGATGATCACAGCCTAGCCCCACTGTGCATTAGAAGACCAGCTTTCAAGGGAGGTTGGAAAAATGCCTGACTTGAAGCTTTACCAGCACTGTAGAGGTAATTCCTACCTAGAGACCAAAAGATGAGCATTTTATATTAAGTGTAAAATGTGTCTATTACATTCCAAAATTGTCACAAGCAACTATAATCAGCTGATCCAAAATAAAATACACTCTCACTAGATAAACATTTCGGTGAGGGTTATGAACAATCCCACCAGGTTTCTGTGACATTTGCTGTGCATACATGCAGTAGAAGAGACCATCACATCACATAGTTCATTAAATATTCAGGCATTTGTGCCAATTAAGAAATTAATTTCCACAGCCAGACCCGGGACTGGAACCTTGATCATCAGTATTCCCAAACAAGTGCTTTAACCAGCATGAGCACACAAGAGTCAGGTCTTCAAGTTCTACTTTCAGTTCCAGATCTGAAATTCTCTTGGAATTTGTTCTACTTCCCATTCTAGCTACAAAATATAACTTTAAGAGCAGTTAAAAAAAATGAAATATGGATTTCTTTCCCCCAAGGTAATAAAAGTTTCACTTTTTTCTGGCATGAGCATTTGGCTCTGTATATACCCAAAACAGTTTTCACTAAAACAATATTTAAGTGAACTTTTTTTAAAAAAGAGAGAGAGAGAGAGAGAGA
This sequence comes from Bettongia penicillata ogilbyi, assembly GCA_023548195.1. Classification (NCBI taxonomy): domain Eukaryota; kingdom Metazoa; phylum Chordata; class Mammalia; order Diprotodontia; family Potoroidae; genus Bettongia; species Bettongia penicillata. The sequence goes on from JAJHZJ010000303.1 coordinate 1,662,757, forward strand.
GAGAGAGAGAGAGAGAGAGAGAGAGAGAGAGAGAGAGAGAGAGAGAGAGAGAGAGAGAGAGAGAGAGAGAGAGGTTTTGTTTTAAAAGTTAAAAAAAAAAACTTTCAGGGAAAAAAAATTTGACACAGTTCCTTAGTCTAAATATGAAAACATCCCCTGTTTGTAGATGCAATTATAGCTCAAATTTAATATGTTGCTTGGAATAACACAAAGTTACTGCTGTTTTCTTCACTCCTCTTTATTTCTCGGTTTTCTTCACCTCAGTGTCCCTTCTTCACTTATTCTTGATGCTGTAATTTCCATGTAAAATTTCAAGGTAGTGCTAGGGAAATGGATGTAGGGAAATTAGTTCCTTGAATAAGGAATTCCAAGGAATAAACTTGGTGCCTGTACTTTGAAGATCTTCTTTCCATACATTGTGGTTCTGGCATTTTTAAAAACTCAACTATTCAGATGTGTTAACATATTATTTTGAGGGTGAATAAGTGGAAAAAATCAGAAAATGAAAATGCCTTCCTTCTTACCCAGAAATAGTGTTTTTCGCCATAGAATTATTTTGTTAGGTTTTAGTTCAAATTCACAATTAGATTTTGATCTTATAGATTTTTTTTCTTTTTTAGGCATATACAAGCACAAATATACTTACTCATATGTTTGCATGTGGACTAAATAATATAAATTTTAAATCTAAAGTCCTTTGCCAGATCTTTGTAAAGGGATTTTAATCACACAAAATTTTTCACAAATGTTATTGATCGAACTTTAATTAAGCTTACATCCCTTTCTGTTATAGGACACTGAAGCAAAGATTTTCCAAAATTTGCAGAGTAATTCTCAAGCAGAAGCATGTACCGATATTGTCTAGATTTATGAAATACTCCCTGCTAAAAAATGATCATCACTTTCAACCTACAGGGTTAGAGTTTTCCCACTCTAAGCCCTAACTTTGAGCCATACATATTAAATGTATATTAGACAGCACATCTCATTTGCTAAACTATGAGGCATTTGAAGCATTGCTTACAGGAAACATGGGCTCTATTAGGAAAGGGTTAAACAGATTATGCAAATAGATATATTGTCATTTGGTCCCTATGTAGTACTGTGTTCTGAAGTATGCTTTTTTCATTTTGTTTTGTTTTCTTCTTTTCCTCAAATTGAGAGATTAACCTGGTCCCAATTGAAATGGCAGTCCATATCATACCTTTCCTTGATCTCACAGCATGGCTAATAACAGCTGGGGCCTAGCCAAACAAGCTTCTTTATTTTTTTCTGTATTGTTCCAGGCTACACATCCGTGAACCTTCAGCATGTTATGTACTTAACCATGGTCAGGTTGATGCCATTATTTTCTTATTGTCGGGAGCTCCCTGGGTGCTGGCCCATATTCACAGATAAGGGCTTGTGTGCTCTTTGTGGGTTAACCTTTTAAAAAGGAGACTCTCGACCACCTGCAAATTTAGCCCAGGGCTGTGACATTGCACTAGGCCGATCAGTACGCTTCAAAACACATATTAGCTTCACTTGTGTTATTTCATCTTTCTTCTTAATTTTCACTCAGTCTTGTTAGATAAACCTTATCTGTGCCACAAGCAAATGCTTGATAGAACATATTTGGAAGATCTTTGAAAGAAGCATGATTTGGTATGTCTGGGTCACCGTGTGCTTTGTTTGAGTCTAACCATAGCTATTTGCTGGTTGATCTCTCTGCCTGTCCATATGTCTAACTAACTAGCTAGCCTGTAACAGACAAGTCATGAACATTAGCCCTGAACTGGGAGAGCTATAGGGAAAAAATGCTTCTCCACATGAACCATATCCACACTTACTTTTACAATCCTATAAAAATGGATCTACTTGTTATCAGTTCCAACTAGAAAGCAAGCAACAGCCCTCCATTGCCTCAGGCTTTGATGTAAGCACCCCTGAATATTTCTGTTTAAACTGTAGTGGGTAGAAGATACCTATAAAGATATTAATTAGCTCCAGTTGTCACCAGATGTGGTTAACATACTATTTGCCAGCTCTGAAAGACTGGAATTTTTATTAGGTAAGGTAATGTTTATTGCTGTCATTAAAGTCTGAGTCATAAAAGCCTGAAGATAAGAAAAAAAACTTGTTTTTTTCTTTGTTTATAAACTTTGAAGACTTTTAAAATTTTGTTGTGAATGTCAGACTTGGAAAGATTTGGTGAGAGTCTTATACCATTTAAATCTCGTGAATTTAAACAGCACAAAATGACTGCTTTGTGTCAGAATTATGAGTAGCATTTGCATGTTTAATTACAATAATGTCAGCCCTGTAGCGCTATATCATGCAAAACAGTTAGGTATCACAACTGGTAGGAGTCTGTTAGTCTCATATGTATACAATATACTTGGCCATGTTTACAGTTAGTAGGATGCCCATGGTTTGTTCTTAAGGAAGGTTTCCCAGCAAAGAGTAAAAGGTCTCATGTTTTTGCCCATAGGTTCCATATTTAGCTATCATACATAATTACAACAGATAGAATTTATTCTTAATCCAATCTGGATGTTCCAGTTCAGTATAACCAGAACAGTGTCAAAATTGAGAATGAGAGGAGTTGAGTTCAAATCCCTCCTCTGATGCTTGCTACCTCTGTGACCAGAAGCCATAACCTAACCTACTTGGGCCTAAGTTTTGGTTTTTTGGTTTTGGTTTTTCCTCATTTGAACAGTAAATGTGTGAAACTAAAGGAGTTAGGATCACCTCTAGTTCTAAAGATGTGATACACTGTTCAGTTCTCAGAGAGGAAAGGGCAAACTAAAAATGATCTCCAAATATTTCATTCGTCCTGTTTTTCAAAATCATTGTTGAGCTTTTATAGTTCTCAGGAAAAATCTGGGATAATTTTTCTCTTGGATAAAAGAAATAGTAGTAATACATACCTGAGATCTGCCCAAATCTATTGCCCTATAAAAATAAATCTTAATTTGAAAACAGCTTACAGGCCAAAATGACTGTCCAATTTCTTTGAAAAGCTTCTTTGCCTTCCTTGTACTGCCCCTCCGCCATCAAACCTACAAACATAATAAAATACAAACACTTCTGAAGAACCACATTGTAATCCATGGTCCAGGATCTAGAAGTAATGTCTTCAGCTTAAAGTTTTCTGATGACTACTTCTCAGTGCATTC